>CAUDMG010001926.1:1910000-2382500 GCA_958450375.1 Homarus gammarus
GTGTATTGTTGCAGGTGTGTGTATTGTTGCAGGTGTGTGTGTGTTGATGCAGGTGTGTGTATTGTTGCAGGTGTGTGTGTTGATGCAGGTGTGTGTATTGTTGCAGGTGTGTGTGTTGATGCAGGTGTGTGTATTGTTGCAGGTGTGTGTGTTGATGACTATAGGAGGGTGGCACACACACACCCCGCCCCCTTCACCACCACGGTCTCCAACATCTGCTTTCTCATTCCTCCAACACCTGCCTCACTCCATCCTTCAACACCTGTTCATCACACTTATCCACTCACCTCTCCATCAGGCATCATCACCCCAGCCTCACCCACACACCAGGAGGGCGGGTCTCTCTCTCTCTGTTGGATCGAGCTGTGGATGGGTACCTGACTTTACAGATGGGGAAATGAAAGCTGTCGAGTGCAGTACCAGCCACACTGTCTCCCTGTGTACCAAAGGCTTAGTGTAGTCTGAACCTTTCGTTACACCCAGAGCAACATGTGAGACTCCCTGTTACCCACACCTTCCCTGTCACCCACACTACCCACACCTCCCCCTTGCCCCTGCCTCACCGCCCGCCCGCCCACGTCCGCGGATGGTAACAGCTACTTACTCCTCTCTCCAATTACACTTGCGCCCACTTACTTCACCGCCCACATGTGCTCACTTAGCTCACCGCCCACATGTGTAGGTACCCCACTAGAATGGTACAGCGATGTGGGTACTAAAGGGCGGTACAGCAGCATGGGTACTATACAGAACGGTACAGCAGCGTGGGTTGAGGTGATAGAGGCGGAGGTACCATAAAACACCCAATTAGGTGATGGAGCCTCGGTGATACGATAGAAAGTTTACCAGTGAGAAGAAACGAGACTGAGTGAGTGTGTGTCTGGTCAAGTGTGTCGCCTCCTGACCTGTTCCTCCGTCAACCACGTCTTGTCTTCTTATTTAGTCTTCGTCGTCATCATCGTCGTTGTTCTTATCAGAGGCATATTTTTTTTTCTTCCCGTGTTCATTCTTCCCATCAACTCGTTTTTTTATTAATTCTCTCTCTATCTCTCTCAATCCCCCCCCCCCCATCCTCACACACATACGAAATAAACAAACCAAAGTTATTCTCGCTAAACAGTTTTATTGGCAAGATTGGGGTACAATTTGACCTCATCTCGGGAGTTCAGTCAGTCAGCGGGTCTTGACACTTGAGGCAGGACAGAAGTTCATACATAAAGGAGGAGATGGTGTGAGTGTGTGTGTGTGTGTGTGTGTGTGTGTGTGTGTGTGTGTGTGTGTGTGTGTGTGTGTGTGTGTGAGTGTGTGAGGGGGGGAAGCCTACGGGGTCATCAGGTACTCTCACGAGGCCGAAAAATGCCCGACCTGGCCTCCCCAGCCTCCTAAGGCCTCAGAAAAATACGACTCAAACGTCCAAGGGTTTTCTTCCGGGTACACAGTGAGCTTCTCTCGGTGTAGGAGGACGACTTGGGAGGCCAAATACCTGTCTGGAATACCTCACTCAAGGTACAACGTAAACAAACCCTCGAACGACGACCTCCTCATCCTCCACCTGACCTCACCCTCCACCAGGACTAAATCTTAAGTAGATAAATACATTCTTGGAAGGACTTCAACTTAAAGAATAAAACATGGGTGAAACTTTCCTCCCACCACATGTTTGAACCACTACGTCCCTCCCCTATACCTTCCCCACTGTCTTAGGGGAAAAATTCTAACTTGGAAGGGAAATTATTATCTCCTAAGGTGAAAACTTCCGAGACAAAAACTTCCTCCTCTCGGGGCTCAAAGTGGGATAATAAACTATGTCATTCTAGGGAAAAATAAAGCACCTTCAGCCACGGGACACACTGCCTTCCATCTTTCATTCCACCAAAGTGATAATTTTCCACTCCATAAGATGTACTCAGTTTAGGAATGGTTTGAAAAAGTACTAAGAGAGAATCCCACAATTACCAAGACACCTAACCTAACCTCACCGACCCACACACTCAAGTGATGCTATACCTCGGGTGACTATATACTTGTATACTATTAAGTGACCAGAAAGTGATACAGAATCCCCCCAAATACGCCAAGTTAGCGGCACCACTGGCGGGCTTACATTAAAATAATAATAGTGGTCTAGTTTTTTAGCGTGTGTCTCCTGCAGGGCCGTCTGGGCGTGTCGCGGCCGTCACTCGGTGGTGGGCGGGGTAAAAACTGGGACAGGTGGGCGGGGTGGACCCTCGGCACACTCACCTGCCCACCATCACCGCCTTATGGTACCTCAAACTCCAAATTTTCAAAGACTATGTAAATTTTATTCATTAAATTGTGTTCCTGAAGAGAGATGTTCTGTCGAAGATGCCGGTAACTTGATCTTGTGTTTTGTTAGGTGAGGGCGTGAGTCGTTACGGCCATGGTTGTGTGGCACCCACGTCAGATTCTAACTCAACGCCGAAACGTCTACTTAGGACACGACTCTTGATAGACGACCATA
The DNA here is from genome assembly GCA_958450375.1 of Homarus gammarus. Lineage (NCBI taxonomy): Eukaryota > Metazoa > Arthropoda > Malacostraca > Decapoda > Nephropidae > Homarus > Homarus gammarus. Next base: position 1,912,483 of record CAUDMG010001926.1, read on the forward strand.
AAATTATTCTCTTGTCCCTCATGTGAGAAACTTTCATATTCTTGTAACCTTGACACCCAGGAGGGGGGTGGCGGACACATACACGAGTCACAGGTGAACCCCAGAAGAGGTACTCTGGTCAGGTCCACTGAAGGGGTGACCCGGGCTGGAACACGACCCAGGCTTAAGTGAGCTATGCCTGTCTGGCCTACTTGAGTGTGTGGCCGTGTTGACCAGCAGGGTGTGGGGGCGGTGGCCGCGCTGCCCACGCCACCACCAATGACCCCAGCAGCTGGCAGGTGCTGGGGTGAGGTGTGAGAGCCGGCCAGCTTAGGAGGCAACCCTCGGGAAGGGCGGCATCACGCCCCCGTGGCCGCCCACACTACCAGAAGTAGGTCTTGCACCACCACCAGTACCCATGTCTGGCCAGACTTACAACACAACACCTTCATTTTAAATTCACATTCGAATTAATAAATAAAATAACATAAATAATTAGACAGTAAATAAATGGCTACATAAATAAGAGTTAACAGAAACATGTATAGGTACCGGTGTACGTATAGGTAGTGAAGCCACACGTACACGCCCACACACCACACGTACACGCCCACACACCACAGGTACACGCCCACACGTACACGCCCACACACCACAGGTACACGCCCACACACCACAGGTAACACGCCCACACACCACAGGTAACACGCCCACACACCACACGTACACGCCCACACACCACACGTACACGCCCACACACCACAGGTAACACACCCACACACCACAGGTACACGCCCACACACCACAGGTACACGCCCACACACCCCAGGTAACACGCCCACACACCACAGGTAACACGCCCACACACCACAGGTACACGCCCACACACCACAGGTACACGCCCACACACCCCAGGTAACACGCCCACACACCACAGGTAACACGCCCACACACCACTGGTACACGCCCACACACCACAGGTACACGCCCACACACCACAGGTACACGCCCCTCACTCCTCCTCCCAGGGCAGCACTCATGTAGAAGGAGGTCAGGGAGGACACCATACTAATGTTGGGTGACGGAACATAAACAAAGACAGAGTTGGCTGATAAGAGTTCACTGTTCTTGTCATCAACCACCTCATCCTGTATTTGTTGTTTATTGTTTCCTTGTTATGTTTTTGTCCTTAACCTCCCCTTTACCGAGACTAAGTGGACCACCCTAGCTTATTTCACCTGAAGATCAATCACCCTAACACCCTATTGGTATATGGGGGCACAAGAGCTCGTTCAGGGGGCCATTTTTTTTTTTTTTTAGAAAGGAGCGATGAAGGAAGATTAGAGGTGGTGGTGAGGGGTGGTGAGGGTGGTGGGGGGTGTTGAGGGGTGGTGAGGGGTGGTGGGGGGTGTTGAGGGGTGGTGAGGGGTGGTGGGGGTGGTGAGGGGTGGTGGGGGGTGGTGGTGAGGGGTGGTGAGGGGTGGTGGGGGGTGGTGGTGAGGGGTGGTGGTGAGGGGTGGTGGGGGGCGGTGAGGGGTGGTGAGGGGTGGTGGGGGTGGTGGTAGGGGTGGTGGGGGTGGTGGTAGGGGTGGTGGGTGTGGTGAGGGGTGGCGAGGGGGTGGTGGGGGGTGGTGGTGAGGGGTGGTGGTGAGGGGTGGTGGGGGGCGGTGAGGGGTGGTGAGGAGTGGTGGGGGTGGTGAGGGGTGGTGAGGGGTGGTGAGGGGTGGTGGGGGTGGTGGTGGCGATGGTGTACCTAACTGCCAGGGTATGGAAGTAAACTCCAGGTTAACAACAGGTAAATTAAATATTAATTCCAGGTAAACTCCAGGTTAGCCTAAGCCAGTCATCACCTGTCAAAGGGAATCAAGAACCAACAACCAAGACTCTGATTAACCCAACACCTTAAACATCTCACCTACACCTTACCTGGATGCTCTCTCTCTCTCTCTCTCTCTCTCTCTCTCTCTCTCTCTCTCTCTCTCTCTCTCTCTCTCTCTCTCTGTCTCTCTCTCCTATCCTCAAGTCCCAGTAAAAATCCTTGAGTCAGGACCTAAACACCCGTCACTCGAACAAGCCCCTGGTGGGTTCCTGGGGCTAATGGCTGCCCACAGGACCCCATAGTTTAGACAAGGGCAGCGGCCTGGGTCAAGTGGACGACGACAAGCGGCTGACGTGAGGCGGTCGTTCTAAGGTGTGCTCAGGGAACTTTTATACGACGTACATACATACATACACACACACACACACTACACATACCGTACATAGAGATAAACACACATACAAACATTCGTACAGACAGAGAGGTATGTATGGAAATAAACACACACACACACACACACACACACACACACACACCCTCCCAGGGCGTGCACGCTACACGCCCAACACGTACAAGTCACCCAGATAAAGTCATCCCTTGACAGACAGACACTTGCAGCTCCCGACTAATAACCACAACATTAACAACACAATCACAACCATCTGGCGAGAGCAACGAGGCAAGAGGAGGAGGAGAGGAGGAGGAAGACGCAGGAGGAGGAGGAGGAGGAGGAGGAGGGAGGAGGAGGAGGAGGAGGAGGAAGACGCAGCACGAGGAGGAGGAGGAGAAGGAGTAGGAGGGAAGAAGAGGAGGAAGGAAGAAAGAGAGAGAAAGAAACAGGGAGGAGGAAGAGGAAGGGAGAAAGACGGAGGGGAGAAAAGGAGGGAGAGGAAGAACTTGTTTACCGATACTCAGGTGCTAACAGCCAATCAGGACAGTGGCAGGTAATGACCCAGGAACGACTTATAAGTACTCGGGCAGGTAAACAAGACCAATTAACAGCAGGCAGGTAATAATAATAACGGCCAACAAGAGGTGTGTGAGAGGTGAGTGTTGGAGAGGTGTTGGTGAGGGAGAAGTGAGTGTTGGAGTATGAATGTTTAGTGTTGGTGCCTAAGGTGGTGATGGGTGGGTGGACGAGGAGGTGGCTAAAGGAAGAGAGGGAAGAGGATGAGTAGGAGGAGGAAAGGGGAGAGGAGAAGGAGGAGGTGGAAGGAGAGGAGGAGAAGAAAGAAGGAGAGTAGGAGGAGGAGGAGTAAGAGAATGGAGGCGGGAGAAATAGCAATAAGAAAAAGAAAGGAGAGGCGAAGAGGAAGAGAAGGGGGGAATAATGGAAGAGGAAGAGGAGTAAAGAAGGAAGACAGCAAATCAGACCACCGAAGGAGTAAGAGAGGAGAGAAGAAGGGAGATAAAAAGATAATTGAGAGAGAGAGAGAGAGCAAAGGGGGTGATTGTTTCATTAACCTTAAGTGAACCATAATAGGAGGAGGGGGAAGAGAGATAAAGAGACTAAGTACACCCGTGATGATGAGGGGAGGAGGGGGAAGAGGGGGAGAGGAGGGGTGGGGAAGGGAAGGAGGGGAGGGGTAGGGAAAAGGGAGAGGAGGGACAGAGACACTTAAAAAAGGAGGAGGGAATAAAGAGAGGGAAGGATAAAAACGGGAATTAGAGGGAAAAAAAGAATAAAAGTCATAAGAGACATAATGAAGGGAAAACGGTTTAGCTATATAATAAGAAAGAGAGGGAGGGGAGAGGGGGAGAGAGGAAGAGGGATGTAGGATGGGAGGGAGAAGGAAAAGCTGGTAGGATGGAAGAAATTATGTCCTTGGGTGAGCCAGCAGAAGAGTAATGAAGATGATGCAAGACAAGGGAGGAGATGGAGGACGATAATGAGGGAGGAGGGAGAGGGAGGAGTGACGAGGCGAGGGAGGAGTGACAGGGAGAGGGAGGAGTGACGAGGAGAGGGAGGAGTGACGAGATGAGGGAGGAGTGACGAGGAGAGGGAGGAGTGACGAGGAGAGGGAGGAGTGACAGGGAGAGGGAGGAGTGACGAGGAGAGGGAGGAGTGACGAGGTGAGGGAGGAGTGACGAGGAGAGGGAGGAGTGACGAGGAGAGGGAGGAGTGACGAGGTGAGGGAGGAGTGACGAGGAGAGGGAGGAGTGACGAGGTGAGGGAGGAGTGACGAGGTGAGGGAGGAGTGACGAGGAGAGGGAGGAGTGACGAGGAGAGGGAGGAGTGACGAGGTGAGGGAGGAGTGACGAGGAGAGGGAGGAGTGACGAGGAGGGAGGAGTGACGAGGTGAGGGAGGAGTGACGAGGTGAGGGAGAAGGAGTGACGAAGAGAGGAGACTAGGACACAATAATCTGGAGGAATGTCCCTGATGTAGGAGAACCGCGAGACACTGAGAGAGACCCTAGCAGTGTCAGGAACCACGGATAAGTGCTAGGACATCACACACACACTGCTAGGACATCACACACACACACTGCTAGGACGACTAACACACACACACACTGCTAGGACGACTAACACACTGCTAGGACGATTAACACACACACTGCTAGGACGACTAACACACACACACACTGCTAGGACGACACACGCTGCTAGGACGACACACACGCTGTTAGGACGACACACACTGCTAGGACGACTAACACACACACACTGCTAGGACGACACACACGCTGCTAGGACGACACGCACACGCTGCTAGGACGACACACACACACACACACACACACACACACACACTGTTAGGACGACACACACACACACGCTGCTAGGACGACACACACACACACTGCTAGGACGACATGGATCGACGGACGTGTAGACGAAGTAAGGAAAGGGCGCTAAGGGAGACAAAGGGTATGGAGATCAGGGAAGGCGTGGAGACCAGGGAGGGCGTGGAGACCAGGGAGGGCGCGGAGACCAGGGAGGGCGTGGAGATTGCGACACGTGAACGAAACGAGAATAAGGTGAGGCAAGGTCAAGGTCACTGAGTCGATACCATCTGCAGACACTGGCGACCAAGGAGGAGGAGGAGGGGGAAGAAGGAAGAGGAGAAATGGGAAGAGGAGGGAAAGGAAGAGGAGGAAGAGAAAGAGGAGTAAAATGAAGAGGAGAAGAAAGAAGAGAAGGGGAAGGAAAGGAGAAGAGACGGGGAAGGAAAGGAGAAGAGGAGGAAGAGGAATAAAAGGAAGAAGAGAATAAGGAAGACTAGAATGAGGTCTTAGACGTAATGCTTCAACAGGTATAAATCAGGAACGCCACAGCCGCCTGATCTATGACCGCAAATTATACAGCACCGCACATTGGCCGCAACACACCACCACGTATGACAATTAGAGTAAAGGATGAGATATAATGGCCGAGAGAGAGAGAGAGAGAGAGAGAGAGAGAGAGAGAGAGAGAGAGAGAGAGAGAGAGAGAGAGAGAGAGAGAGAGAGAATGTGTATGTATGTGTGTGTCAGTCAGGAAATACTCATGAATGAGACACCCAACCATAACAAATTACCCCTCCCCTTCACCCCCTCCCTACCTCACCCCCCCCTACCTCACCCCCCCCTACCTCACCCCCCCCCTCCACCCAAGTAAACGAGGCGTGACAAAACTAACACTGTGTCCAAGAGTCAGGTTGTACACGCTTGCTATACATATTTCTGCAATCTACATCTTGCCTCAGCACGGACCGCCAGCCTCATACGGTAGCTCCAAACACACACAGCAACCTATACTCCCTCCTTCCCCTTATATAGCTGAACGACGTATTATTAAACACACAAAAAAACAAACATTTCAACACATGACCTTCCTTCCTTCTACGTATCGTCATATTTAATCAAGGTGTTTTATTTATATTTTAGTTTCAATCAACTATAACAAGATGAACTAAAAGGTATTGTATATCATTCATTACCTATAGATATTAATATATGTTCGTCTTATATTATTTGTGGGCAATATAAAGGGAATAAAAGAGTAACTGGTGTTGTCATGTTGTAGTAAAAAGTTGGTTATAGAAGCTGTGGGGGGGGGGGGGGGGGGCAGTGGCTCAAAATGGTGGTAACTGTGGTAGCTTGATGTTCCCTTCTTTTTTTTTTCTCCCTCACTCCCTCCTTCCAACTACCGCCTCCTACCCTCCTGCACCAACCCCCCCCTCCCTCCACCATCCTACCCTCCTGCACCACCCTCCTTCCTGCACCAACCCACCCCCCGCCCCTCCCTCCACCATCCTACCCTCCTGCACCACCCTCCTTCCTGCACCAACCCACCCCCCGCCCCTCCCTCCACCATCCTACCCTCCTGCACCACCCTCCTTCCTGCACCAACCCACCCCCCGCCCCTCCCTCCACCATCCTACCCTCCTGCACCACCCTCCTTCCTGCACCAACCCACCCCCCGCCCCTCCCTCCACCATCCTACCCTCCTGCACCACTATCGACCAGCACCTCCTAGATCCTTCCTCCTCCTGATTCCTGTCTCCTGCCTTGTTAAATCTTGTTCACCTCCAGTCCATCCACACCTTTGTTCACCTCCAGTCCATCCACACCTTTGTTCACCTCCAGTCCATCCACACCTTTGTTCACCTCCAGTCCATCCACACCCTTGTTCACCTCCAGTCCATCCACACCTTTGTTCACCTCCAGTCCATCCACACCCTTGTTCACCTCCAGTCCATCCACACCCTTGTTCACCTCCAGTCCATCCACACCTTTGTTCACCTCCAGTCCATCCACACCTTTTTTCACCTCCAGTCCATCCACACCCTTGTTCACCTCCAGTCCATCCACACCCTTGTTCACCTCCAGTCCATCCACACCCTTGTTCACCTCCAGTCAATCCACACCCTTGTTCACCTCCAGTCAATCCACACCCTTTTTCACCTCCAGTCCATCCACACCCTTGTTCACCTCCAGTCCATCCACACCCTTGTTCACCTCCAGTCAATCCACATACCTTGTTCAATCTTGTTCACCTGCAGTACATTCACATTCTTTTCACTTCTCAATGCCTTTAATTTCGAGTATAAACATCGAAAGCGCCTGTCCTAACATCATCACATCATCATCACATCATCATCATCATCATCATCATCATTTCATTACTCCCTCACTACACGCCCTCCTGTAGTTATTTCAACATACATAAACTAAACAATAACAACAACAAAAAACTAGGGCAACATGGCGCCCCCCCCCCCCCGGCACCATATACCGAAGAACAACTAAAAATAAGAGAGATTTCTTCCTAACAATCTTTCTCGTTCACTCTATTTCCCCTTCGTTATCTATTCGTTCATCTCACACTCTTCTGTACAATTCCTCTTTTTCATAGTCAATGTAAAAACCCAACCTCAATATTATCACCATTTCTCTAGCTATTGTACTCTGTCAACAATACAACCTGTACTCTCGTTTCTCAACACACAGAGTCCAAACGAGTGTGATTACTATCGTATTTCCCTCCCACAAGACTGTATCATAACCTTCTGTCATCATTGTATTTTGACATAACAAGTTCGTCTTCCTCCGTCACTTGTTTTGGTATAGCTTTCTCTATCCCCCCTCCCCACGCCCATCCTTCCCTCCCCCCTGACATATGCCTTGGTTCTAACAGTAGCCACTCGGTGCAGCCTTCGTCAGGATGGTCCACAGTGGCCGCTTGGTGTAGCCCGCGTCATGAGGGTTAACAAAGGAGTGATCGAGTGAGTGATTGCATGACATCAAGTCGACTACCAACCCGCACCGCCACTCCGCCAGACGCTGCCCTACACACACCACACAAAACTACTTTAATATTACATGTGCCATAAAAAAAACCTTCCGCCAGCACGAGTAATCAATAGTACCTGGCGAAACACACGTATGGTAGCTCCGTCAGGCGAACACTCACTTTACTAGTAGTGAGGCTCTTTATATAGGATCTTACTGATATGCGAAAACAAACCCCACGAACGAAATCAACCAAAAGAGTTTCATTTAACATCAATAATTATCTTATCTTTAAATTTCCACAAAAAATATATAAAACTTACTATCAACACAAGTAATAAAAATATCCTTAAAATATTAATACTGAAGTTTACTGATGTTTTTCGAGTTAGTTTAATGTTTACTTGGTTTTCGCACTTCAGGAGGAAACTGTTTTTAAGCCACAAACCTGATGAACCAGTCAAGGGCGTGTTCACAGTCTTTAGGTTAGGTTAAGTACACTGCTTTTCCTTCAGACTGCGGACCAACACAAAAATAAACCCGGACCTAATTTTGTAGCCTCGTCAATTCTCTACAAGTCTACGGTATTAAACTATTTCATTATAATATTCAACAAGATGGAAATGAACGCACAACTAACCATCTCACTCTGTACACGGATAAAAAAATACACACAGGCATAAAACCTCAACCCAGAATACTCCTCGATAACAAAATCAACGATAAAACACACAAGACAATAAGACAGTTACCCTAGAAATTCATCAAGACAACAGACCGTTTTCTCACATCGCTGCCTCTCAGAAAACGAGTCCGGTCTACTTGTTCCAGGGATGACAAGGTGAAAATACTAACCATCTACATATGACTGGAGAAACTTCATCCACTGGAGTATAATGTTAAGTATGATAAGCAAGGTTGAAAAATTAATTATACTTCATGGTAATTAGTGTTTGTAAGTTTTCATAAATTATATACGAATGAGTTAAAAGTATTCCTTAATAAACGTTCGCCTAAGCTATCGTATCTATATATATATTCACTGTTTCATGTCTACAATAAACTTCACAATCGACATATATTTAATAATACCTCACCTCCCCTAACACGTCAGGTAAGGGCCTCGGGCGTCCCATCACCTCCTCATATCACCTTCAGGATAGGTGGACGGGTTTTCGGGAGGGGCTGGAGGGAGGGGGATAATTAGACCCGATTTCCTAGATATTGAAATCCAGTTTTTTCATCGATCCATCTCCATACGCTGGATAATTCAACGTTGGGATATGCAGTGTTTTGACTCTTAACTTGTAGTATAAAAAGTTAAATGACTGTACGACTGTGTTTAGGACGAATATTCACACACACACACACACACAGAGGTAAGTATTTGGAAAGTTCAGCATACAATAAAATTACTACTATATCAACTTCATCAACACTACTTCAGAAAATTTGTATAATAGGGGTGAAATATTAAGGGATATGATCAAGTGTTTTTCGCAAGGTATGTGTCACCATGGCTGGGCGGGACGTGAAGGTGCGACCACACAACACCTGGATACACTAAACTGATTGACAAACTAACACCAACGTTACTACTCACCCCTTGAACTATCATGTTTCTGTTAACTTATGTGTGGGATGTTGGTCAATAAAATAGCAATACTAACTAAAAAAAAAAGATAAAAGATGACAATAATAATAATAATAATAATAATAACAACAACAATAGTAATAATAATAATAACACCTTCAATAATAAAAATACTAATATTTTTTCTTCTTCATTATTTATCGTCCTTGACCTCTGAGAATGGACACGGGTAAATCAAGATTCTATTAATAAAACAAAATAAAAATACAATACCTGAGAGTTTCACCAGCAGTGCACCGTCATTCTCCCCTAACCTGCCCCCCAGCCTTAACAAGAGTACAACACACCCAACCTTAACTAATTCTAGACCCGGAACCACAAAAAAGTTCGTATGTTAAGTTCTCCTCCTAACTAGAGATGCCGACAACCATCTAATTGGCGGACAAAAAATAAAAATAGAATAAAAATTAATAAAAAAAATTACATCAAAGGTCCACTGAGACACTACCTTGCCTTGCCTTGCCTTGCCTTGCCTTGCCTTACATTTCCTTACCTAGATAAATATTCGGTTTGGCATTTCGATAAGATGACAAATTTAACGTAAAAAATAAACAATAATTAATACTCTCCATTTCTTCTTTTCCTCACTGAAATACATTAACCTCAGATCATTGAAAAAGATAATTTAGTTAACTATATATCAATCATATTCACTATAAGTACACCACAAGTCATCATACGTGTAATATTGACTAAAAATGCACCACATCACTATACTGCGTCTATACAAGCACAATATTCACTATGTGCCCGCCTCCCCTCGTCTCACTATAGGTGTAACAGTAGTGAGTCACAATTTCTCCCTTCATTCTACACTAGAGTTAAAACCATCAAATTCAAGTCATCAATAATTGACAAAGCTGACAGGTGTGACGCAGCTGTCAAATTACCCTCCAACACACGCACGCACACACACGCACACGCACATACAAAAGTGGGCTTACACATGCATGAGCGGGAGTACACAAACACACACACACTCCTTTGTACTGTAACTGCTGAAAATTTCTTACTAAACGACCAACTCCTCCTTGTCATTATGTATTATACAAGCAAACTTACCCGGCTTCACTCAGGTTAGGTACATACACTGTCACAGTCTGCCCTCCCGCAATCACCGTGACAATATCCCATTGGGGGAAGATTTTGGCCAAACAGATCTTGATTTTTGGTTCTTGTCCGGACCACCTGGGGGTCTGTGGCCAATAGTAATCCCAAGATACACAACTGCTTCCGTTTGTGAACTATGGTTGGAACAGACAGAAACTCAAAGACACGTCCCTTTATTATAATACATACGTACCACTTATGTCATTTGCATATTTTCAGCTTATGACTGTTGTATATGTTAATAATCCGTGAAGTATTATTATTACACACACACACACACGGCAGCTCTTAGGACCTACACAACAGCCTTTACCATTACCCATACTCGCCTCTACCGACCAGCGTGCCGTGTCACCGTCAACGAACAGATCGACAGACACGAACACCTCCCTCCCTGTACACCAGCGCCAGCACGTGCTATTAACACGCATAGCCACCTAACACAACCTTCTCTCACCCCGACACACCGCTACTCTCATTGTCTCTCTGCGTCACCATCACTCTTCCACCAGTTTTATTTGGAAGAAGAAGAAGAAGAAGAAGAAGAAGAAGAAGAAAGAAGAAGAAGGAGAAGAAGAAGAAGAAGAAGAAGAAAGAAGAAGAAGAAGAAGAAGAAAGAAGAAACGCATATGACCAAGACAAGATGTAAAAATATCCACACATAATTCCTCGTTTCTCTATCATGAATATAGATTGGCGCTCCATCCTTCAGGAGACGTGTGGACAAGCCTCTGATGTCACCCGCGCCCCGCCTCGCCTTGCCCTGCCCCGCCCTACCCCGCCTCGCCCTACCCCGCCTCGCCCCGCCCCTCCCCGCCAGTAATCTATCAAATATGCATGATGGGAGCTATTCTGAATGTCACACCACCACCGCCAGCAGCACCCTCCTCCTCCTCCTCTTCTCATGTTTATATACACAAGCCTTCAACTTAGACTCTTGTTAATTACAGGTAATACACTCACCTTTGTTCCAATTAAATTTTCTTATTTGTTCATCCATAAACTTCTGTCTATCCCAAATTTAATTCTCTCTCTCTCTCTCTCCTCCTCCCCCCCCCCTTGCTCAGTGCTCTCATACCTGAATTATTTCACACTTTACCCCCACACAATTATCACTCACTTGTACTTCTCCCTTGTTCGTTCAATAGTGTCTCCCCTTCCTTCCTCCCAACCCAACCCGACACGACACGTCCTGTTCTCTGATACAAACACCCCTTCCATTCCTCCTCCTGTTTATCTTTCTCTCTTCGTTTAGGTTAGGTTAGGTTAGGGTGCTTAATCTTCAGGTGAAATACACTAGAGTGGAAATTTTTCAGGTGATCCAAACTCCCCCCCAAAACAGAAGAGTTATTGCAAGAATGACACAAGTAATAATACAACAACGTTACACAGATCGACCTTACTTTACCGTGACACAGAAACCATAATCACTCGCTCACACGACCATTATCACCCATTTACAACAGTGATTGAGACTCAGCGGTGACTGTACTCCATGAATGGTTTACAAAGCTCAGTGATACAATCTTCCCCAGTCTAACCTAACCTAACCTAACCTAACCTAACCTAACCTAACCGCTGAATATTTAATGTGTTTTCTCCCTTCTCTCCCCCCCCCCCCCCACAAAAAAATCAGAGGCAGTGAGGAGTTAAGAGAGTACGTTCTCTCACACACACACACTGTTCCAGGAGTCGTTGAAGGGAGGACCTCTGTGTGTGCCTGACGGTGTTCTAGACTTCTCCTGCAGGTCACGGTGCGTCTCGGGTTCCACTGGGCGGGTCTTTCTCCCCCCCCTCCCCTTCTCTCTCTTGTTTCCTCTTTATTGTCTCGTTATGGTTATTGCTCTTGTTACCTCCAAATTTACTCTCTCTCTCTCTCTCTCTCTCTCTCTCTCTCTCTCTCTCTCTCTCTCTCTCTCTCTTCTTCACCTTTCAATATTTCCCTTACATTTTTCTATCTCTGATGACGTGTTAATTATCGTTATTCTGTTACACTTGGAGTTATGGTGTGACGTGTTAATTAGGTGTGTGTGTGTGTGTGTGTGTGTGTGTGTGTGTGTGTGATATCCCACCCCTACACGCTGGATCAAGAGCCCCCGGGTGGGTGGGTGGGTAGGGCACGCCAAGAGGTTCATGCAGGGTGCGGGGCGGTGACGGCAGCAGCAGCAGCGGGCTCCTTCCTCTGCGTGGTAGGTTCACCCCAGACGGAAATCGATACATGGAGTCTGTATAGTGCTTGGACACTGCCAGCCTCTCTCTCTCTCTCTCTCTCTCTCTCTCTCTCTCTCTCTCTCTCTCTCTCTCTCTCTCCTACACTCCTCACTCGTTCCTCTATCCCTCTTTCCATCTCTCTTCTCTATCCCTCTTTCCATCTATCCATCACCCTTTCTTCTCTCTCATCCCTCTTGTTCTACAGGTTGGTCAATGCCTCTCCCTCACTCTCCACCCTTCCATGCCCTTCTCCCTCACCTCTCCCTCAGTTACTCCCCTTTCCTCTTGTTTCCTCACCCCATGTTTACTGCCTCTCCCCTATAGCTGCTTTATCTCTTTATACGTAAACCTTTCCTTCGTTACATATGGTAATGACGTCCAGCCTCTATTAAAACACTCTCCTTCTGGGTTGGGGTTGGGTTGGGGTGGGGTTGGGTTGGGGTGGGGTTGGGTTGGGGTGGGGTTGGGGTGGGTTGGGGTGGGGTTGGGGTGGGGTTGGGTTGGGGTGGGGTGGGGTTGGGTTGGGGTGGGGTTGGGGTGGGGTTGGGTTGGGTTGGGTTGGGTTGGGGTGGGGTTGGGTTGGGGTGGGGTTGGGTTAGGGTTGTTTAATCAGCAGGTGTTCCTAATTAACAATGGTTGACTGTAAATTAATAAAACAAAATAATGGTACGATACTACAAGCGCTGGGACACATTACTTTCACCTTAAAACACCATAAGACCAGAGGTGAGCAACACACATTACATTCTTGGCCACACACTACATCCTGGGCCACACACTACATCCTGGGCCACACACTCCATCCCAGGCCACACACTACGTCCTGGGCCACACACTACATCCTGCGATACTCACTACATCCTTGGCCAAACACTCCATCCCTGGCCACACACTACGTCCTAGGCCACACACACACTACAGCCTGGGTCATAACCCATCAAAACAATGAGGCCATGTTGAGCTGAGCTACATTGTGAGGGAAGACCGAGGGGGGAGGGGGGGATACACCAGCCACGGTACCGAGAGGAGAAGAGAGGAGAGAGAACAGACGAGGGGAAGATTTTTAAGAAGAGAAGGAAGAGGAGAGAGGAACAAAAGGAGGGGGGGGGGGGGGGAACCCTGGAGAAAGCAACTACTCCACCCCACCCCAACTACCATCACTGGCGCAGTATTTCCAACTATGTGTCGCCTGACCCAACCTAACCAATAAATGAACATAAAATAAACTCGAGTTTTCTATTACTTCAACAAAATTTAGATCAGGGAAGAAGTTAAACAATATCAAGCTGGGATCTTTTTAACATATGTGGGCGAAGGTGGGTGATAAGAGCGCCCTACCTTACCACCCGCCCACTCTCACCCATGGCAGCGTTATAACAGGTCTAGCCAAACGACCCGCATAACAATTCCAGCACAAGAACACCTGAGACCCACCTATCCTTACCTGTAATTACCACACATACACACGCTGCTCGCCCTTGTGTTCGGTACTAATGACTCGTCCCCATAAGGCATATAATAACACGGTACCACGATGCATTAAGTGTGTGATAAACCTAATGTAAAAAGCAGCGTGGTCAGTAAGAGGCATTGTGATACCGGTACAGGTGTATGTTACAGGTAAGCCACCAGTACCTTCTACCTGTCTACCTGAACCGGGGTTATTTTTCCTCCCTACCTGAGTGAGTGGGAGTCTCTGGTCGTGCGTCTGAGAACTTTTTAAAACAGCAATTTATAAATCAGTAGTGACGTTTCAGCATCCGGCGAGGAGAAAACTACCCACTTTACCTCTCAAACGAGCCGGAAAATCACCAAGAAAAGTCATTCTGAAGTTTAAAATCACCAACCTGCTTCCTCCACCTCTTTCTCGTGTATCAGAACGAGTTATACGAGGTCAGTCAGCGACGATCAACACTGAGGTCACCAGCCATAGCTCCAGGTCACACAGTCACACCAATAAAGGTCACCAAAATCGACCTTGTATCGACTGGAATAGATTCTGAGGTCACCAAGCGGCCTTCAACACCCAGTTCACCAACAGCTCACCATCACCTGAAGCGGCTCGTCTGATTATCTCACCAACCTGATTGGCAATAATAGATCCCTTACACTGATCAGCTGCTGACCGACAAAACACCATTACCACCAGCCCGATTTGACACACCTCATCTGATACGAAATACCTGGATGGTGTTAGTGGTCCACCCTCACCCCAGGCACACCTGTCCACATCCAGGTACAGGCTGACGAGTCCCGAGGAGCGTTCACCTGTGTGTATGGCAATTGAGAACTAACCTTATGGCAACTGTGGAACTGGCGAAGGTAACTAAGGAAGACCACTTGATAATACTGAGAGAATGATGTATGGCAATGGTGCATATGTCAACAAAGGGACTGTAACTTCATGTATGGCAACGACAAGGCTTAATATGTCACCTATGAGAAAACAATAACACTTAATACAAGTCTACACAATATATGACCATCCTCTCATTAGTGCCATAAGTTTCTGAGACAAATATTTCCCCAGTCTTGGAAGTGAGGGAGTGGCACTCTTCCCTGGCACTGTCTCCTACAATAACACTAATTACAGTGGCATTCAAGGCACATATATGACTGCATTACCACATTCTGCTTACTCTATCAGTGCCCATCTCAAGCACACTCAACACTGCTAGATGAGAGAGAGAGAGAGAGAGAGAGAGAGAGAGAGAGAGAGAGAGAGAGAGAGAGAGAGAGAGAGAGAGAGAGAGAGAGAGAGAGAGAGAGAGAGGCTTAGCTCACGCCCTAGTTCGAGAGCTTTCAAAAGTCGACCAGGGCGGAGTGGACCAACACACTATCGACAAGTCCTCGGGTATCCTCCGCTCATCCCTCCCCTCTCAAAACCACTCACTTTCACCCCCTCCTCCCACTCACTCCTTGTCCTTCATCCCCTCCCACTTTCCTTCCACACCTTCTCCCCATTCCCACTCATTCCCACACCTCCTCTCCCTCCCCCACTCATCAGCTGGAAGTGACTCGCTTACAACTCCACACACTCAGTACACACTTCACGCCTCGAGTCCTATCTTAAAGCTTGATAAATGTGGATTAAGTTCTGACAGTCTTCGCGTGGTGAGGCAGTGTGGGGGGTGGGTGGTGAGGCAGTGTGGAGGGTGGGTGGTGAGGCAGTGTGGAGGGTGGGTGGTGAGGCAGTGTGGAGGGTGGGTGGTGAGGCAGTGTGGGGGGTGGGTGGTGAGGCAGTATGAGGGTGGATGGTGAGGCAGTGTGGAGGGTGGATGGTGAGGCAGTGTGGAGGGTGGATGGTGAGGCAGTGTGGGGGGTGGGTGGTGAGGCAGTGTGGAGGGTGGGTGGTGAGGCAGTGTGAGGGTGGGTGGTGAGGCAGTGTGGAGGGTGGGTGGTGAGGCAGTGTGGAGGGTGGGTGGTGAGGCAGTGTGGAGGGTGGGTGGTGAGGCAGTGTGGAGGGTGGGTGGTGAGGCAGTGTGGGGGGTGGGTGGTGAGGCAGTGTGGAGGGTGGGTGGTGAGGCAGTGTGGAGGGTGGGTGGTGAGGCAGTGTGGGGGTGGGTGGTGAGGCAGTATGAGGGTGGGTGGTGAGGCAGTGTGGAGGGTGGGTGGTGAGGCAGTGTGAGAAGAAATATGGGGCAGTCGTGATGAATTATAAAACAGTATGAGTGTAACATCAAAACTATGAGGTAGGCAGAGAGGGATGAGGCAGGCAGGCAGGAGGGCGGGTCCGTCTGGCACAAGTCTACACCAGCAGGGTTTAAAGCAGACAGTCTGGCGAGGCAGCGGCTGTCCCCCCCCCCCCAACACTGCAGGTATTGGCATTAGCTATAGGGTTAAGCACTGCAGATATTGGCACTGGTGTTGGCACTGCGGGTTAAGCACTGCAGATGTTGGCACTGCAGGTATTGACACTTTAAATACTGGTATAACAAGACTCGGCACGTCAACCCCCTTCCCCATCAAGGTCCCCTCCCCCGTCAACCTCCTCCCCATCAACCCCCTTCCCCATCAAGGCCCCCCCCCCGTCAACCTCCTCCCCATCAAAGTCACCCCACCCTAGGTACACGATGTAAACAAAACACTGACCTGCTGAGTGTATCCCGTCGCTTAGGGCGGCTTACACACCTGTCAACACTGTCTAGGTACATTTGGCAACACTATTTACACCTGCCAACGTCGTTTACACCTGTCAACAACACCGACCTCGTGCGCACCTGTTATGTCTCGTGTGTGTGTGTACAAGGGGCGAGGTCAAACTAAGTCACACGTCATAATGTCAACAACCTAACCTAACCTAACCATAACTACAACACTACAACCCTGACGTAATACAGAGAACAGGTTCATGACCAGTACAGTACACGTAACTAAGCCTAAACTACACTTTACTACTTCACATCCACCTTTCATCCCTGCCAACCTTATCACTCTAACTACCTTACTAACTATCTAACTACCTAATTAATTAACTATCATCCTTGTCTATGTTCAGTTTCTGTATCCCATATTACGTTGTACCTTATATCAAACAACAGTAACTATTATCCATATCACCACTAGTATCATCCATCATCACTAGTATCATCCATCATCACTAGTATCATCCATCATCACTAGTATCATCCATCACCACTAGTATCATCCATCACCACTAGTATCATCCATCACCACTAGTATCATCCATCACCACTAGTATCATCCATCACCACTAGTATCATCCATCATCACTAGTATCATCCATCACCACTAGTATCATCCATCATCACTAGTATCATCCATCACCACTAGTATCATCCATCACCACTAGTATCATCCATCACCACTAGTATCATCCATCATCACTAGTATCATCCATCATCACTAGTATCATCCATCATCACTAGTATCATCCATCATCACTAGTATCATCCATCACCACTAGTATCATCCATCATCACTAGTATCATCCATCACCACTAGTATCATCCATCATCACTAGTATCATCCATCATCACTAGTATCATCCATCATCACTAGTATCATCCATCACCACTAGTATCATCCATCACCACTAGTATCATCCACCATCACTAGTATCATCCATCATCACTAGTATCATCCATCACCACTAGTATCATCCATCACCACTAGTATCATCCATCATCACTAGTATCATCCATCACCACTAGTATCATCCATCACCACTAGTATCATCCATTATCAATAACTGTATCAAGGTGTTCAGGACCCCCCCCCCCTCCTAATTAGAGGAATACCTACAGGTTGGCTCTCCCTCATGACAAAGACTAACACATGCTGTACACTCCCTGCTACCATACCAGTCAGTCAGTCAGCTGCTAGAGTGCAGGTGTTCTCTTCTCTTCTGTTGCTAATCCACCGGCCCCCACCATGCACTAGTCAACAAGGCATCACATAACATAAACAAAGTGAGGTGTGGCTCCCTTCATTAACACCCCTCCCTCACCCACCCCCCCTCACGCCTTACATGACGCCCATCACGGTCAAGTTTCCTTTTAAAGTTTAGCTAGAGCAAACACTTTTAATGACAGTCCCAAACACCACAGTACATAACACACAAACCAAACCTGTCTTGATGTGTGTGTGTGTGTGTGTGGGTGTGTGTGTTTATCACGCCGGTGGGTATGTTTGTTTCCTTACAAGACACACCATCGACAAAGGATGCGTGGGCGTGTTTTTGTGTCCTGACCTAAATCGCCGCCCGCCTCAGGAGTGTCGCTGAAGGCTATACTACCCCCTAAGGTGAATTGAAACACACACACACACACACCTCATCATCCTCGGAAGTGACCCTCACACTCACCTTCCTCCGTGACCCAGGACCACCACCCCTAGAGGTCACACTCCTGCCTGTACACACACACATACCTGCGGGGAGAAACAATTGTGAGTCACAGCGAATATATATATTTTAAAGTAATAACGACACAATTAACACACACAGAACAATTAAATCCCAACCACCTACAGAGTCATCATAAAACTATAGAGGTAACCAGAATTTGTATCGGACGAACGGATGACAGAACGAGAAAACGGAGAGACAGACGGACGGAAGAATGCAATAAAATATAAATTATCTCTGACATAAACCAAAACAACAGAGAGAGAGAGAGCACAAGATTATAAACAAATTAACGACAGAAATAACACACAGGAAGTTAACACAAGAAAAACATAAATAAAACTTCTTCACATCCAGATAACAACTAAACTACATAATCACCGGAGGACAATAATATGAAATGGTAATAAAGCAATTTGGTCGGTGGGGCAATTACGTGGCACTTTTAACCTATCTGGCACTAGTGTGGGTGGCGTTGTCGGTAGTGTGTGTGTGTGTGTGGGTGGCGTGGTCGGTAGGGTGTGTGTGTGTGTGTGTGTGTGTGTACCAACCTCGTCACCATACAAGATTAAAAATGACAACTTGGGTATTAATCTAATTTGGTGTTCGTGTTTTCCTCCTTTGTAAATAAATCAACATTTAATTTGAGGAATATTAACTTACTCAAAAACTATAGACCAAATTGGTTTATCTCTCTAAAATACTATAATCCTATTTGGGTTTATTACAATAACTCCGAACCTAACCTAACCAAAACCTAACCTAACCTTAAATAAACCCAAACCCATTTAAATAAGACCAAACAAAGCTCCCTATTTTCACCTTTATAAACACCTACACGTCTCTCCTCTAACACCATTATTTCTCAGCACTACCATTACCCTCCCCTCCCCCCCCTCCGCCAGATACCATTAGCTACGCCATAACACTAATGGATGCATCTTCGCTACTCGTTCATAAATAATCTCCTCTCACCATCCATCTTTTCGGGTGTCTAGCAAATGGATGATGGCAAACCTAACCTAACTTAACCCGAAGGAGGTGTGAATACCTTAATGGAGGGGGGGGGCGTTCGTTACCTGAAGGTGGTATGTAGGTGAGACTGACGGTGTGTGGTGTAAGGAAGGAAGATTGTCTTTATGGCGATGAAAACAACTCGTCAGTCTGTTGTTGCTGTTTTCACTGCTTTAATTTTCTCAGGTTGGTAATATACTTTTTTATTTCACTACGAAATATATTCTCTCTCGTCACTGAATTAAATGTTGATATTTTTCCTAAGTCACAGAACACGACGCCAAAATTCACTGCATTAATTCACTGTTTACCCTTCAAAATATCAGTGTTTTTCAAGATTTGTCCTTTTTACAAGAATTTTTTTGTTTTCCGTTTTGGTGCAGTTACCAGAGACGCCCAGGTATAAACAACATTACTTCGGGAAATGGTGTTTTGCATAGTGGTGCATACATTACACCTCGTCACCAGGTCACCCCTACACGTGTTCCTCCAGGTCTTTTACTTCCTAGAGTCACGGGGTCAGAACACAGCTCTTCTTACCCTCACCAGGTATGTGTCCAGGTAAGTCTCCTCTGATTAGTTTCATTAACACCTGGACTCACTCCGTCTTAAGGTATGTTTGTCGCTTTAATATTCGCCACAAGTGTCTTCACATCAACAGGTCAGAAGCCAAGTAGTGGAAGGATCCAGTAACATGGGATAAAAGAGCATCCTACGGAGTCCTACAATACCAGGACTCTTGGCTAATCACTCCCCCCACGAGCCCTGCATCTGTGTGCGTTTGGCTCACTGCCCACCAACACACACACACTATGGCAGCTTGTTCCCTCACTAACTAACCCACACAAATGACTCAAGCCTCGCTATTCAACGCTGTATATTCATGGCCGACCTGAGCACATTATTATAATTTTACAGCTCAGTTGGTGCATTGTGGGTTGGAGAGTGGGGCAGAGTGGGTGAGGGTGGGCAGGAGAATGGGTGAGGGTGGGCAAGAGTAGGTGAAGGTGGGCAGGACAGTGGCGAGGGTGGGCAGGAGTGTGTATTGTGTGTCGGAGTGGGGTTGTCCCGCGGCCACCAGCCCTTGCCTACACCGGCCAGTGTTTACCCGTACAATAAAGAGTTCGTGACCACTAGCTAGAACTGTTTATGTAGATCTGAACGATTTCCAGAATGGCTAAGGTTACACAATTGTCTTATGTATTTCTTGTTTCTTTTACTCAAATCACAATATTATTATCACCACAAAGAAGGTCCAATGCCCTATAATAACAGCAATGATAACACCTCAGCCTCCACAATCGTACCATAATTTACCAAACACTCGCCACCAGACCACACTGTCACCCTCACCAGCCTACCACAACACAGGTCAACACTATCCTCCAAAACACCACCGTCCATATTTAACTACATGTGACAAATGAACATTCGTTTTTACATCCGTTCCAGCACTGACCCGCCGTAGTTCCTCTCACACGCTACTCTCCTGCGTCTCAATCCACCATAGTTAAAGTACCTTCTACACGCTTCACTTAGGGTCACCTCTTGAGGGCCACACTGTCCACGGGGCCAAGGCAGGACACTCACTACTTCTTGGTTCACTAATCAGGAGTGCCACATACATTACTCCCCTCGGTAGTTAGTGTTAGCATACCGCGTACCCACTGCTACTACCTGCTGGGGTTATACTACAGGTATCTGATGGTATCCTGATGGTATCTGATGGTACCTGATGAAGCACCGGTGTGGAGGTAGGAACAGAGGCACACCAATACTTATACCAGTAGCCTATGTTAACACAACTAGTTAGAACAAAGACAACCAGCTGACGTAAAACTATCAAGAGTAATTTAACACTTGTCACCATATCCATCACAGGTGTACAAGCAGGTTTAATATTACCTGAAACTATAGTAACATTACCTGGTACTTGTGTTATGGAACCAGCAGTAGTTATAACGCTATCAGTACATATAATACCTAGTACCTGTGGTGTGTGTAAGCTACCTGTTGTCGGAGCAGTTTTTAAAAATACGAACATTTGCGGCAGTAAGTAAGTAAGTTAAGCTGACAGGTGTACAAGACATAAGTACCTGCGCTGAGGACCCGACGTTGCAGCAGACGACGACCGGGGAACCTGAAGAGTCCGTAGAGCCGAGACCTGGACCTGTACATGGCGACGAAGCGACTGTGTGGCGCACCTAGTCTTGTAACCTCGCAGGTGCCCATTGCCCACAATTACCTGGCATCATAACCCACCCTCGCGCCCCCAGACACCCGCCACGCCCGCCCCACCAACCACCTGCCGCTGATCGCACTGACTGACCGGAAGTCCCAGCACGCATCTCGTTAATTTTAATGGTACAGGTGTCCTTGACCCAACAACAGCGTCAGGGTAATTAACGATCATTACGGAAGTGAGACACAACGCGTCGGCAATTATCACCAATCAACCAAAGTGGTGGTAAGTCATCTGCCGTCGGAGGATCAACGTATCTGGAAAGAATCTTGGTGGAAACGTCACCCGCCCCGCTCGTCACCCTGATCCCGCCAGAGGAGGAACACCTCGGGACAATTTCAGGAGAGGGCGGAGCACCATCCTCCCGACCTGTGATGGCCAAATAAGATCATAACATAATGGCAGCGGAGGAAGCAACAAAAAGCAGCATAACTAAGGCCAGTACGCGACAATGGCGGCGGCAGCACCAGCAGCGTCTCTCTCTTCCTCATCAAGAATACATGAATAAAAGGGCCTCGATTACTAAGTCATTATCACAGCTGTTAATGAAGATTTATATGTTGCTAAGTCGTAAACTTCACAACCTCAGGGTACAAAAGTCCTCCTGTATCTCGCTGGGGGATGACCTGCAAGAGTCCCACGACCCGGAAACACCCACAACACTCCCGCCGCCACTTCATCAATGCGAGTCTCACCGATAGGGGAACATAAACCTTTAGCTTCAACTATCTGTAATCTCCGGCAAGGTGTCGTCTGGGTGAATACATCTAACAATAAAACTAGTCTAATCACTTCGCTTGTCACTTACCACCTATGTGATAATAGGAATTGAAACAGCCAGGTGGTGGTGCTGGGTAGATGAGCTTCAGGTAAGATAAATTATCCATATCGCAGGCGGCACTGAGGGAGGGGGAGGGGGATCAGCATTACAGCATTACATGGACAAAATTCACAACACAACTGAGGCAAATTATCATCACTACAGAAAACTACAAAACAGAACAAGAAAGACACTCAAGACAGACAAGTTAGTTACGTGACTCATGCAGAAGGTGACGACGAAGACCTGAGGACATTATCACGTGCTCTCGCTGGCGGCGTCAACACGGGGCCACAGTATTAACTTTACATATAAGCAAAACAAATGACCGAGCTTCTTAATTAACAAGTCGTTTCTTTTACGTGTTCGTTGACCCTCACTGTAATGTTGGTCTCTGTTGCATAGTTTCCATTTCATTTCTCTCACAGCAGCAACGGCCACAGCACACACCAAAGCAGCAGTAATCTTCCTCACCACAGCGTTCACTAGTCTTAACACCCCCATCACCAGTCTTAACACCCTAACACCCCCCATCACCAGTCTTAACACCCCCCATCACCAGTCTTAACACCCCCCATCACCGGTCTTAACACCCCCATCACCAGTCTTAACACCCCCATCACCAGTCTTAACACCCCCATCACCAGTCTTAACACCCCCCATCACCAGTCTTAACACCCCCCATCACCAGTCTTAACACCCCCCATCACCAGTCTTAACACCCCCCATCACCAGTCTTAACACCCTAACACCCCCCATCACCAGTCTTAACACCCTAACACCCCTCCATCACCAGTCTTAACACCCCCATCACCAGTCTTAACACCCTAACACCCCCATCACCAGTCTTAACACCGTAACACCCCCCATCACCAGTCTTAACACCCTAACACCCCCCATCACCAGTCTTAACACCCTAACACCCCCCATCACCAGTCTTAACACCCTAACACCCCCCATCACCAGTCTTAACACCCTAACACCCCCCATCACCAGTCTTAACACCCTAACACCCCCCATCACCAGTCTTAACACCCTAACACCCCCCATCACCAGTCTTAACACCCTAACACCCCCCATCACCAGTCTTAACACCCTAACACACCCTCCATCACCAGTCTTAACACCCTAACACCCCTCCACCACCAGTCTTAACACCCCCCATCACCAGTCTTAACACCCTAACACCCCCCATCACCAGTCTTAACACCCTAACACCCCCCATCACCAGTCTTAACACCCTAACACCCCCCATCACCAGTCTTAACACCCTAACACCCCCCATCACCAGTCTTAACACCCCCATCACCAGTCTTAACACCCTAACACCCCCCCATCACCAGTCTTAACACCCCCATCACCAGTCTTAACACCCTAACACCCCCCATCACCAGTCTTAACACCCTAACACCCCCCATCACCAGTCTTAACACCCTAACACCCCCCATCACCAGTCTTAACACCCTAACACCCCCATCACCAGTCTTAACACCCTAACACCCCTCCATCACCAGTCTTAACACCCTAACACCCTCCATCACCAGTCTTAACACCCCCCCCCATCACCAGTCTTAACACCCTAACACCCCCCATCACCAGTCTTAACACCCTAACACCCCCCATCACCAGTCTTAACACCCTAACACCCCCCATCACCAGTCTTAACACCCTAACACCCCCCATCACCAGTCTTAACACCCCCATCACCAGTCTTAACACCCCCATCACCAGTCTTAACACCCTAACACCCCCCATCACCAGTCTTAACACCCTAACACCCCCCATCACCAGTCTTAACACCCTAACACCCCCCATCACCAGTCTTAACACCCTAAAACCCCCCCCCCCATCACCAGTCTCACTCACTCCACCAACCACCTTACTTCACTGGGAGGCCGGTAAGACCCAGGCACTTTACGGTATCACATATATTACCATTTTGGAGAGTTGAACCTTCTGCTCTCAGGGGCTCCATTTACTACGCTTTCTCGTCACCACTTCTGATATACCACACTATTACTGTCCTCAATCTCTTGCTCGGAAGAAGAAAAACAGTATATATATTTTATGTATTTTATTATTTATTTATTTATGTTTTTTTGAGAATTAATCATGTTTTATTTCCTTTGTTATAGAATTAACCTTCACTCCGCTAAGTCGTGATGTTGTCGACGTCTTTCATAATCTCATCTGATGTAAACTATTTCTGGTCTCGTTCTGTTGCACAGGAAAGAAAATAAATAAACCTTGAATCAATAAGGAATATCAGCACTTATGGTGGAGCTCAGGTGTGGGGTGACAGGTGTGGGAGGTGCATTGTGGTGGTTCGGGTTTGAGAGAACAGGTCTATAGGATTTCCTTAACATATATAGGATAACAGGTGTGGAAGGACATATGTGAGAAGGACAGGTGTGTAAGGACAGCCATACAGGTGTGGGAGGACAAACAGAAAGACTCACAGGTCGTCGGCAGTTTAAGCCCAGACTCTCCACAGCAGTAATTAAGGCGTCTCCAGGTAAATTATGACTCAGGTAAGACCAAATTAACTTGTTGCTTATAATCACCGGATTTAGTCGCCCCACCTGCTTTTTTGGAGGGGCCAGGTATATATTTCACCTGGGATTCAACCTATAATTACTCAACACAGGAAAATCACGATAAAAGCCCAGGGTTAAATATTATGTATTCGTTATCTGTGCCCAGGAGAACGAAGGACTGTAACGAAATGCTTCTCAATGCTGCTGTAACGTTAAGTCATCCCATATCGGCATAAGGAGTGGCGTTACGTCGTAGTTTCATTGTGTGGGCATAATGAATTGACTATCTGGGTTAGTAGCAGTAATAGTAATACAAGTTGTGTGTGTGTATGTGTGTGTGTGTGTGTGTGTGTGTGTGTGTGTTAATTGGTACATAGTTTATAAGCACACATGTGGTGAATGGTTTATAAACATATGACACGAGGCTCACTGATTGTAAACACAGACCACGTAGTTCACAAAGTGTAAACACAAAACACGTGGAGCATAATTTGTAAACATGGAACTTTGATTCATTCCAATTATTGTAGCGCTTGATGGTGGGTTAAGGAAGGTCAGGCGAGGGTGGAGTAATTAAATGAGAGAGAGAGAGAGAGAGAGAGAGAGAGAGAGAGAGAGAGAGAGAGAGAGAGAGAGAGAGTTACCACCATACGGACAAGCCATCACCTAACTCTACGGACTACAGTATTCGGAATTAATCTTCGTAGCGTCACCCCACTGCAATTCTCTCTCTCTCTCTCTCTCTCTCTCTCTCTCTCTCTCTCTCTCTGACACTCACACCAGCTTATCTTCGACACCTAAGACACTATACGTCAGTACCGAAGAAGGCCCCACAGAAGTAGACTGAAATTGGCATAGGGCACTGAGTAAATGACCCCACAAACCCCACAAATCACCAGCAGCCAATTTACAATCTTAACGAGAGTCGACATGATCTTGAGGGCAGACAATAAGCCTCACACCACCACAGTGTTAGATAACGAGGAGCCTGTGTTAGTGTGAGTGGTGGTGAACGAGGCTCCTAACACCTTCAGGGAGACGCTCTACAAGTAGGCAATAAATCTCTACTGCTTTACAAGTCCCCTAGAGTCTTGTACAACACCTCCTGTAGACAGACGCTTAAAACAGGATGTATTTAACTTGTGTATAATTATTGTTACCGGAGACAATTATCTCCCTCCACCCGCGATCTCATTCAGTACGAAGATGAAGATTTACACCACAGAACAACTCAAGGTAACAAGAACACAACTGGATAAGTCCCCAAATTCACCTGAAGAGTCAAGAGAGTTAAATATGAGGTAGGAAAACCTTCAGGAGATATGGAACAGATCAACCTGCAGATGACCAACGCGATGTTATATCCCCCAGGAGAGGATGATGACGACCTGATGACTACATAACTGGTTGGAACTTTTAAGGGAATCAGTCATCACGCCCCTTGCTCCCTTTGTGACCACCCTCCGTCCTCACCCTTCTGATGGGGGAAGAGGGTCGTGGGCGGTGCTGCTTTGACCACGCCCCATCCCCGCCCACTGCCGCAGAGACCAGGGGGGGGTGGGTGTTGCTGCAAGTATTGTAGTAGCAGGATAAAAACCTGGACACTACTTCCGGCGGCCAAGGTCAGGTGGCGGCCATTCATAATCTCGCTGCAGAATCCTTACATCAAGACGCAGGTAACATTCCAGCGGCGTCCTGGGCACCTGCTGGGAGCGGTCCATGGCGCTGCTTCATTGAGGATACTACTTTTTCTACCACCTCCCCCCCCCCCCCCCCTCACACACTCCACGCTCAAGGCATCACCCGCCAACAGGTACCTGAAGAACTGAATTACATTATGCAGTTCACTAAATACAATACTTATTAACACAATACACACAGGACAAACACCTGACTTACACGCGATAATTATACCTGTACAGGATATATAACTCAGTATATATTACCGTAATTAACACTATACTGTATAAACTAAACGACAACCCAGTATTAGGAAGAGACGACAGACTACGGGAGGTGTAGTATACAATAACATATTAAACTGCAACTTATTATAACACGACACGACAGTAATACACACCACAAGCTTCACCATCGTACTAAAACAAAGCGACAATACATTAAGCAAGAGAACTCGACCACCGCATGACCAACACGACGTCTACATCCTCCTGGCCACTCCTTCCCCTCACCACACCCTCACAGTGCCCGCTTCTCTACACAACACTGAATCAATATACAGGAGGTAACAACATGTCCCCTTCTTCACCAAGACTCTACACATCATATAACAATGCTCCGTGATGCAAGGTCGGTATGTGTGTGACCTCGCTAGTGTCAAGGGCGTGTCTGGTACGTGACCTCGCTAGTGTCAAGGGTGTGTCTGGTACGTGACCTCGCTAGTGTCAAGGGTGTGTCTGGTACGTGACCCCGCTAGTGTCAAGGGCGTGTCTGGTACGTGACCTCGCCAGTGTCAAGGGTGTGTCTGGTACGTGACCTCGCCAGTGTCAAGGGCGTGTCTGGTACGTGACCTCGCTAGTGTCAAGGGTACAGGTGACTCAGACAGCAGGTGTCCTCATCGCTCTCGGTGTTGGTGTGATAACGCTGACCCTATGTCAAGGTCCCGCCAACACAGATGGCTCCACCAACCAGTTCCTTAATTACGAAAACAAAATAAACTCACCACCGTCGGAGCTTCTCGCAGCCGCCCCCCCCCCCCCCCAAGCCCCATAAATCTCGCTGCTGACCTCGACACCCTGAACCAAACTATCAAACGTATTGATCATTATGTTGGGTGTTGTTTAGATTCCCCTTAAATGTGTCCTGGAGATTACGAGGGGACAGATCTTCACTACACACAAGGCCAGGTGAGATAAACAGTAGTACCAGCAAGGAGACAACAAAACAAAACTGGAACAATTAAACTTTATAGCCAAGATCCCTGATAGTTTGGGGTCCCTCAACATACTTGCTCCACCGACGTTTAGTTCTATAAATCGTCAATTATGTAAATAACACCGAGGGAAAAAAATAACTAGACATGTAGTTGTGGTAAGTGGAAGCAATGAGGCCACACCATAAATACTCTACAGTGTACAGTTCGTCCAATCAAGAAATTTGCACTTTACTCCAATCTCACAGCAACAGCCACAAAAATCACCATACAGGGCTACAACACAACAAGGCTGAGCACTAATGACCCACCACCACCTGGCACGAGAAACACCAGGGGTCAACGAGGCTCCTCTTAATACAAACAGTGGAGCCTAGAGGGAACACCAGCCAACAGAACACAAAGAAATTTCCTCTAAAAGATAATGTGTTTTTCTTTACTGATGATCTGATAAACTTCGAAACTGATAGAAAAACAAAACAATTACTCTTACCTTCGAGAAACTGCCTACGGGGACAAGAAAACACTACACTCACAAAACTCAATAAGTCAAATCAGAATTAAACTAATTTTCCCAGAATAAAGCAAAGGAAACAAACCATTAAACCACAACCACCGGGAGCCATATCAGCACTGTTATAGTTCACTTTGTATCAGTATTTTCCCTGCTAAATAAACTGTTTCATTTCCAGGCTAAATAAAGTTTTCATTTCCCGGCCAACCTGGAGTGTCTAAGCCGAGGACGTTTTTTAACACTCAATAACAATCCCACCTATACACCTGTCTATTACCTTGTAGATTAACTTAACCTGAGTCTACTTAAAGTTTAAATACAATATCTTAAGCCAAAACTACCCTTCCACTACTGCAGAAGAAGAAGAAGAAGAAAAAGAAGAAGAAGCCTGTGGGTAGAGTGGGGTGAAACAGAGAGAACCAACCCGACACCTGCTAGCTGCTCCCCGCCCCACCACCACCACCGCCGGCCGCCACCACCACACAAAAACCAACACCCACCACCACATAAAACCCTCCTGAAGGTGCGTGCTTCCCACCCAACGCCTCGCCTACGGTAATAACACCCTCTGAACTAATCCCCGAGTGTCTGGCTCACCGCACACCTTAAAATGTGAAGGATACTTAAAAAAAATACATAAAAATAATAACAGAAGGAACAGTTATCACCACCCAAGGATACAATGAATCCGGTTCAACATATCAACATTACGATCACACACGGCAGTTCAGGCTCACACACACACGACGCTTCAGGATAACACACA
The DNA here is from genome assembly GCA_958450375.1 of Homarus gammarus. Lineage (NCBI taxonomy): Eukaryota > Metazoa > Arthropoda > Malacostraca > Decapoda > Nephropidae > Homarus > Homarus gammarus. The sequence goes on from CAUDMG010001926.1 coordinate 1,941,629, forward strand.
CGGCAGTTCAGGCTCACACACACACGACGCTTCAGGAAAACACACACGGCAGTTCAGGCTCACACACACACGACGCTTCAGGAAAACACACACGGCAGTTCAGGCTCACACACACACGACGCTTCAGGATAACACACACGGCAGTTCAGGATAACACACACGGCAGTTCAGGATAGCACGTGACACTTCAGGATAACACACACGGCAGTTCAGGATAACATACGGCACTTCAGGAACACACACGGCACTTTAGGATAACACAATACACTTCAGGATAACACGTGCCACTTCAGAATAACACACGGGACTTTAGGATAACACAATACACTTCAGGATAACACACACGGCACTTCAGGATAACACAATACACTTCAGGATAACACGTGACACTTCAGGATAACACACGGGACTTCAGGAACACACATGACACTTTAGGATAACTCACAACATATAACACAAAAAATATAACCTAATCTAACCTAACCTAGCCCCCCAAAACCCCTCAAACTATTGGTTTAAGTCTGGGTGGAAGGAGTCACAGCTGGGGAGAACTGGTACTGATAAGAGAAAATGGCGAAACGGAGGGACCAACACAGTGTAGGACTGAAGAGATTTTTCCGGGATAAACACACGACTCCTTCAGACACTCAGAAATCCAGCAGGAGGAACCATCTATCTCTTGAGACACTGTATTACACATGACTCGATTAATATGGAATAAAAAACAAAAATTACAGTGAGTTAAGTTAGTATGTAATGATAAGTGTGTATAACTGTTTACGATAAAGGTATAAACAGTGATAACAGTGAAAAGTGTACTACAGATGGCACACATGACACACTGTACAGTTGGGGAATAATGGATGTAAACTAAAAATCACGTGAAATTTTAGTAATGTACTGTACGTGAAGGTTAGGTGAGAAACACAAAAGAAATATTTGATATGTAAAGTAAAACACAAGACAATGGATAAAGAAAATACTACAAGAAAAACATTAAAATTACGTACATAGAGTAAAAGTAGATTAAAGAATGTTCGTATACGTAAAAATCACAAGACTACAAACATACATTCAAAAGTACACACGATTGAGGAGATTACTGTATTCTGAACATAACTAATAAGTGATTAAGTCAAGGGGAGGTGAACATCGTGTTTGAGCCCAGGTAGAGATCCAACTGCTGGTAAACATACAGGCCACGCCATCTAGTGGGTGGCGGACGAACCTCACCCACACGCTCCTCCCTGACGCTGCCCCTCCCTGACACTGCCCCTCCCAACCGTGTTCTGCTCTCACTTAAAACCACCTAACCTAACCTATATCTTTTCATACCTACACTATTTACATATCTGATTGAATATTAAATATCTAATTCCCTTTGGTTTACTTTATAAATTAGATAATCTTTGTTTTTCTACAAGAACTAAAATATGGCACCGCGCCTAATATTTGCGATGGGAAATTTCTCACCAATAGCTAGATATTTTTAGACGGACCTTACCACAGAAGATAGAATTTATATATTTGTTTTATTTTTAATGGTTTCCTCTCTTCCACTTAAGGGTTTACCTCTTAAGCCATAACACGGGCGCAGCGTCACTTAGCGCCATACCGTACATTCTCCAACTCAATTCTAAACTCCCATTTTACCGCCAATGTCTCTCCCTTTAGTCTCTATCTCTGGCTCCCACATTCCAGTTCGTGATGATTTTTTTCGAGCGAATAATCTCATTTCTTCTCCAGTATTACAGTCTTGTATTTAATGGTGCAGGAAGATCAAAGTTTCCCTCGTAACGTTCTCATCAGGATGCCGAGAGCTGTAGCCAAGTGTAGGACGCAGAGCAGAAACAGCCATTAGGGAAAATTATTCATAATTAAATCTGACCCACATACAGGAAAAGTTTAATTAGCTAGAATAAGGCAGTAGTTTTTTTAATATTAATACATGATAAACCATATAGTGTGCGGTTTATATTTCGTATTATAATGAAAATCAATACACACAGTTCAGTCAGTAACCAACCAACAAACATGGGATTAAAAGACATTAAAAATAAAATCCCATTAGACAAAATAACCTAAACTCACCAAGATACCCTGAGCCAGGTTGAACCAAAACGCCGCTACAGTGAAAGATAAACACTGGCGAAAAATGGCCCCTAAATAACGAATAATACTCGGGGTAATATTTGGTTGACGCCCATCACAGCAATAGAGCACTTTACACACCTGCAATATATATAGACCTACTGTGAAATCCATACAATCGTAATTACACACACACACACAAATCATAACTTAAACCTGTCGATGAATTATATATTTTGACCGAGGATAAGAGCCATTTATTAAATCTCCTTCACCAAGTCTCTCTTTTAGGTCAATATAATTCCGATTTTCAGTTACTTAATGTTTAGACACACAGTCCACTATGAATTGATACTGAGTACATAGGTTTCCCGATAACCCTGGAAGAACCTCATCAAGCCAATGTTTACACTCAGGCATCATTTACACGGCTAGAGACGGATCCCACAAGGCTCTCTGCTCTGCTGAACTGGCTGTACCACATTCTCAAGTACTGACACCACCGCCTTCATATATGTATTGCACAAACACACACACATATACATGCCCCGGTTGTGCTCGCAAGGGTGTGTGTGTGTGTGTGCAACAGTTGGTTAACGTGTTGAAGCAGCAGGAGGTCGGCCACCACACCCTCCCTCCTGGTCGTGTCAGTATTGGTACCTGCTACCTGGTACTCCACATATACCACACCTGTTCGGTATTATCTCACACTGGTTGTATATAACTGACATATTTCTCCTTTAGCACTTAGTTCGGTTTAAAGACGACAGAATACCTCACAGTGCCTCCATAAATTTACTACCGGAATGCTCAGTACATTACCTGTGGCATTCTTTCCCTCCTCCTACCACAGTACATCACCATACCCGAGAACCCGTTCCTGCCATACCTCACACCGCAAGACTCACAACAGAAGAGCCCCAGGAGGCTACCCAGGCATACCTTAGATATCTTCCCCACGACACACACACACGAAGAGGTCGGTAAATGTTTCCCATCCCCACTATGCGGGCCAGAACACGCTAGTGGTTAAAGCTTCCAATGGAGAAAAAGAAAAATGTAAACTTTTGTATTCTCGTAAAAATAATAACAATATGATAATAGTAATAATAACACTGTAATAATAAAATAACAAAAATAACAATATAATAATGCAGGTACAACCACCATGTCCACTTTCTGGTGAGGAGGTGATATGACCCAGAGGCAGGCAGGAACACACCTCCACCACCAAGAACACCGTCAACAAGGCTCTCAACAAAACACAACACGCGTGAAATTGTTTAATCACCTCTACAGCTTGATTTTTTTTCTCTTGTCTAATTCCCTCGATAACAACCTGCAGAAAATATCACTACACTACGTTTACTGTGTGTGCGTGTCCTAGTACCCTTCGCCAATACTCAGAAGCGCGCCCAAAGCAACGGAACTCGCAGAAGGCGCCGCGTGACCATCTTCTCATCAAAACATCACAGCCAACACCTTAAACTGCCCCCCCTTGGTTGAGTGAGGCAGTTCCCGGGTTTTACAACATAATCGCTCCGCTTCATAAAATAAACGCTGACTGACGTATTAAGGGAAATTCCACTCACGCGATGTTGTGAATAAGTCAAGAAACACGCAAGGTGAGGATGATAAAAAACTACACACAATAGTTGTAAATGATGATGCCGGGTTAGAGACACACGTATGATTTAATGTAAGATACCCAGGGGGGAGATGGAAGACTGGAGAGAACAGAGAAGTGGGAGACATGGAGAGAAGTGAGAGACAGAAACGAGACGGAGAGACTTTTTTTTTAGTTTAGATCATATAAAATGGGAACAAAAGCAATTTCTAAAGTTTGATAAAGACAAGTAACAAAAGTGGAGTTATTTGGGGGGGGGGGGGGGACATTTGCTTGAAGAAATGACAAGTTGAACAAAACCAAAAAGTCCTTCGCACTTCCTTGGCGGTGCATAAACAAATAAAAAACTAGCCTCTAACCCAAAGTTTCAAGGTAGAACTGTGGAACAAAGTGTATTTACAGCACTAATAAACAGAAAGCCAGACCCAGTCACATACGCAAGCAGAAACGTCACATCAACACCAGCTGCTGATATTTTTTTGTCATGATACCTGACAGATCAACAAACTTGGCAAAAATTTTACTATACGATGATCAAAAACATGGAGAAACGTGAACGCTTTGCCAGATAGTCCATTGAAGGTAATGAATCTTAAGAACATTACAAAAGTGTGGACCGTGAGGCAACCAACCGTGTTATTAAGTACCTCACACACAGCCTTAACCCCACAAGAAGGATCACCATCACTCCTGCTCCCTGTATGTAAGCAAGTCTCCTGACGAATCACCCCCCCCCCCCCAAAAAAAAAAAAAATTCCAGCGGCGTAACTTCAACAAGCTCTATAAACACGGTGGTCAAATACACACACAGCAAACACTATAAATCAACCACTGCACAAGAGCAATTCTAAACAGGACAAAAAAAAGTTGTAAAATAGTGTCTAAATAAGGGTTCTGCCAAGTCATTGTTCAAAAATGGTTCATCTAGCACAGCTGGGTATGATAACAATGAACAAAGACCACTGGATAGTCATAATCCTAACCCAACTTTACGTTAAGAACCCGCCTGAAATCGACGTCTGATAAATACCAAGAAAGTTAAGAAAGAAGAAACGAGGATATAAAGAAAAAAACAAATGAGGGAAGAGGGAAGGAAGATAATTATTACCCTTCCAGCGATCTCTTAACTGTCGGTAAGTCATCACTACTATACACAATGTTCCTGCCCGCACCACTATCATTAACAAGTCTGCATCAACAATGTATTAGGAACTCACTTTATAATAATCTGATATGACTTAATCCAAAGCTCTGCCGTGACTTTTCCTGACGGTCTGAATTGCTCTCCTCTGATCTAACACCCACGATATGCCACACTCACTACCTTGGCTAAATCATTGACTAAAAAGCTAAAAAAAAAAAAAAGATACATTCCTTTATAATTACTATGAGACTTAAAAACTTCAATGCACTGGTAACCAAAGATATATATTCCCATGTAACTCTCTAAATAATGTATTGAAATATAAAGTTATTGAGCTACATACAATGATGATAAAGTCAATGGTCCATCCACGCAAAAATATGTGGAGCCTCGTCACATTTGCGATACTTCCGGCCCAAACTACACACTATAGATCATGGAGTCAATCTGCCTTGTTTACATGTCTGGCGAGTGTGTGACTACGTACTCGGTGAGGGACAAATAAGGCGGCTGTTAAACATTAGAATAAGATGTAATTCTTCATTTAACGTTAAGACTGTGGCATTGATAGGACGAAATGGTTTCCACAAAGTATTTTAGTTAAAAATAAATCCTACTGAATGAAGTGATTAGCAAAAACTTGACCATTACCGTATAAAAATAGTCTGACGTGACGAATCTACAGTACAGGCCTTGGATTTTTTTTTAAGTAAACACGAATGCACATAAACAACTGTCTGTTTACTGAAATAATGTCTTACCCGATATTCTAAACCAGTAATTATCAGTTTATGTCACTTTTCACTTATTTTTTTTTATCCTCATGAAGATTTTAACAAACCTTTTGAAGTAATATATTAGTACAATCCACTGTCAGATTGTCCACATTTCATTTTAGCCTCAAAATTACAATACTTTCATAGTTTTAATTACTCTAGTTTCCATTGGGTACACCAGTAAATCATAATACAAACACTTAATAACTCCAACGGGTATATTTAGAATATTTAAATTTTAAATGAATGAACCGTGATTATTACTGCCACTACGAAGCCAAACATTAGTCTAGAACTAACAAGGGGACCACGGGGCGTCTACCAAGTGCAAAGTGATTCCATTATGACCAAAAAAAAAACAACAACAACACAACATGGACATTTTTACGGCTTCCACTACATCACCAATATATGTGTGAAGCACTACATAAAATCACATACTGATATTAATTGACGTGGAGACCTGGTTGGTGGTTTAGGGGAGAGGAGAACATATGTTGCATTATACTTCATACATAAACGGTTCCCGCCTTCCACGCTTTGTTCGGATTATACTGGGAGTAAATCGATCATACTGTTATCATGCCATCAGAATTAAATACAAGGTCAAAATTATTAATACATACAAAGGAAATAAATAATATATAAACAAAAGCGACTCTGATACACCGATGAAAACAAACGAAACAATAGAGCACTCAACCATAATTAAGATAACTTATTCTATAGCCAATACCTTCTCAATCACGATAACAAAATCTCATATATATCCCAGTGCCAAGACACCCCAATACATAATTTACAAACATAAGATTCGATTATTTTAGTAAACTGAGGTCGACTGATAGAAGATCGTGTGGGTTTGTGTACTAAACGCTCGACTTTTGACCTGGGTACTGACCGCGAGTAAGACCGTGGATGGTAGGGACTGTGTTCTGGCTTCTAGTCACTCAGTCCTCTTATAGGAAACGTTTTGCTGTGTGTCTGTTATTACTCTGGTGCTCAAAGGAGAGATGAAGAGCCAAATTGATATATTACTTACAGAAATTACGAAAATATGACAAATCTGAATAATCTGCCCGCGGTATTTTCAACGAACTGTAAATTCATTCACCACACACACACACGACCTTGACTATTGGGATCATTGTTGACTAAGTACGGTCTCTTCCATGACTAGTTAGGTTAAAGGTAGTTAAGATTAGGCTAAATTAAGATGGGTGTTTCTCAATTCGGTTTAATTTACAGTGAATGCAGCTAAACATGACATCGAAAAGATTTCAATTGGCTAAGTGATATCACAATAAATTAGCTAATAATCCTAACTAACTGATGTTATTACAGCTAATTACCTGGTTATTTAAGAGTAACTAGTTGCACTTATTATAAATACCTATCCAGTCATTTTAATTACCTAACGTTATCACAATTAGCCGATATTGTTACTAGAGATAACAAGCTAATGTTATCACAATTAGGTTTATATTATTATCAACATCAATTTAACAGATGTTCTCACAATTTAACACCTTATTAACATCACAATAAAACGGTTGACTTAACGACCAAACTAAAAGGTGATCAACATTAAAACTCATAGTAATTCTGTCGTGTTAATGGTATGGTAAAGTGTCCTGTAGCAATGGGCCTAACACGATCCTAAACTGTTCAATATAAATGTAACAGCGGGCATAGTTTCGTTTAACTACCCATAACTACCCTGGGAATGACCTTGCATGCTCGTTATTACAGCACTAAGTTGGGAGGAAAATTGGTTTAACTCTAATGGAGAATAAAGAGTAAAGCTCTTTCAATTTTTACCACTTGAAACAACTTCGTGTTCTTCACCAATTATGAATATTCACCATTACAAGTTGTTGTCATTAGTCTTATTATACATATGAATTACCTGTATCAAAACTCTTCAGTGTTTCATTTATCAAGTTCAAGTTTTTCATAAGTCATTTGTATAATATATTCTCAAGGTTTTTATCAAGTCAGATCAATAATTAAATCTTTCATTTTTTTACCAAGTCAAGTCACTTTAAAAATACATTAATATCAGTTGACGTTAATCTGACTCACTTGTTCATACGTTAATGCTCTTACGTTCCCCCATAGTGTATGAATATTGAAATAGTGTTATAAATAATGAATAAACCCATTAAGAAGTATGAATAACGTATAAATTTCCCGTATATCACAAACAGCAACAAATACATCCTGATGCACCGGAACAATAGCTGTGATAACGTGTGGTATATATATTATAACAGAACCCCTAAAATGTTGCTTTGTGCATTACGTTTTAACGCTGGGGGAAGGGGTGTGTATGTGTGTGTGTGTGTGTGTGTGTGTGATGATTAATTATCCTTTATATAAAAACACCGTTGCCAAGACAATAGTTATATACAATTAGGCATTATTTTCAACCATCTTATTATTCAATTGTGTGAGATAAATCCCCAAGAAAGAACTTAACGAGCAAAACAAAACAATTTTAACTTGGTGTGGACCCTCGCTTGTGGAGCTGTGCTATAAGCTGTGAGGGGGGATAGGTGACCTCGGCTTAAAACAAAACAAAAAATAATAACAAAATTATCAAACCTTTCCTTCCCGACATCAACTTGTAAAATAACAAAAATTTCAAAATGTCTAAACAGTTAAACAAAATTATCTAACCTTGTTCTCAGCTTTAATTTCAAAGTTTACTCAGAATACCTATTGATTTACACCTGTACACAATAATTTACCTTTGATGACTACTTTTACCTGGATATAATAAAGATCACCTGAAGAATCTCCACCCTAGTTTATTTCACCTTAAGATTAACCACCCTAACGCTAACCTAAGCTAACCACCCTAACGCTAACCTAACCACCCTAACGCTAACCTAAGCTAACCTAACCACCCTAACGCTAACCTAAGCTAACCACACCCCCTCATACAATAGTGTTAGGGTGATTAATCTTCAGGTGAAATAAGCTAGGGTGGAGATTCTTCATTCGATTCAATAATAACTACACTTCTGAACTCTACTGAACCCTTCCTCATTCCTACAGAAGAGTGAATTATCAGTGGAAGCTCCGGGGAATGACCACCATCTTAGGGACACACACACACACACACACACACACAGAGCCTGCGGGAGGAGCCTAGCCGCAGCGTGTGTATGGAGTATCCCCTTTACTGTGTGGGTACAAACTCCCGTCTCTCGTCCGCACTCCGCTACTTAACACAGCCAGCACTCAAGCTACCGAGGAAGAATTCTAAGGCACCAAGGTTAATGGAGTAGAAATTAATGAGTTTTTAATTACCTTTTGTTTTTTGTTTCTTAGCACAGTGATATAAGTTTAAGAAAATAGTTACCTAAAGAATGTACGCCTAACCTAACCCAACCCAACCCAACCCAACCCAACCCAACCCAACCTAACCTAACCTAACCCAACCTAACCTAACTAGCCAACTTGAAGAATTTACTAGTGTCATACAAACAATTAAATCCGTTTCAATATTGCAACATCCACGACGAAAGATTAAGAGATGCAACACTAATGGAGGAGGAATGAGTATTGCATCAATGTCGTCTGTGTTAGTTTTGACTTCAGAAAAAGACGAGGAAGCACCAGGTAGATGGGGGAGGGGGGGACTACAGGTGAGGTGTGGTGGGTCAAGGTGGAGGTCGGTGTGTGTGTTAGGGCGTGGCCATGACCTGTAAGTCACCTTGAAGGCCATGAGGTACTGTACTGTACTAGAGGTAATCCCGGGTCCCACCTCAGCCCCTCACAAAACACTCAAGGCCACGGGAAGCAACTACCAATAAAAGTGTTCTCCCTTCCCTAACCTTGAGAGAGAGAGAGAGAGAGAGAGAGAGAGAGAATTTATTTAACCATGCTTAAAAAAAAAACACGCACAACATCAACGTGCACATGAGCCAAGGGTTATAGCCAGCACCACAAAACAAAGACATCGTTTCCGGAGAGCAGTAATAACCCCCTTAGCAGCCTTGATGTTCGCTGACCAGACATAAAAAGTTAACTTAACAGACCGTACTGACGCGAGCCGGAACAATTAAACGATCCACAATTACAAGAAGATTAACAAACTATTATACCCTAGCGAGACTAATGTTTAATTATAATGAACACCAAATATTACAGTTTAAACGAAGTCTTTGTTCATCGCACTAGCCAACGAGCTTAATGTCAACACAGACGCTGGTGCCTTCAGTTCACTTTTAACCTCAGCAGACAGTAAACAAGTGGAATTATAGTTACATATACACATCTTTACGCTGGGGGGAGTGTAAAAGTCAGTTCAGTTCAGACAGTCTAGTCAGTCAATCAGGCAGTCTAGTCAGTGAGTCAGTAAAGGGTGTTCATTCCCCCATGTGGTGGACAGGTGCATGGACACAGTTGACCACACACACACACACTGCAGGTAGAGGCAGGCACGGTGCTGATGACAAATACAGTATCTCTCTCATGTCTTCCTCTCCCTTAATCACTGTCTATGTCTATCAAACTGTCACTGTCACTGCCAGTCTATTTCACGTAATGAGTCACACTTGGTGGACGTCTCATCACCAAAGTTTCCTGTATCGTTGAAGACTATTTTTATCGACCACAGATTTGAGGAAAGTCGAGGGAAAATAATGACGGTCGTTGTGGTGTGTCCAGACGTCAAGACAACAACCAAACACGGGCGAAAATAGACCTCCAGAATGATGATGGGAAGAAGACAACCATCATTATCTTATGGTTGATGCCTACCACTACTACCACCATCACTACCACAAATTGTGACCCATAATAGATCTGTGACCCATTAGTACTGCCTTGCCCCCCCCCCCCGCCCGCTTCGCTAAGTTGATGAATCTGTTAACATAAAGAAAATATTTACCAAGTCACGCTGTCAAAAGATAAACCACTTATCAGACTCGCTTAATTAAATAGGAGATATCACAGGTTGACTCGGGTAAACAAACAGCCACTTCTCAACCAGGTGTTCTAATTACTGTCACGGACGATCGTTATATATAGTATACCTGTGATGAACCTGTCTTGAGATGTGTGTTGATGTTGACTATGAAACATGTTTATTACGCGTTCACAGTTGTTGACGTCTCTGTACTTGTATTTGACCTTGTACGTGTACTTGAATCTGAGGCTTTGTTAGTTCTGTCTTTGTACTTGACTGTGTCCTTGTACTTGAAACTGATCTCTTCATCTCACCATTTCCCCTTCATAATTCCCTCAATCATCCTCACACTTCCCTCTCCCCCTTCCTCACTCTCACATCCCCCCTCCCCCACTCACCCCCCTCCCCCACTCACCCTTGTTCACCCTGAGCCACTAAGTGAAAGTGTAAATTTCGAAATGCATTAAATTTTGTAAAGCTGAGAAATCTGCATATAAGACAAGACTCCAAACCGCACCATCACGACCCACAGGAAAAACTTCATCTGGTGAGTAAAATGTTATTGTCTTTGCGGCGATTAATTATAAAAGCCTTATGGAAATATCTAATAGTGATGCCGAAATTATCAAGAAACAATAACAAAATAATAATGATAATCTTTTTTTCTTTCTTTCTTTCCTCTCTCTTACACAAACACCCATATATCCACATAGACAGACAGACAGACACACACAACCAGAAATGACCAAGGTGACCCGGCCCATAAACACCAACTGTTTACAAACGTCGAATCAACCGAAACTACAAACACAACACCTTAACAAACTCACAAACACAACACCTCACCCCTTCCTTCTTGTCGTCTACAGGGTCCGGGATAAGTGTGTGTGTGTGTGTGTGTGTAAAAGGGGGACTTCGAGAGGGCAAGGACGTGAGGGCAAGAGATAAGAGAGGGCAAGTAAAGGAGAGATAAATAAGGCAAGGGGGGATGATATACGAGAGGGTGAGAGAAGTTAGGAGAGTGAGTGGAAATGTAAGTGAGAGGGGAAGTGAGAGGGATGGAGCAAGAGGGTGAAGGAGTGAGAGGGAGGGGGAGTGAGAGGGTGGAGAAGTGAGAGGGAGAGGTAGAAGTGAGAGAGGGAGGTTAGAACGTTCATGTCGTGTTTAAACTCTGAGGGGGTCAAGATAGGTCGGTACCTGAGTCTGGTTGGACCTATCCCTCACCACAGGGCCACACCTAACCACACCACAGAGTCACATTTAACCACACAACAGAGCCACACCTAACCACGCAACAGAGTCACATTTAACCACACAACAGAGTCACACCTAACCACGCAACAGAGTCACACCTAACTACACCATAGAATCACACCTAACCACACAACAGAGCCACACCTAGCCACACCATAGAGTCACACCTTACCACACTACAGAGCCGCACCATACCACATCTCGGGAACATCACCTCTATCTTAATCACGGAAAAAATATGACCATGCACATAGCTCACCATAAATGCTTAACACCACCGACTCCGCCACCAACACTACTGACACCATCTCCACTCACCACCTGCACTCTTTGCCACCATCTCCAACACCATTCACCACCACCATCACCATCACTCTCACCATCACCACCACTCTCACCATCACCACCACTCTCACCACACCACCACCATCACCACCACCATCACCACAGCCTCGCCAAGCCCCTCCTCAATAAAAGACTCATTCAAGCGCTACACCTGAACACCTGCTTGAGCACCTAATACACACTATTACCGGGATTAACTTTAAACACGGGGAAAATGACTTAACGAGGCCATATTTAACCCAGCTGCTGTGGGTAGGGTAGGGAAGGCAGGTTGTAGCAGGCAGGGTGTAGCAGGAAGGGTGTAGCAGGAAGGGTGTAGCAGGCAGGGTGTAGCAAGCAGGGTGTAGCAGGCAGGGTGTAGCAGGAAGGGTGTAGCAGGCAGGGTGTAGCAGGCTGGCCACCACACAGTAGCCAGGTCCAGTGTCAACGACTCCCCCTGGTGATGTAACGGCGAGAACCTTTGTCACCACCTGGTAATGGGCCAGGCCAGTGGGGTGCCCTCAGTGGGGGACACCACGACTGACACACATACCCCTTCCTCCACCACAGACCGACACACACACCCCTTCCTCCACCACAGACCGACACACACACCCCTTCCTCCACCACGACCGACCGACCGACCGACACACACACATACCCCTTCCTCCACCACAGACCGACACACACACCCCTTCCTCCACCACAGACCGACACACACACACCCCTTCCTCCACCACGACCGACACACACACACCCCTTCCTCCACCACGACCGAAACACACACCCCTTCCTCCACCACGACCGACCGACCGACCGACACACGCGCACACCCTCCTCGCCCCACCCATGTCCAGCTCTCAGGGTATAAGCCATAAGACCAGAGAAGTCGGATTGAAATCTCTCGCTTATCGAGTGCACTTCATCCGTAACAGTGTTGGGGGGAGGAGTGAGAGGCGAAGAGAAAGGGGGAAGGAGAGGGAAAGGGCAAGAGGCAAGTGGAAGGGGGAGAAACAAGGAGAGGGAGAGGGGAAGAGCAATAGGGGGGGGGGGAGGGGGGAAGGCAAAGGGCGTGGGGCGGTTTACAAATAACACCCAACTTTCAATGGTGCCACAACGAAGTTATATAACAATGTACCGTAATAAACAAACACTTAATGAAAGACCTAATGTAGTGTTCTGTTCCTTATTTACTTCAACGTCTAAATCTAAATATGTCTAATTCAAAACCCTTCCTACGTGTTCACTCCAGATTGAATAGTTTAAACACATTAGTCATATCACTTTTATTTAACCCCGATATTATACACTTGGATCATATCGCCCCTCACTCTACGTCTCTCAAATTCAGTTCAATAGATCAGGGATTTATTAAGTGGTACACCGTGTGATTGATGAGACACATGTGGTGAACCGAGGTTTGTTTACATGAAGAAACAATTTGTCTTCTCAACCTGTGTAATTTATAGTCCGATCATTTTAAAGGCGTCGTCTTGTTGCCTAAACATATAAGACATGTGTTAACCTGGCCCTGTACCTAGAGAGCATACCGGGAGCTGTTGTGCCATGATGTAAGATTATTTGTAGAACATGTACCGGGTGATAACTTGGGTTAGTTTCTCAATACGACTAGACAAGCACTCAGTTGACTACAAATAGCTAAAAAAAAAAATAATAATTCGAATGACCTGAAATCCAATTGGAACAGTATATGACTCTTTATTTCGGTGGGTAAAAACAGATAGGAAATATCACTCTTTCTGGCTCTTATCATCAAATGTCACCCACCAATTACCTGTATACCTGTACACCCCGAAAAGCCATCAGGTGACACAAGCACCCCCTCCCTCACACACACACACACTCAAAGAGATAAAGAGTGACTCAGCTTGGTCCATTATAGCCATGCCCTCGTCTACAGCACACACAGTTAAGAGCTCTCACCCATAAAGCAATATATACCTTTTCAACACACAGTCAGGAACGATGTAAAATATATATACGTGTGAAGATTGTGAGTATGTGAAGAGGCGTTCAAGTGGTGCTGACCTCACCTGCTGGTACCATCATCGTCAGGCTGCGTCACAACACGTCTTCAGACACCTCTCTCTCACCCTAGACCACCATCACCATCACGCCACAACATACACCCTATTAATGCTGCTGTGTTCTTACCTTCTGTCGCCTCATACCTAAACTCAACCCTTCCCACCACCCTGCTGTCTCTACCCTCCCTTATTCCAGTCCATAAACCTTCTCCCTTCCTTCCGCCTCACCCTGTACATCACCCTGCTCGCCCTGGTACGCTACAATGCTCTTTAGCGTCACCCCAGAACAAGTCCTCGAACCCATAACACACACACATCTCCCTCTTGGGTCCCCACATACACTTACTTATACTAACATACGCGATCTACACCCTCCCCTACACATATACACACCCACTCCACCCTCATCCATCCCACAACCACCCACCACCTTACCCTCCATCCCACACCCACTTCCCACCGTCCTCCCACCACCCACAACACCAGCTCACCTCCCAACACTCGACAGGGGGAGGAAGCTCACGGGGCGCCAATGAACAACTCAAGGAAGTTATAAAACCTTTCCATTAAACCAGCAATTACCAACGACATCACCAGCCATTACCATGATGTATGTAGTGGTGGTGTCTTGTATTACGTGACCCGCTGACGTACACACACACACACACACACATCGTAATGGACAAATAAATCTCTTTTTTCCATGTAATTCAAAGCTGCTAATTTCAGGATAAGTTTACCTGAAATTTTTTTTTCCCACGAGTGCAGCACCTGTAGCTCACCTCCACTGGGGTTTACCTGGAGTTTACCCGGTTCTCGAGTTTCCCCAGGTTGAGTAGCGGAGTTTCCATCTATAAACATCACGGTATCAGTTCAGTTACTTTCGATTTTTCTCACACACGATCGATCTGGGAAATATAACATCGTATAGAACTGGAACATCTAATCAACATCACTGGAATGGCTGACGAAATGGTAACCAAATATACTGTTACTCCGGGAGGCTAAACATACGTATTAACCAATGTAATTCTCTCCTCAGTTAAAAGGAAATATTGGTGTGCGAATCTTCCGTCACTGAGAGATACAGAGACCCGCAAGCAGTGGGAAAGGTCAGAGGAACACACACACACACACAGAAACACTGACCGAGCATGACCTCCATCCAAGGAACTAGGTTTTGGGGCCGACCTGTGAAATGCCAATCTGATGAGACGACTTGTAAACAGGGTAAGAGAGTTAAATCTCCAATCAAATAAATAATAAAATAAAATAATAATAAAAAAATAATAAAAAATAAATAAAATAAAATAACAATATGATCCACTTCAGTAGCCACAAATTGGATCAGCTGACCTATAACAACACACCAGACCCTAAAAATACAACCAGTCTCACCTTTTGGTTCGTGACGACGTGAACACCACAGCTTGTAAGAAATCAGTTCACCTTAACCACATAAAAAATAGTAATAATACCCTCGCCAGATACACCTGTCCAGCACACCTGTCCAGCACACCTGTTCAGCACACCTGTTCTCGTGGGTTATAATACTACATTCGACCGAGGCAGCACACGATATATTACCTGATATTTACGTAATTAAGCCTCACTTCATAATTCCTCTAAGGTTCTCGGGGTGCGTGTGAGGTGAGGAACGGCATGACGAGACTCTGGAGTCTATAAACCTGCTGGGATTTTCGCGTTTAACTGCATATTAACATTACAAATTATGGCATCAATGTTATTTTGTAAAAGGTTAAATGTCTGTGGGTAATTGGGATGCAGGGAGAGGTGGGTGGGTGGGTGGGAGCATTAACGGGGTGGGAGTAGGTGAAGGCGCTGGAGCATGAAGGCAAGAAGAAAAGCAAGGAGGGAGGGAAGGAGGGAGGGAGGGAGAACGAGGTATTTAGGCAAGGTCATGTAAGCAAGGAGGGGGAAGATAAGGAAGAGAAGGGATGAGGGGGATAAGGAGAGTACAGGGTGTCAGGTAGGTATAAGTTAGAGTGGCCGGGATAGCAAGCAAGGAAGCAGGCGAGAGGGAAGGCAAGCAGGATAGAAGCAGGGAACGCAAGTTGGGAGGCGAGTAGGTGGGTGGACAAGGTGGCTGGGTGAGCAAGTAGGAAGGTGAGGTGGGCGAGCAGGAAAGAGTGTGGATGGGAAAGCAGGGAGGTGGATGGGTGAGTAGGTAAGTAGGTAAGTAGGTAAGCAGGAACACAGAGGGCAGACAGGTAGACAGGGTAGGTAGGTGGGTATCTGTCACTCACCTAGTCACAGTCACGTCGGCAACACCGTGTCCGTCCGTGACCTGTACATGACCCGTACACGACCCGTCACATACAGACCTCGACAACAACAATTCTAATATTACGAATGAAAATAAATAAATAAATAAAAAATTACAAAAGTTTCGCCACTTATCTTTACACATTATCATTTTTTTTATACAGTATGCAATAAAAACGTATGCAATAAGGAGATAAAATGATAAGTTTGAGATGAAGGGAAAATGTCAAATAAAATTTCTCAGGTGTGTGTGTGTGTGTGTGACCCTCAGGATTAAAACTTTCTTCTTGGCACTACTTACATGAGCTGACCTGACCTGACCTGACCATAAACAATCAAGAATCACAATAGAGACAGACTTAAACTACACACCTTTGACCCTCGTCCTTGTCAGTGTGGCAGGTAGAAGTATCCAGGTAGAGTGACCAGGTGGTATCCAACAACACCTGCCCCAGCAACTCTCCTCCCACCCCCCCCCCCCCTCAACCACCTTAGCCAGCAACAACCACACAACAACAACCTTCACCCTCTCTTCACCTCTTTTCTCACGTGGGAAAATTGTTCTCGAGTCGGACAGGAAGTGTGACGTGTGAGGGAGGGGGTTGAGAGGAGGGGGGGAGGGGGAGAGAGGAGGGAGGATAATGTAAAAGGGAATGTGTGGGAATGTAACTAATATAATCTATTATATAATTGTAATAACTATCCGTGTGTGTGGGAGACCGGAAATGCACAACGAAAATACAAAGTGGAGGAGGAAGAGGGGGAAGGAGGGGGAAGGAGGGGAAAGAAGAATAGGAGGAAGAGGAAGAAGAAAAACGATAAAAAATAAAGGTCGGGAAAGACAAAGACAAAACGATAAGGAAAATGATAAGCATGAAAAAGAAGGACACACACACACACACACACACACACTGGTGAGAGACCTGTCTGTGTGTCTGTGTGTGTGTGTGGTAGAGATAAGAGGTTGCTCGGGTGGGTGGGTGGGTTGAGAGGTGCGGGTCAAGGCAAGGTCGTGGAGTGGTTACAACGTGGTACATACGGGTGCTGTACTGGTGAACAATACCGTGATAGTGTAGCCTGTTTCTTCACCTACCTCCTGTGTACATCATGTTAACCCCGGAGAGAGAGAGAGAGAGAGAGAGAGAGAGAGAGAGAGAGAGAGAGAGAGAGAGAGAGAGAGTCCCCCGGCGTGGGATTATAGTCGCCGCTCTAGGGACGTCTTCTACCTAAAATTACCGGCAAAGTGACCACGATATCGATGGACGCCACACCATTGCCTTCTTCACCATACCATTACTTCCCTCACCACACCATTACTTCCCTCACCACACCATTATTGGAAAAGTCCCCCGCCATCCTGCCTCTGTGCTGGGAGATACTGTTGTAAATGATGTATAATACTGTGAGGGAGGGAAGGAAGGTGTTTTACGGAGAGAGTGAGAGTGAGAGAGAGAGAGAGAGAGAGAGAGAGAGAGAGAGAGAGAGAGAGAGAGAGAGAGAGAGAGAGATTCAACATACTCACTACAACACCACGAATCTACATATCAAGACGTAAACTATAACACTTAACCTAACCTAACCTAACACTACCCCGAGTCGACCAGTTTGATCTACCTTACGTGGCAAACCATCAATATTTTAGTGCCATTTCTATTGTGTCGTTAATTAACTCATTACCTGATAAAATACACCTTTTTGTCCTCTTCCTGGCAGCCACGGAACACACACACACACACACACACGAGTTATGCAAAGGAACTGCCAGACCTTGAGATAAGTGATTGTGAAATGCAGAAATCAACAATGCTGGCGGACAGGTGGGCGAACGTACGTCTGGCGCAATGTGTCACTGAGGGGGAGATGGAATGCTTAAATCTCTCTCTCTCTCTCTCTCTCTCTCCCTCTCCGTGTAGCAAACTCATTACGAAAATTTACCTCTGAACTTCCTTGAGGTAGTGTCAATAACAATCGCACTGACACCATTACCACCGCCACGACTACTACTAACTATTACTACCACCATCACCACTACAACCACCATTATAGTCCATTACCTGAAATATTATACCTCAGTGGTCAAAGAAGAGTAACAGCAAGGAAACTACCACACACCCACACACACACACACACACCTTTCCTGTTCCGTCCCAATGAAAATCACTATTTAAAGGTTTATAACGATATAATTCTAGTCCCTTGTACTCAGCATTAACACGTACTGGCTGGCCTCAAGTCCTGGCAAGACGTGACAGTTCGTATCATAGTGACCAAACACTCCCACACACTCCACGATTAAATTACCATAGTAGCAACTCACCTTAACACACACACACACACAAATGGTCCAGTCTATATATAAATTTTGCTCTTTCTCTTCCGTATGTCAAGGTGAGCGTGGAGGGCCCCTAGCACCTGCTTCGCCAGAGAGGAGGAGGAGAAAGAGGAGGAGGAAGAGGAGGAGGCGGGGCGCGTCCTCACTTCACGCTCCACAGGTCCAAATCCTCCCCTCCCTCAACCAGACGTCCCCCGCCCTACCTCATCATGAAGCCCCCTCCTACCCCATCCCTACCTCACCACGACCCTCCCACTCCACCACGACCCCCCTCTTACCTAACTACCCAACGAGGACCTCGAGTGTGACGCCCCCTCAAAGTGATGGGATTGTAATGGCCATCTTCGTCCTCCACCCCGTGACGTTATTTCATGGCAACTTTCATCCCCGCTGAGCCAAGGTAATGTCTCCACTTTTTTCATTACGGAAATACGCCCTAAATTATGCATTATTCACTGTCACTATTCCTTCCCTCACATGACATCCACCATCACTGTCACCACCTTCCCCACCCCCCCACAGCTGCGCCCTCACACCATGACGACCACACATTGCACCGCCCTTATTCATCACCACCTGTCCACACACCACCACAATTCATACCGTCCATCGTAACCTTGAAACACCTCCCCTCGTTCTCGCCTCCACTAACTCGCACAGTTCCCCACCTAACCATCAGTACCTCGGGGGAAATAAGAGGATTTAGGCCGTCACTTAGAGTCCTGGAGCCTCGGTGACATCAGCTGAACTGTACCGGGAGCTCTGAGTTACATCTTCTTATTTACCTTCTCTATTTTCCATTACAGCCGATGTAGTGCTGTGATCTATCGTCCTCACTCACACGGCCATCAAAAAGAGGTCCATTCGCTACTAGCTTACACTCCGGATTTCCTCCTAATGCAAAAAAAAAATAACAATATGAATCTGCGTCTCCGTGCGTGGCAAATCAGAAATGATGGATGGTTTGGACACACACACACACTGTATACACTATAGTTGCCCGCCAAAAATGTGCGCGCCAAAACCGGACTCACGCTACACCACTAAATTATTTCCTCACGTCTAATTCAACTTGCTAGTAACTATCATAAAAGTGTATTACGGTAATAAAGAACAAAAATACATGTTCATATACAATCCAATCCCTCTATTTCCGCTTTGTGTATTTCCGCTTCACGAGGAAGTTACATAGACATGGAAATTGAGTTAACCCTTCAAGCCTCACTGGATACTGACTGGCTCCTGTTATCAGTCTCCTGTATCACGTTTGTCGCAACACACACAAGCAGTGGTGTATAATGCCTCCTTCATGGTGGGGCCTTCGTGACGCCCAACACAACACCACCAGTACTCCACTCTCCGTGATACAAACATACTGACATATATTAAAGGTGATGTACTGTTTGGAATAATTCAGCCCGTAACTGCTTACACCGGTGAGTAGGAAAACAGGGATACTGTCACTTACAAAATATCGCCCCTGTATCACTGCTTCTACAGGTTAATTCACACCACCTGTAGAATCATCATTTAATACTTTTTATCAGTCTATAATTCACTACATAAATAACACCCTGTAGCTAAATAACAAAGACTTCACTATAACTAATAAAAATACAAAATCCCCATCTATGTTTGATCTAAGTAGAGTTAAAACACAAAATTGCCATCTAATACGAACACAAAGTCATGATTCAACCCAATAAAAATACTTCTTCAGAACGAATTACGAACATGTGGGAGGGTTCTAAGAATACACATTACCAACACCGTCTAAAGTGGTCAGGGAGAGTTACTTAACCTCACCAGACAGACTTCCAAGTAGGGAGTGAACGAAGGAAGGCTCCATGGTGCCACAACAGGACATACCATACACTCAAGCCAACAACTTTTAAAAGGAATTCGAAACACTCTTGGCGAAGCGGCGTGAAGGGTTGTGAACTAGACACTTAATATGGATGCTAGTACGTTCATCTATAATAGTGGCACTGAACGTTCATTTATAACACTAGCACTACACGTTCCATCTCGCTAAATCAGAAATATGCAAACAATTTATCGCAGCCAAAAATTACACCTCTTTTCGTATTAACCTTCCTCGTGGAGATAGATTGATGCACGTTTACACTGGTACAGCATTTATGTAGACAATAGAGGTATGTAATGTAGACAGTACAGGTAGACATTACAGGTACAGAATACAATACACACATCACAGGTGTATAAATTATATGAAAAAATAATTAATAAAACGAACCTTAGAATATAATACCGCTGGAGTACAGAACATATCAGACACAAACGTTTTCTAACACCAAAACACCAAACGTTTCCCCCTAACACCAAACGTTTTCTAACACCATAACACCAAACGTTTTCTAACACCATAACACCAAACGTTTCCCCCTAGCACCAAACGTTTTCTAACACCATAACACCAAACGTTCCCCAAAACACAGCTATACATACAGTACTTGGCGAGATTTTACCAAGGTCATAGTTCACGTGGTTTGAGGGAAACTATTTCTATACCAGACCCACATTACCAGCCTGACCCCAAACCTGCCAAACTTATCTACTGATCACTACTGATAATCTCCCCGCCACCCTGACGCCTCTACCACACACACACACACACACGCGCCAGGTACCTACAGGCTTTCTCACACAGATTCTTGAGGGTTCGTAGGTGAAGACATTTTCCTTGAACTGACACCAAGAGAAGGGATAAAGTTACAGGCGAGAGAATTCCTTGTTGACGTTACACTCGCATTACTTTTGCCTCGTGGCTTATGTGGGTGAGTCAGTTGAGGTGTTCTTAGATCTCACATAACACACACTCAGAAACACACTCAGAAACACAGAGAATCCGATCCCAAGATACACTTCCCACTTCACAGTATCTTTATCCCTACCAGCATCAATTTGTCCATTACATCACAATATAACTCCACTAAAGGTATAAATATACATCAATCATCAGTATCTATGTGTCCACGCTGAACCAAACTCACTCCACCTCAACGCCAGATTTCTACACGCACCCTCAAACCTTCGCTCCCAATGCCTCCACCAGCTAATGCCTCGCTCTTCCCCAAAGGACATTAAGGTTCCTCGGCTTTGACAAAATACCTCGAAAGTTCTTGGGCTAGATATTTATGTGCACGAGAATGGGGCAGAGAGGATTAGGTGGGGTAAAATCCGGCCGGCTCTGAAGTGACTGTGGGGAGCAACACGCAAACAACCCACACCTTGTTACCTGATCGTAGTAAAGGGTCAGAAAGGCCCACGTTCTCAGCAAACCTTCTGAGGAATTCCTGGTATTGGCAACCTAATCAGGGCGCGTTAACAAGGAGCTTGGAAGGGGCCGTTACCAGGGGGATCTTAGATGAGGGGGCCTTTCCAGGGGGACCTTAGATTGGGACGTTACTATGGGGACAAACATAAACACACATCAAGGAGTCACCACGAAGGACAACATCCTACAGAAGGATCTTAACAGCAGACATGATGAGGAGTTACCACAGCAGGAGATGACCACACCACACCACACTGCCCAGACTTTCGACCACCTGATACTATCATGCCTAAAATAATCTCCCGATAAAAACGAGATATTTTTTTTTTTTCGAAACCTGTTGAGAAACTTTATCTTATCAAGGAGAAAATAGTTGGAGAGGATTTCAGACTCGGTGTAAACTTTCTCTCTCTACTTTGTCAAACTTCCTTCAACTTTGTATTAACGTCGACCTATAATTTGACTTTAGCGGTTCACCTCTCTCTCTCTCTCTCTCTCTCTCTCTCTCTCTCTCTCTCTCTCTCTCTCTCTCTCTCTCTCTGTCTCTCTCTCTCCGGATATTTAAGAAATCTCTAAGACAATTTGCCACTTACTTGAGGTCACGTAAACGTATCGTCTGACGGTAAACTTTTAGTGAAAAATCGATGCAATTTTTGGGTAAGCCCCTTTATGGTGCCGAGTAAGTAAGGCGAGCCAGCTGGGTGAGTTTCTCCAGTAAAAGTCACCAAGTTTTAATAACCCGGGTCGTGCTCGTTACCCCGATGGTAAACAGTCCTGCTGCACTTAAACAATATTATGACAGAAGTTAATGTTGATTTGAGTGAAGGTCACCAGTCATTACGGTATAACATTACATTAACCTTACCTGCATCTCCCTTACTACCATCACATGTGGCCAATTATCATGAAAATAAATATTAAAAATCCTGACACAATGATAATTATGACAAGATAATTAACAATCCTTGAAGGTCTGTCCTCCTCATCCCCATTACCCGGGTGCTCGTGCCAGAGAAGCTCCGCCAGTGATGACACAAGACGGGCGAAAGGTCGTCCATCTGTCCGTAGGAGTTGAAGGGGAACGTCAGGCGCCGTCCACCACACCTCACCTAACCTAACCTAACCTCCCCCCCACACACCTGGTAGATTCTTGTTATCGTGACATAGTGGCTACCTTGTCTTACTTACTAGGCAGATAACCGCTCATATTGTTATCTCAGGTACTAAGACTCCTGTACCTCTGAGGCTCGACTGCCACACTCTTATCAAGGCGTAACACTCCCCCCCCCCCCCTCAGCCTCACACCTGGGCCGGTACACCTAACAACTTCCTCATAATCTCATCAAAAGGCTTCACCGATAACGCTCTAATCCCCCCCCCCCCCCCCCACACACACACACCAAACAGTCCACACAAAAATGAATAAGTATTAAAAACAATATTGCCAGTTTACAAACACAGTGTTACCCTAGGTTCGTGGTTGTGGGGCTATGATTGGACGATTTTATGGGCGACGTCATCTGTGGGCTATGATTGGGCGATTTATGAGTGACGTCATCTGTGAACTATGATTGAACGATTTATGGGTGACGTCATAAAGGAGGGTAAACACGGCCATTTAGGATGTGTATGACACCCACAATCGTGATGGATGGAGGAGACGTCACACCTGATGCCCTCATACTCCAGTGACCCGCCACGGATATGAGGGGCGGGGGGGGGGGGGGGGGGGAGGGGGGGGAGGTGGGAGGGGGGGCGTGGAGGTGGGGGGAATGTGGGTGGTATCGAAGAGGTGAGGGAAATATAGGTGGAAATAAAAAAGATAAGGAATGAAAATAAAAGAGACAAGGGAAGAAGGTGAGAGGTGACGGGCGTAAAGGTGAAGAGAGAGAGAGAGAGAGAGAGGCGAGCAAGAACGGAAATGGGGAGCAGAGGGGAAGGTAAGAATGATCCAAACAGAGGGAGGAGAAACGAAAAGAAGAGAATGATAAGAAAGAAGAATAAAAACAAGAGGGGGAAGAGATACGAAAAGTAGATGAAATGAAAAGACAAATACAATAAAATACAAACCAAAGATGAAAGGAAGATCGAATTTAAATAAAAACAAATAATTAACCAACGCTAAAGCATATCCATCCACGGACACGAACGAACGACTCCATTAGTAAATTTATGGAGGTGCCACCCACGTACGAACCTCACCCAGCACTAATACCCCCCCCCCCAGTCGTATAATTCACTCGGGTAGCGTCACAATTCCAAAACCTGACAACATAAATTACAGGGACTAATTATTATGCAGTTCGGTGAAACTCATAATTGCATAGCAGTCATGACAAGAAGTGGTTTTAAGTCTTGGTTCACGTGCAAGGGAGGAAGGGGGAGGGGGAGGGGGAAGGGGAGAGGAAGGGGGAGTGGGAGATGACACGTGAAAGTGGCCAAGGATCTCGAACCGGGGGTCATACATCTACTTAGATTACTGGTCCACCTGGGTCACGGGTCACGGATACACCTGGGTCACGGGTACACCTGGGTCAAGGGTCACGGATACACCTGGGTCACGGGTACACCTGGGTCACGGCTGTCCCTTGATCACAGGTCCATCTAGGCCATGGCTGGACCAGGGTCAAGGGTCTAGATAAGACACAGCTCTAAATGGGTCATGGCATCACCCACACACCTAGGTCACCCCCTCCTCCTAGGTCATCCACCCAACTAGGTCACATCAACGAGATAAGCCCTGACTCAGCCTCAACCACTGCTGTAAATCCTCCCTTGTCCAGTGAATTTGAGAAGCTAAACTGAGGGACACACACACACACACACACACACACACACACACACACACACACACACACTCAAGAAAGAACAAGGAACTCGCTCGAAGGACATCCGGGTTAAGGAGAGGACCCTGTAGGATGAGGCGGATCATCAGGATGGAAATATAACCTGGACGCCCGTCACCTCCTCCCTGAGTGGTTGGCGCCGCCCGTAAAGTGAACACGGCAATATTAGCCCATGACATCACACCTCCCACACTAAACACCCTTCATCTCCCACACCACCTACAACCTGCCCACGTCCCCTCGCCTCCTACAGGTCCTCCACCACGCTGCCCCCACACCCCTCAAGTCGTGTTCCTTGACATTTCGCTAAAATCTGGAGGGAACTCAGTACTTTACTTCCTCGGTTAAGCGGAAGTTGTCTATCTGTTTCTCGTTATCTCTCGTAAAGTTACTGTGTCCATCACCATCCAAGCCTAGTCAATACACGCTCGTAGCTCAGCCCTCCGGACAACGTGGCAATAAGCTGACATGGGATTTCAGTAATACAACTTAATAGGCTGCATCACTTTACGACTGTCAGCTAACATTAACAAGTTAATTGACGAGGAGGAAACCAGGTAATAAGATCATAAAAGTTGGATACTATTAAACCTGCACGAATATTCATAAATTAATTCAGTCTGTCTGTCTGTCTGTCCCTCGTGTGTGTGTGTGTGTGTGTGTGTGTGTGTGTGTGTGTGTGTGTGTGTTAAAAGACGCGAGAGGAGAGTTTTCACCCTACTGGACATAAGACTCACTACTCTCACGCCTGCAGGAGGACTGTCCAAGGGAGAATTACCTCATCCTTCTCTGACTGGCGTCTTCCTGGCAGCGACTCTGGGAGCTTTACACCCCAGCAGCTGCCTGGTCTGCTGCCACGCTTCCTGGGTGACAACCTCATCAATCACGCTGTCCCTGCTTGCACACCGAGGGCAGGCTTATTCCCAGCCATGATAGATAACACCCTGGAGGTAAGAGCCTGCACCCTAGCTAGACAGGGAGTGCCATTCACCAGCTGGTGGGGCTCTTCACCCTATTAAACGGCTGTCACGCTGCATGAGACGGTTGTGTCAGACACTAACTCCTCTGTCACAGGGAAGATGACCCCGTGTGTCAGCCAAGGAACAAGGGTGCGTGACGTGTTACAGTCTCACCATCCACTAAGCCCCCCCCCCCCCTCAACAATCTCGCCGGGGGAGCACAATGAAGGGTTTCACTCAGCTGTGGCGGGACACCTTAAATGCCTCTTAACCCCCGGGAGTATAAGACGCCTCCCCCAGCAGGAACATAAGAGGTCCTCACACCGACACTGTAAATCTCTTGGTTAAATGAACACCATATTTAACTATGAACCTCATATCATACAACCTTAACGATACATATACTCTACTGTATCTACATAAACTACACAGACTTGACTACATTATACAGTGAGGTGAACAAATTAGACGTGTGAGGAAGATAGACTGTGACGGGTACACCTGGCGCTTATGAGTGAGAGCAGCGCCACCTACACACCTGAGCTAACGGAGGAGGAAAATGCCATAACACAACACAAAAATAAGTTGTCGATACGAAAAGTGAACAATACAAGCACTGATATAACACACACACACACACACACATTCTCTTTACTCAACGCTATTTACCCTCGTCAATTGTGTGTTATTCCTGAACCCACACCGCTTGAGTTTCACACCTTGTTATCCGCCACCCACGCCCACCCCATGCTTTGTGTAGGGCGCGGCTGTGAGCTCATACCGGCCTGGCTGACGTCATGATCCACAACCACCACAACAACAACTGACTATTAAGTGTACCAGGAGCCAGACCCCCAAGTGTCCCGGGGAGGTGCGGGCGGCTTTTAACACCTACCCCAGCACACCCCCATATTAAGTATGACGTCATTCCACCAACTACCATCCTCCCACCCCGCCCGCACACCCACATACATAAAATAAATTAAATAAATAAATCCCGCTTCTTCTTCTTCAATCAGCAAACGCCATCCCCCCCCCCACTCCCTTGTGCACTACAGGAGGATCTAAATAAACTGCAGGTGTGGTCTGAAAAATGGCAAATGAAATTCAACACCAGCAAGTGCAGCGTACTTAATATTGGAAGAACAAATACTGACAATGTATACAGCCTTAACAACATCAACCTAGAGAAATCGACTTGTGAAAGAGACCTAGGGGTACTTGTAAGCCCGGACCTACGGCCAAGAAAACAGTGCGTTAATGTTCGAAATAAGGCAAACAGAGTATTGGGTTTTATATCTAGAAGTGTAAGTAATAAGAGTGCGGAGGTCATATTGCAACTATATCTTGCATTAGTCAGGCCGCACCTCGATTATGCTGTTCAGTTCTGGTGCCCTTATTATAGAATGGATATCAATTCACCAAAGTCGGTGGAGCGAAGAATGACGAAAATGATTCCGGGACTTAGAAACCTTCCATATCAGGATAGGTTAAAGAAACTTAACTTGCATTCCCTAGAAAGACGAAGAGTGCGGGGAGATATGATAGAAGTATTTAAGTGGGTGAAAGGAATCAATAAAGGGGATATAGATAAAGTTTTTATAATATCCGAGCAGGATGGGACTCGTAGCAACGGATTTAAGTTGGATAAGCTTAGGTTTAGGAGGGAGATAGGAAGAAACTGGTTCACAAATAGGGTGGTGGACAAGTGGAACAAGCTTACCAACTTTGTAGTAAGTGTGGGAACTCTGGAAAGTTTCAAAAGGAGGCTAGATAGATTCATGGATGATAGAGAGTGATAGTAACTCTCGACAGGAGCCGCCATGCACAGGCCAACCGGCCTATTGCAGACTCCTTATTTTCTTATGTTCTTATGTTGTACACCCACACACTCCACCCACACCCACACACCCCACCCACTCAACATACCCACACCCTCTCTTAAAACACTTTACTGCCGTGTTACTTTTCTCGCCCTGTTCACATGTGCACTTTTCACACGTGGACAAATATGTATAATTGCAACAGTTTTTGGTGGAACGTTCATGTGTGTATGTGTGTGTGTGTGTGTGTGTGTACGTAGTCTTGTGAACCCTGAGTGTGTGTGTTTTGTTAGACATTCGTGTTGACATACATGACACGTGGATATGCTGGACACCTGTTTTGAAATACCTGGCATGGCAATATGTTGGACACCTGTGCTGCCATATGACACCTGTCCTGACATATATATCACTAATTAATACTGGACACTGATATAAGACGCCAATCTCTTTATGCTCACTGATATAACGACACATATTTGACGACACTAACCTAACCTAACCTAACCTAACCTAACCTAGAATCACAAACCGGACAGAATAACCGGCCACCAACCCTAAAAATTGCAAATGCCGGATATCCGGAAGTGGCCGGAAACCCATCATCTCTGAGCACTCACGAGGCACATATATACCCTTATGACCACCAAAACATACATACACCCATACCTGGAGCAGTCATGTGTATATACCTGGCTACACCCACCCATACACACACACCCACCCACCCAAACACTACCAATAACCTCTTGCTCAAGCACGTACTCATAGAGGGGGGGGGGGGGGGGAGGAGAAAGAGCACTCAAGCGCACACTCCTACAAATACTCAGAGACACACTTAAATTCCATCTCCTGACTTAAGTGCCTTTCTCTCTTACTTGTAAAGCCCTCAGTGATGTGTCCTGTTGGCTCAAGTAAGTGGTCCTTCTAGCGAGTCATGTGAGGGGGGGGGGGGGGACTAGGGAGGGTAAGTTATGATGGGAAGGAAGAGCGAGAGAGAGCGAGCGAGCGAGCGAGAGAGAGAGAGAGAGAGAGAGAGAGAGAGAGAGAGAGAGAGAGAGAGAGAGAGAGAGAGAGAGAGAGAGAGAGAGAGAGATAAGATGCAAGACTCCAAGTGATATTTTATTCGGAAAAAAAAAAAATAAAACTTACGACCTCAGAACTTTGGTCTATTTTCACCTCCGGTAACTGTGGACGTTAGTGTGGAAAGAGGTGTGACCTTTAACGATGACCCCCCCACCCCCCCATGACCTTGACCTGTATCCCATGTTGTTGGTTGACCAGCTGTGAAATTTTAGTGTCACGATCGAAGAGTTGTGGAGGTTGGAGCGTAAACAGACAGACAGACAGACAGGTACAGATCCTAATAGCAAACCGATTTATATATGCTAATAAGTAAGTCTTCGATCTTGGTGGTGGTTAATAATAATAATGATGGTGATGATGATGCTGGTGGTAATAATGATGGTGGTGGTGATGATGATGATGATGATTATGATGGTGGTAATAATAATAATAATAATAATAATAATAATAATAATAATAATAATAATAATGATGATGATGGTGATGATGATGGTGATGATGACGGTGGTAATAATGGTGATGATGACACACTTGTATAGTACTCGTATACAAGGGCCGTCCACTATTGTAAATATAAAGCCAGTGGGGCGTGAGTATCTGGTGGTGCAGAGGTACTGTACTTAATGACTTCTGGTCACGACACCACGACCCTTACTACAGCACCACCATCACCATCACCACCATCATCCTCTACCACCACCACCATCACCATCCTCCACCATCATCCACCCTCCACCACCACCACTATCATCCTCCACCACCACCATCATCCACCCTCCACCACCACCATCATCCTCTACCACCACCACCATCAACACCATCCTGTACCACCGCCATCACCACACCACTACCACCACCAGCCACTACACCACGGCCCCATCACCAATACCAGCACACCCTTCCTATAACCACCACTATTTCCACACAACACTCTCTATTCACCGCCACACTCTTCCCACCACACTCACCACCACCACCACACTTTTCCCACTACCACCACTTTGCAGCCAGACACAAGGAGAATGAAATGTTCACAAGGGGTAATAATTCAGTACATAAGGCGCCCAAGGAGGAGGTGTCAGAGATGTGTAAACAAAGACGGTGTATAATGGTGGTACTTGGGGGCATGAAGGTATACAACATCTACACATACATCATCACTACACACACACACACACACACACACACACACACACACATACACACACACCAATTGTACCTCCCCCACTAGCTGTATACAATCATAATATACACACACATACATAGACAGACAGACAGACAGACACCTTAGTATAACGACCACACCCATCAAATCCTCACCCTCATATAACAATAAGAACAATCACCCGACTTGGCCCCTTTTAAATAGGAGAAAATCGTCATACCACAGAAATAACCCCGACCAGCGAGTTACGACCCCACACAATATATTTTACGACTGTACTCGGATTCCTGGAGTCTCTTGTCTCTTACATCCAATTACCCTCGTTCGTAACTTGAGACCTTAAAACCGTATCTTAAACCTGACCTAGTCTACCATAACCTAACCAAACCAAACCTAACCTGACGTGACGTGACCTAACCTAACCTAACCTGACCTAACCTAGTCTACCATAACCTAACCTAACCAAACCAAACCTAACCTAACCTGACGTGACCTGACCTAGCCTAACCTGACCTAACCTAGTCTACCATAACCTAACCTTGAAAACACAAAAACAACATTAATATGACCTCAAATTAACGTTGAAACTGGAGACATTATTTTAATTAAGCAACTGGTAAGAAAAAAAAAATAATACTAACACAATCAAAGTGAACACGATCCCTCCCTCTCCCTCCTCCTGAGTCATTATATGGAACAAGTAGGATGAACGTGATACCTCTCTTTAATTCCCAGGACGAACATGATACACCCACCCTCCCTCACCCCCCTTACCCCGCCCCCTCACCTCGCTGTCTCCACCACTCGGCTCTCTCCCACACTCTATCCTCCGCGGGGCTCCCTCCAACAAGAGCCATCGCCGAGGCTCTTCCGGTGCCCTCATGGAGCTCTTGCCTAAAGGACTTATGTAAACATCATCAGAGAAAACGCAGCCAAGAACATATTTACAATTTGTGAATATTTTATACTATGGGAGACGTATGTTAAAACCTATTCCAAAATGTCGTCTTGAAAACTTTTACAAACCTCAATACTAGAAGGAGGTTTTACGTATCAATAGCTACAAATAACTAACTATATTGACCTTTGACTCAGAGGAAAAATTACTCCACTCTTTATACACTACGACATATAACTCCATATTAACTCGCCCAGTAACTCCTCTCAGAAAAGTTTCCGAGCCATGTGGACTTTGGGTCTGGATTAGAGGTAACTTTCCCGGGTTAATTTTTCTCTTCTAACTCGAGGTAAGAGAACGAGGCTGATCTTGGTGGTAGAGTCTCATGTAACTGTAGTATTATATAAGTTAACGATCATAGCTGAAGAGAGAGAGAGAGAGAGAGAGAGAGAGAGAGAGAGAGAGAGAGAGAGAGAGAGAGAGAGAGAGAGAGAGAGAGAGAGAGACCCACTATGGTCGATTTATAATGAATTCGATCTTTATGGACATTTTACAATTAAACAACAGAACTAAACCCGACCTAAAACAACAAAGAAACAACAATAAAAAAAACAACAGCAACACGAGGGCCTCAGAGGATGTGAAAAAAAAAAACAACTAAACGTTGACCCTGACCTATAGAACCAGAGGTCACACACACAAGGGTCTTCCATCACACCAGGGTGCTGACACAGACCAAACACGGTTTACCACACTGTCTTAACTGGTTGTAAAGTTATACCGGGGGCGGGAAGTGTCTTGGCGACTTGAGGTACGGGACAAGATAGAGGAGGCTTGGTTCCCACGCCGCAAATGTCACGGCGGAGGAGTACCCGCCACCACAAGACTTGACCCTTTGATGACGATAATTTAACCCTTTGATGACGATAATTTAACCCTTTGATGACGATAATTTAACCCTTTGATGATGCGTTAACCCTTTGATGATGTATAACCCCTTGACGTTTGTTTTAACCAATTAATGATGATGTTTTATCCCTTAGATGACTATGATTTAACCCTTAGACGATTATGATGTTTTAACCCTTTAAAGACTATGATTTAACCCTCTCATAACTTGTATAACCCTTTGACGATTATGATTTAACCCTTAGGCTAAGTCAAATCAGGTCAAATTTGGGATAGGTTAGGTGTGGCTCCGGAAAATAAACCAAGTCCCCCTCCCCCCACACCACCCCTCAACGACCCCTTCTTCACCCCTCAACGACCCCTTCCCCACCCCTCAACGACGCCCCCCCCCCAGCAATGGTTATGAAGACGACAGTTAATGGCATAATCCAATCTAGGCTGATGAGACCACTTACCACAACCTCAGTGGTTCGTCTCCCACCACCACCAGGGGGCAGCGATGTGACCCCCTACAGGAGATGTGGAGGGGAGCGGAGAGGAGTAGGGAGTGGAGAAGAGGAGCGTACAGGAATAGGGAGGATGTAAGAAAGAAGGAGTTGGGAGAGGAGTGAGGAAGAGGGAATGCGAGAGAAATGGGGAAGAGTGAGGAAGAGGAGTAAGGAAGAAGAGTGAGGAAGAGGAGTAAGGAAGAAGAGTGAGGAAGAGGAGTAAGGAAGAAGAGTGAGGAAGAGGAGTAAGGAAGAAGAGTGAGGAAGAAAAGCATAGAAGATCTTGCAACATACTACCACCTCCTTCCTCTCCTCCTCCTGCACCACCTCCTTCCTCTCCTCCTCCTCCTGCACCACCTCCTTCCTCTCCTCCTCCTCCTGCACCACCTCCTCCTCTCACCTTCTTCCTCCTCCTCCTCCTCCATCACCTCACCTGCATTATATTTCCGGCAGGTGAACAGGAGGCGAGAGTTCAAGACACCTCACAGGAAACACTCGAGACGTGGAAAAAAAAATTATAACAGCAAAATACGACTTCCAACAATGAGGATACAACCCGCCATTAAGTCATAAGTTAAGAGATATAAGAGAGTTCCTAACACTATTTCTCGATGCTTTTGATTCTACAGTAACAAAAAAAATCCTATTTAACGAATACCATCAATCCGTTATATGGAGGTCTCATGTAATAACAAACCTCGATTTAACGGACAAAACTCTCCCAGATAGTCCATTAAATAGAGGTTTCACTGTATAGATATCAAGATTTAAAAAATACAAACAAGCATTTATAAAGCCAGAGCACCAGGGATGACGTCAGAACAGGGATGACGTCAGAACAGGGATGACGTCAGAACAGGGATGACGTCATGACAGGGATGACGTCAGAACAGGTATGACGTCACCACCACCACAGTAGCCCCGCCCCTCCTGAATGATGGTATTTAAATGGCATGTAAATTAAAGGAGACAAGTACTAGGCAGCGGGGACACATAAGTTGCAGCTGTTACTACCCAGGGTGGCTGTAGTGGGCGGCTACTAAGTACTTGATGGTACGTTGGCGAGTAGGTAATGGGGTGGCGAGTGTGGGCGGCCAGTGGGGAGGAATCCGGGTGGAGAATGGTCAAGAGGTCTTTGGTGGGCGGGACGGGGGTGGTTTAATGGGTGGTGTATATCCACTGGGCGGCGGGTGAATGAAAGAGAATGGGTGGTTGGGGGTTACTAGTGGGCGGTATGTGGGTGGGTGGGTGGGTGGGTGAGTATTTAGTGGGTATAAGGTGAGGCATTAATGGGCGGCCGACACACACACACACACACACACACACACACACACTAATTTCCTTAATGAATTTAATGCAAGGTAAAGGACTTATCCGTCTCCTAAGTCTAAAATTGAACCATTACCAACATGCAAGGGAGCCAAGCATGTTGAGCTACCCAGGAGAGTCGATTACTTTCTGAACTAACTAACGAGCTGATTAACTAACAAACGAACGAGCCGATCAACTAACTAACGAGCTGATTAACTAACCGTTTGAGTAATGTGTTGTTATTTTATCAAAAGCCAATTTACTGACGGACAGAAGGAAGGAAGGAAGGAGACAACAGTAAAAAAGTCTCGGGGAATTATTTGCCACTTTCCATCACTAAGAGTTCCTCCATACAGTAACAGTTAGGGTGTGAGGAGACTGGTAGAGTGTGTAAGGCGACTGGTAGAAGGGTGTGAGGCGACTGGTAGAGTGTGTAAGGCGACTGGTAGAGGGTGTGAGGCGACTGGTAGAGTGTGTAAGGCGACTGGTAGAGGGTGTGAGGCGACTGGAAGACGGGTGTGAGGAGACTGGTAGAGGGGTGTGAGGAGACTGGTAGAGGGTGTAAGACGACTGGTAGAGGGTGTGACGCGACTGGTAGAGGGGTGTGAGGAGACTGGTAGAGGGGTGTGAGGAGACTGGTAGAGGGTGTGAGGCGACTGGTAGAGGGGTGTGAGGCGACTGGTAGAGGGTGTAAGGCGACTGGTAGAGGGGTGTGAGGCGACTGGTAGAGGGTGTAAGGCGACTGGTAGAGGGTGTGAGGCGACTGGTAGAGGGGTGTGAGGAGACTGGTAGAGGGGTGTGAGGCGACTGGTAGAGGGGTGTGAGGAGACTGGTAGAGGGGTGTGAGGAGACTGGTAGAGGGTGTGAGGCGACTGGTAGAGGGGTGTGAGGCGACTGGTAGAGGGGTGTGAGGAGACTGGTAGAGGGGTGTGAGGCGACTGGTAGAGGGTGTGAGGCGACTGGTAGAGGGGTGTGAGGCGACTGGTAGAGGGGTGTAAGGCGACTGGTAGAGGGGTGTGAGGCGACTGGTAGAGGGTGTCCCTTATCCTTCTTCCTCATCCCTTCCCTTTGCTATTCTCCTTCCCTTCCTCCGTCTCTCTTTCCCCCGCCTCTCTCCCCTCCTTCTCCTCCTCACCACCCAATTGGAAGAGGTCAACGGGTCATGAAAATCCTGCTCCCAGTTAGTACCATTAAGGTCAGGAAGGCCCGACCTCACGAAGCGTGATTAAGATCAGCGCCCGCCGTGTGACCCGCCTCCCTCAGGTCCTTCCCTCGCCCGGGGGAACCTCAGCCCTCCAGCAGGATACATGAGAGCTCTTCACAGGATACTTGAGGATTACAATACAGGACTCCACTGCCTTTCCAGATAACCTGTCGTCCTTCTCTGGCCTGGGGAATCCTGTAGAATGCCTGGACACTCATACAGGATGTTTAAAGGTTAATACACAACCTTCCCGACGACGCTGTTCACTCCCCCACCAGGAAGTTCAGACAGGAATCTCAATCTATCTCTCGGGAAACACGATTTTAGTGATCTCCTACAGGATACTGAAGGTTCCTGTAGATGTACTGTTGTTTTTCTAACGACGATTCTCAAGGAGCTTCCAATCTCCCCCCCCCCCTCTCACGTCACTACTGGAGGGTGTGGTCAGGGAAGTACGGCAACAAAGGACGCTGACACACAACGGGTCTTTCTGAGTTTCCCTCGGCGGACAGTTTCCCACTCCCCGGGACCTGATCATGAGGCGAGGGCGTGGTGGTACAGGAGGGCGTGGTGGTACAGGAGGGCGTGGTGGTGGTACAGGAGGGCGTGGTGGTGGGACAGGAGGGCGTGGTGGTGATGTAGGCCAGGCATGCTTTTGTGTGTAAGCAGCGGTGTGAGAAGGTGTGTGGGCGTGGGAATGGGGGGGGGGGGGAATTAATGACTGGGATGTGTGTGTGTGTGTGTGTGTGTGTGTGTGTAGCGACAATAATGACAGGGTGGTGGTGGTGGTGTGAAGGCTTCAACAACAATAATATAACAAACAAACACACACACACACACATGTAATAATATCAGGTTATAATATTATTTCCAGATACAATAGTTCTTTCAGCTGGCAGTGACCTTCAACATTCATCTCTTACACCTGGCGGCGTCATAAAGAACTAAAATACAAAAACATTGTTCACATCACAAACACCTCACCTCCTTTCCTCTCCCTGCCTGCCTGCCCCCCTCCCTGCCTCCCCAACTCCCTCCCTGAATCCCTCCCTACCTCCCTCCCCAACTCACCACAAGTAATTTCTAAACGCTCCAACAGGCTCTAAAAGACATCCTGGAGAAAACACTATATAATTACCCCAAATTTCCCAGGTATTAATATATAACCAGGTGATGCATATAATTAAATCACCTTTGTGGATATTAATACATCTTTATAAATCAATAGAAATAACTTAGACAACAGTACAGTTACATCACGTTACTGTTACACATGTTACTATTACCTGAAATGTTACAACTTAAATATAAATAAGAACTGCTATAGCCAAGGTGATAAACTTTACCTTCTTAGATAATTAGTAATAAATTTGAATCACCTGAAGATTAACCCCATAAGCTAATTCCACATTTAAATCAATCACCCAAACGCTAACCAAATGCTAACACTATCTAACCTAACCTTAACAAATGCTATCTAACCTTACCCTAACACAACCTAACCTAACCAAATGCTAACTATCTAACCTAACCAAACATATCAACAGACACCAATGCTCTGTCCTCACCTCACCACACGAACTCACCTGAAGATTCAACCATGACCAGTGCTGTTAAAAACGTTCAGGCAGGGGAGAGTGAAAAAGGCGGTCATTTCACAGGTGACCGAACCCACCCTCTTCTTCCTCCTCCTCTTCCTCGTCGTCTTCTTGCTCCTTCCTCCTCTTCCTGGTCTTCTCCCACCCACCCCCCTCCCCCCCATAAGAAGTAAACCTAAAATAACAATCAAATTTTATAAGAACGAATATATAAATAACTTACGACCTCACGTTGACGACTGACCTTCCGGGAGAACCAATTGGTGCGTAAAACCGAGGTAAGAATCACAAAGGTTCTTACGATAAAAAAAAAATCCTCGCAACTGAAAATGCACGAATGCACTTACCTAATTGACTTACGAAAAAAAACAAAAAAAATCCATAATATTACCTGTAAAAATATTGTTATAAAATATTAATATATCGAAAAATATTATGATAATTTTAATGAGTCTGGAACTTCACTCGTCACGTTCATTTAGCATTAATTAACAGGTAAAAATCAACACACAGTCTCTCCCAATATGTCTATCGCTCTCAGGTATCTCAGGTGAACGCATCTAATTAAGGTGTCATTATGGCCCCATTTTGGACGCTACCTTTGTTCTTTACTTCAAACGAGTCACTTATGAGGCGGTTTTTACTTCACCATTTACGAGGAAACTTCAAACTTCACCGTATGACCCACCTCCCCCCCCCCCTACACACTATGGAAATAAAGTCATAATTTACAACACCTGAAAATAACAGGTATGAAGCCAATTAAAATTACCGACACAGGTGTTTAACTTACAACAGGTGTACATATGACCTTTAAACTCACTGGCTACATATGTTCCACTCTGTAAATCCCTTCCAGTAAGACCAGCCACCAAACACCGACTCTGTTCTTGAGCTTCAACACAGAGACAGTAACTACGACACAATGGAACCTGGAAC
Source organism: Homarus gammarus (assembly GCA_958450375.1). NCBI lineage: Eukaryota > Metazoa > Arthropoda > Malacostraca > Decapoda > Nephropidae > Homarus > Homarus gammarus. Next base: position 1,978,956 of record CAUDMG010001926.1, read on the forward strand.
TCGACACGATATTGTATGCAAGTTTGGTTGAGCGTTCAGTGTGGATTTTCGTTTTTGTAGCTGAATTTATTGTGAAATCTCTGTATGTATACCTGTATTTAAAACTGTAATATACTCTGTACCTGTGAATGGACCTGTCTTTGTATCCATACCTGTAATTGTACCTATTCTTGTATCCATACCTGTAATTGTACCTATTCTTGTGCCTCGTCTCTTATCCCCTCCCTCCTCTCTCCCCTCTTTCATGCTCCACCCTTCATATCCTCTTCCTCCTACATTTACTTCCCTTTCCCTTTGTCTCCCCTCTTTCAACCTACATTTCCCTATTCATGTGTAACCTTCCTCCCCCTTTCTCCCTTTCTTTCTCTCCTCTTCGTTTTTTCCTTCATCTCCTCCACCTCTTTTGTTCTTCCCCTTTTTACCACCTCCCTTCTTTCTTCCTCTCCCCCCCCATCTCCTTCATTTCACGTATTAACACAACTAACACACACATCAATACACATGTTCGGGTCGGCTGAGCGAAGTATTAAAACACATTATACTTCGTTATCAACAAAGCCTCATATAATTTGTTTTTAATATAATCAAAATTAATAAAAAAAAAATTAAATAAATGACTACAACTACTAATAATATAAAAATAACAATACTAATAATAATAACAAAGATAATAATAATAATAACAACAACACTAATAACCACAATTGTCCACAAGCAGACCAAACAAGGCAGTCCGACAGACACACAACACCTGACACACAACACCAACCTTGAGATGTGAGGCAAGACGCCCTTGGCCATCACCAGCTAACAGGACTGTGTGTTGACTCTTTCCTCTTATCACAGTAACTCACCCCCCCCCCCCCTGTAGCTTTCCTCTATCTAACGGTGAGGCAGAATTAACTACCCCTCACCCCTCCATTACACACACCTGTAGTAGTACACTTACACATATGACAACACAGTACACACCTTCACCGTACTACACTACCTACACATATGACAACACAGTACACACCTTCCCCGTACTACACACCTGCAACTAACCTACACACCTTACAGCACCACGTCCACAACACTACCTGGTGAATTAGTCCCTTCACCTGTACTAATTACCTTAACATTTTCTCACCACACATCACCTAATTCTTACGGGTATAATGGATGTGATGACCGTCATTCTATAATATATCGGAGAAATAACCAAAATCCAACCAACTCTACCCCCCACCCAGGTAAACATGTTAATAAACGCAGGTAAATATGTTAATAAGCACAGGTAAACATGTTAAATACTACACCTAAAACACCTGGGAAAATTACCACCCAAGGTAATTATATATCTATGTTAATATTAACTTTTAAGAGGAACATTTAACAGGTAAGATACGAAGGAGTTAATAAGACTTCTCTCTCCCGTGTAGGACCAGGTGAGACACAACGTCACATGGCGTCTGTCTGTTGGCGGGCAAGAAGCCGGCCGGACCTCCTAGCGCAAGGCCCGTCACGCCTCCCCTCCCCTGTCGCCCCCCTGCCGCCACATGCATGAGGGTCCATATCTCAACCTGTCCACCTGTTCTCTCCCTCCCTACCTCCACACCCACTCCCTAGCTAGCCTGTCCCACCTCCTTCCTTCTCTATCACACTTATTTATCTTCCTCCTTCTCCCCGACTTTTATCACCCTCTCCTCCTCTCCCCCTCTCCCTATCCTCCCCAATAAGCCACGAGTAATGTCCACCTTAGGAACCTCTGTTAACCTGAAGTCTCACACACACACACACGGGAAGTGTTACCATCACCCAGACACAGGAGAACATACCATCAAACAGGAAGTAAAACACCACTAACGAACGACCTAATTTCTGGTAACAATAGGAACAGCTACAATGTTATCGGAACTAACACGACCAGATATGTTAACACTGACAGGTACATAAACAATTAACGATAATTACCACTAGTAGAACACCTTTACCCCTGAGTTCTTCCGTAAATAACTTTGGTTGACAACTAGTACAGTGTTCAACCTCTCTCCTATGTCACTATATTATTATTATTATTATTATTATCATTATTATTATTATTATTATTATGAACCTTTACAGCCTTCAGTACCAACCTGACCACCTCACTCACCCTGTACACACCCGACCAAGGAGAGGGTGTGACACAACCCACACCATGCCAGCAAAAAGGGATGTGACACAAGCTAGTAATCAACCCAAGTGGACTGTGAGAACAAGGGAACTTTTTTTTATCATCATTATTGCAGACAAATAAAAGAAGTTGTATAAATTCAACACTTGTTCCCGCCATTGTGTGTCCGAAGCTTGGGAATCTTTCGCATTATTATCTGTGGTCATTGGGTTGGGTTGGGGATGGGTTAGGGGTGGGTTGGGGATGGGTTAGGGGTGGGTTGGGGATGGGTTAGGTTGGGCTTGGATTGGGGATAGGTTGGGTTAGGTTGGGCTGGGTTAGGTTGGATTGGGTTAGGTTAAGTCCAAACCAAACGAGCCGTGGCCCAATCGTCCTACAGTAACAGACCAACTCCACAATAGACTCCCCTCATTATCCCACGTTATGTCCCCAAAACTATTGACGGTGATGGGCGGAAATCCTATACTTGTTATCCCAGCATTTATTCTCTACCTGTGTCGGCAATGTCACCAGGACGGTCATTAAGCTACAGACGACAACACACCAGGAATGAATCTGCATGTTGGTTTGCCGGGACAACACAACAGGTTAAACTGATGAACAGGTGAGTGTTGTATGGTGTCCTCGTTAACTCAGGTGTGGTATATCGCGGCAATGGAGGGTGCGGTAACGACCATAGAGACATCACGTCACGTCGTTCCTCCTGTGGCACTCTTCATTACTGGCACTGGCACAACAACAGCTGACCCGTATTACTGGCACTGGCACAACAACAGCTGACCCGTCTCACTGTACCACGGCCCTAAAATATTCCTCGTAATTACCTATATTTCTCACCTTTACTTAATGAAGACACTTTCCCAGAAGAGAGGTGAGGTGAGGTAGGCTACAGGCCAAGGGGTCACGGAAGTGCTCAAGTGGTGCTTCACCTCACGCAAGGGGTAGCCAGCCAGCCAGTCGCCAATACTGAGATTAATGCAAAATACTGATCCCCTTGAGGAGGAAAATAAACAATAACAAACAATATAAACCTAATAAAGGTATAATAATAGTCTTTGAGAGGCCACCCAACCCTTGAGGGAGTCCAGGTGATAACAATAATAATAATAATAATAATAATAATAATGTGTATGGGCATGAAACTGGCCTCTCCTGACCCCCACCCTGACCACACACCCACAGCCCCCACAACACAGCTCCTACACCCCCCCACACTCACCCCCCCCCCCACACCTAATCAACCTGTCATTAATCTCACTACTTCATAATTATTCCAAGTGCTGATATCACCCACCTGAGGCACCCTTAGTTAACACCAGCGCCCCTCCTTCGTGTGTCTGTAAATCCGTTTGTTTATGTCTTTCTCTCCACCATTCTGTGTCTGTTTCTATGTCTGTCTGTCTCACGTCACGCCCATTAACGACTTCCTGCCCCGGGGTGACGTAAGTGTAGCTTAATCAAGTTCTACAAATGTCGAGATGACATAAGCGTGCAGTATCGAATGTCACTCCCTAATCCCCTTCCCTTGCCTCTTCCGTCTCCTTCCCCTCCCTCCTCCGTCTCCTTACCCTCCCTCTACCCCCTCCTTTTCTTTCTTCCTTCTCCCCCCACCTCCTCCTTTCTTCTCCCCCTCCTCCCTCTCATCAACAGCCGCAATATTGCATCACGCTGGATCCCCCTCACAATATTGGTCACCGTAATAACAAAACTTTATGGCTCGACACGAACTGCGGGAGGAGGAAGAAGACGAGAGGAGGAGGAGCAGAAGGCAAGGATGGAGAAGGGAAGGTGTTGGAAGAGGAAGAGGAGGAGGATGGAAGAGGAAGGAAGAGAAGGAAAGGAAGGTGAGGGAGGAGTAGGAGGAAAACATCTAAGAGAGGTTAAGTGAGACGTGAGGAAATACTCTGGGAAAGAAGACAGGTGAGGTAAGGGAGGGAGGAAACAGGTGAGGTAAGGGAGGGAGGAAGACAGGTAAGGTAAGGGAGGGAGGAAGACAGGTGAGGTAGAGGAGTAGGAGGAAAGGTGACTCATAAGAGGAAACACCGGGTGTCTAGTCCATGAATCCGTCCTCCTGCTGGCAACACCATTAGTCACCACCACCACAACTACCTCACTATCACCACCAACACACACTCTCATTATCACCACCAGTCACCTCTAACACCAGTCACCACTAACACCAGTCACCACTAACACCAGTCACCATCATCACTAGGTCACCACCACAACCAGTCACCATCATCACCACCACTGCCTCACCATCACCACCACAATCAGAGTTCATGGTCACCACCTGGTCAAGTCACCGCCCACGAGGGACACACACACACACACACACACACACACGTGGTCGCTCGTCTCACAGGCTTGGCGTCAACAGTCTCAGGTCGACCCCCACTGTATAATGGAGAATTTCCTTAGCAAAAACACATCTAACTTTATCTACATCACAAACAAACACAAAAGAAACAAACACACTTGGAAAACAAACACACATACCCAAACAAACACACTTAAATGTACCCAAAAACAGACACACATACGCTGACAAACACAAAACAAACAAACATACACACACACACCTAAAGAAACCACACAAACAAACATATCCCCCAAACAAACACACAAACAAATTCAACCCACGAAGACCATAATCAAACACTCATATATCCGGACCAAGACAAGTGCAGTACGGGTATATATTTATATAATGTTTACGCCGCCATGACACTGTCCACTCACCAATAGAGAGTCATGGCCAAGGTGATGTTTCCCCAGGTAAGGTGTCAGTGGCTTCGTTATCACCTGGCTGCTATCACCATAAAGGGGTGACTGATGAAGCTTACCTGAAGTTGATTACCGGGGCTCTTGTTTCTCCTTCCTCCTTCCCCTCTTCTTCTTCTCCCTTCATCCCTCCTCCTCCCTCTGTGCCTCCTCTTCCTCCCTCTATACCTCCTCTAACCCCCCCCCCCCTGCAGCGCCATCTGGGGTTGAAGGCAACACGGGTAGGATAATAATGTTGTAATTAATTAACTGTCTTGACGGAAACCGACCTCATACTACACCCACACACGAGAGAGAGAGAGAGAGAGAGAGAGAGAGAGAGAGTGGTCAGGCTTCCCTCACCTGGACAATAAGAGGCGGGGTCAGGCTTTCTTCCACCTTAACAATGATATAGAGTCTTACTAACCCCCCCTCTTCCCCCCTACCCGAACCCCCTCCTCACCTCCCCACCCAAGCTCTCTTCTATTCCAACCTCTACCCACCTCCTTAACCCCTCACCTACCCCCCCACCCCCCGGCCAGATGACGAGCAGTGAGCAGTGTTGGCAACGACCGAGTCTCATACTGGAGAGAACTAGACGCTGATCAGGTGTCACCCCATATGGTCGATACAGATACAGAGTGGATAATAATAACAATATTAACATGGTTGAGCCAGTTGAGAACCTGAGCTCTCTTTGAGGCACCTGATATATACTATACATTTATCTCAAGGAAGTATTGTGTAACATTTAGTATCATCTGGAATAGTACAATAGCATGGTGGTAATAAGAACATGTTACCACGGTTATCACTTCAATATCTTTTTTTTATACATAAATTACAGTGGAACTGAAAAACCATAAGTATAATGGGGGAGCAGTACAACATGGGCTGTACAGCAATAAGGTTGAACAAGAGGACAGAGCTGTCAGGATTATGACTAGTTGGCAAATATGTTTATTGCAATGGTAATTACTTATCTATTTACATGATAATTTCCGATAAAACGGTTTTGGTGGTACAATAAAAGCAGGTACTGTAAATATAGTAGGTGTTACAAGAAATATTAATACTTAGGGGTTAGGTTAGGTGTTAGGTTAGGTCAGGTTAGGTGTTATGTTAAATCGTCGATAGTGTAAGTGGCACACGAGGTGGATGGATCTTTTCGCCGCAGGGTGTTGGGTGACACATGGTATGGATGTAGACAGTAGCCACAACAGCAGACAGAGGCCACAGCAACAGACAATGTCGACAATAACAGACAAGTGGCCACAGCAGCAGGCAGGATACAGCAGCAGACAGTGGCCACAACAGCAGACATACACTCATGCAGACAGACCGCTGCAGGTACATGTGGGCCAGTCATTACTCCCGCTGTGTATTGACCGAGTGACTCAGTGTCGCTGTATTCCCAGCGTCATGAGTCATGGCTGCGAGAGTCAGCTGATTACACCACACACACACATGCTACCCCTCACACACACATGCCACCCCTCACGCACATATGCCACCCCTCACGCACATATGCCACCCCTCACGCACATGCCACCCCTCACGCACATATCACCCCTCACGCACATATGCCACCCCTCACACGCACATGCCACCCCTCACACACCTCTCTACGGCTCCTTACACACCTGTCCGGGTTACAGGTAATGGCACTAATTTCCATAGATTAACCAACCCTCCCCCATACACCACGACCCTCCCCCATACACCACGACCCTCCCCCATACACCACGACCCTCCCCCATACACCACGACCCTCCACCATACACCACGACCCCCCCATACACCACGACCCTCCACCATACACCACGACCCCCCACCATACACCACGACCCTCCCCCATACACCACGACCCCTCACCATACACCACGACCCCCCACCATACACCACGACCCCCCATCATACACCACGACCCTCCCCCATACACCACGACTCTCCCCCATACACCACGACCCCCCACCATACACCACGACCTTCCCCCATCACTAACAAAATATTTGCCTCCTTTTGTGAACCTCGACTTAGTCATTTTGTCAACACGGGAGGTGGACGGGATGAGGCTTCCCGTCACGCCCGTGGTGGGGAGAGAGAGAGAGAGAGAGAGAGAGAGAGAGAGAGAGAGAGAGAGAGAGAGAGAGAGAGAGAGAGAGAGACAATACAGTGTTAAAGTTAATATACACAGGACAAAATTATGGTCAGGGTTAAGTCACTGAGTCAATTGGCTGGCTGGACATACAAAGCTGGATCCCCCCGCCCCCCCCTCCCCCACACAGCTTCTTCCCCCGCCCCCCCTCCCCCACACAGCTTCTTCCCCCGCCCCCCCTCCCCCACACAGCTTCCCCCCCCCCATCTCTCTCTCCATCACGACACCCACTCCAGTCTCCCCGCACCACCACCACATTCCCAGGCACCTACACACTACCCCTACACCTCACCCCCCCCACTCTACAGCTTCCAACAATAACAAAAGACTCCTTCACCCATGCAAAAAAAATCTCTCTCTCTCCCTCCTGTTACTCACACATACATACATACACACCTACATACATACATACACACCTACATACATACATACACACCTACATACATACATATACACGTACATACATACACACATACACACCTCACCTCTCCCATCTCTCTCTCCTTTCTACCTCTCTCAACCCTTCTTCATCATCATCATCATCATCATCACTATCATCCACGTGTTTTTCTTCCTCCTCCTCTTGTTCTTCTCGTTCTTCTCCTCCTCTTGTTTTTGCCTTTCTTCTTCCTCCTCCTCCTCTTGTTTTTGCTTTTCTTCTTCCTCCTCCTCTTGTTCTTATCTTCCTCCTCCTCTTGTTCTTCTCTTCTTCCTCCTCCCTCCCCTTCGTCTTCCCTTCTACACACTTCCTCGTTCTGGTTTACGACCGAGCGCTTCAACCATTAAGTATCGAGTGACAGTCACAATGAGGTGCCAGCGACGCCACACCTCATTCACTTGTTTCTCAACCTAACCTAACCTAACCAAACCAAACCTAACCTAACCAAACCTAACCAAACCTAACGTAAACAAACTGTCTCGTGGTGCAATCGCCTCCAAACGAAAATAGGTGCTCGTAGCAGGCACACACGTAAACACACACGGAAGCACGCACACACACAAACTGCCCCTCCTCACACAGTGTTCACCCAGTAACAGTGTGAAGTTATTGTCGTTAGTTCAATATTGACCAACACACACACACACACACACACACACACACACACACACACACTGACAAACGTTCGTGGGGAAAATAGCCCCTTGTGGTGTTGAGTGTATCACCTCTAAGTGTATACAAAACTGTTGATCTAAAGTTAAAAATACAGAGAAAAGTGTAGTGCCCCCTCCTCCATCTGTACCCCTTCCCTCCCCTTCTGTACCCCACCCTCCCCTTCTGTACCCCACCCCTCCCCTTCTGTACCCCACCCCTCCCCTTCTGTACCCCACCCCTCCTCCATCTGTACCCCTTCCCTCCCCTTCTGTACCCCACCCCTCCCCTTCTGTACCCCACCCCTCCCCTTCTGTACCCCACCCCTCCCCTTCTGTACCCCTTCCCTCCCCTTCTGTACCCCACCCTCCCCTTCTGTACCCCACCCCTCCCCTTCTGTACCCCACCCCTCCCTTCTGTACCCCTTCCCTCCCCTTCTGTACCCCACCCTCCCCTTCTGTACCCCTTCCCTCCCCTTCTGTACCCCACCCCATTTGTATATAATCCTTGTGGCCTGAAGGGAGAGCATTCATAAGGGAAGGATTCATCTCTAGCCACGCCAAAAGACACTACCTCCCTCCTTCAGTAGCTGTGTCGGGTGGTAGAGCTGGACACTATGTAAACAAGCGTGTCTAGGGTACTGATGTCCTTACAGTGATCATTACATTCTTATCTTTTTTTTTCCTATCCCACTCGCCTCCGTCTTTCTCCCACTTCCACTCACCCCCCCCCCTCTCCCACTCACCTCCCTCTCTTCCACTCCTATCTACTGCCCTTTCAATCTGTCAATCCTACCCTCTTCGTCTAACATTATGCATCTCTTCCACGTATACTATTCTTGAGAAACCAGTCCGGCCTCCTCTACCCTACCCCTTCCTCCCCTCCTCTCCCTCCTTGCACCACTTCCTGTTCCTTCCTCCCACGCCCCGCCCCGCTCCTCCTCCTCTTCCTCCCTCTCACAGAACCTCCCCAGACCAGTGATCAGGTTCCTCACCAATTGTCCTCCCTGACGTGGACCTCGCCTCCTGCAACATCATCTCCCCTTCACCGTAACATTTATCTAACTCCTCCCCCTCCCCATCTCCTAACCTCAATCCCTCTTCTACCCCTCCTCCATCCCACACCTCCTGCTCTTCCGTCTCCTCACGCCCCTTACCTTGCCAGACCATCTCCCCTTTCCCCCCCTTTCTGCTTTAATCACTTCCATCTGCTTTTCCTGCTCCCCCTCCCACCACTATTGCTAAGATCCTTCCTTATTACTTCCTGTTACTTGAATCCTCACCTCACCCTCCCCCGTCAAGTCACCCTCCCCCCGCCAAGTCACCCTTACTCTCATCTCCTCTCCCCCAACAAGTGTCACATGTCGCTAACAAGTTAAGCTGTGAGTGACATCCGCCTCCCACACAATAAGGCCACAGGAGAACATAATCTACACACACAGCTGGAGACGTCTGTTCACTGTCCCACACCCAAGTGAACTAACCGAGAGTTGACAGACTTACCCCGAACTGTCTGAAATCAGTGTAGGGAAGAGGAGCGTTTTTTTTTTTTTTTTTTTTTAACTTGTACAAAAATGAAATATATTATCTGGGGACAAATTACTATCAATATCTGTGTCTCTCGCTCCCAATATCTCTTTCTCGCTCCAATTCTCTCTTTCTCGCTCCCATTATCTCTCTCTCAAATACAGGTACAAAGCTTCACGACTGATAAAATGTAAACATAATTCAACTCAATCACGATATAAATCTAAAAATAAGAGAGATAGCTTCCTCTTTTTTTCTTTTTAGAACAAATGAATTATCTTCTTTCTCACTTTTTTAGCGTGGATGATTCTGTTCACCTGTATGAGTGGGGGAATGTGGCCCCGGCAGGAGCCCTCCAGGTGTGCGGCAGCTGAGGTCACGGTCGCCACGTTAACGACGACCCTGGCTGTTGATGACCCAGGATGATGACGACGACCCATACAGTTAACGACGACCCTGGCTGCTGTTTGACGACGACTCTAGCTCGTGACGCCGACCTTATTTCCTGACAACGACCCCCCGGCTCCTGAGGTGCAACTACCGTGACGCTACAGGAGGAGTGTGACGAGAACTGGTGTAACGGTACAGTGAGGCGTGACGGGGACTGTGTGACGGTAAACTAGGATACAACGACAACTTAACGCAAAACTACCACACTTACAACAAACGTATACCGGTATAAGATGATAGAGAACACAACCTGTACTTATCAACGTAACGTAAGGGGGACGTGGTGTAGGGGGGCGTGGTGAAGGGGGCGGGACGTGCAGGAGCCGATGACGATGACGTAGTACACTGCCTAACTGAGAGCTGCTTAATGCCTTGATCGTGACCCATGGCTGTCTCTCTTTCTTTCTCTCTCTCTCTCAAAGTAAACAATTTATTCTACCTCTCTCCCTCTTTTCTAGTTTACCTTCCCTCCTTCCCTATCTCCTTCATCCCTCCTTCCCTTCCTCTCTTTTTTTTCTCCCTCCTCCTTACCTTCCTTCTCCCTCTTCCCTCCATCCTACCTTCCTTCCTTCCTTTCTCTCTCTCTCTCTCTCTCCCGGTATAGCAACCTTCTCCCTCTTCCCTCCTTCCTACCTTCCTTCCTTTCTCTCTCTCTCTCTCTCTCTCTCCCGGTATAGCAACAGCTGGAGAGTTAAATGCAAAAGAGACGGGAGAACTGTACCTGTCCAGCCACGGTGTCTCTTATCAGCAGGTGCAGGGCAAGACAGGTTCTTAACGGGAGACGGAAGGACGGGAGACGGACGGACGGGAGACGGTCGGACGGACGGACAGACGGACGTGTAGAACCCCCCCAAGCTGGACGGCAGTAAGTTGAAAGAAACGACAAGGAACTGAAGGAGGAAATGTATACTGACCTCACCCATCAACCTCACCCATCATCCCTCACCCCCTTAGCCATCACCCTCACGACACCTTCACCCACCACCTTCATCTTACAGTTATATCCTCACCCGCTACTAAACCCAACCACCTTCATCCACTTTCACCCACCATCTTCACCAACTAATACACCCACCACCGAACCCCTCAAAACATGGGAGGGAAGAGGAGTCATCTGTGTAGTGAGTGAGTGAGGGACAGGTGACATCTCGGTGAGGTCAACTACACCTTGATTACAGGTAACAATTTAACGGTAATAGAACCTCTTTTAACCTCAGTTCAGTCTTGTAGTCACTCTTACCACAAGCCGGAAATGGAGGGGGGGGGCCATGTTGCTCAAGCCAGAACAACAAATCGAATTACCTTTTTTGCTTTTAAGTAAACAATAACATCTACCTCTTGCTTGTCACTTTAGTCATTTTTTTCAACTCCTGCCAATCTATTACTAGTTATGTATAAGTATTATTTAAGGTTCGTTTCATCAAGGGTTTATATGGCAGTAATTTAGTGTAGCAGCGGAACCAATCAGGTAACATCATTACTCATCTCCGCACCAATTACCGGCCAAGCACCTGAACCACGACCCTGCTGCTGCTGTTACGGCCGGGGGCGCCTGACTCCTCCTCCACCCCTGGGGCACGACATGATGCCTCCTGACCTGCAGGTGGAGGGGAGGGGGTGCACGGACTCTCTCCCTCAGGCAGACAACGGCACGCTGATGTCACACATTAATAATGGGGTGGCGAGGTGGGAGGTGAAGCACCTACCTGTCTTGCTTCTATCGCCCAGAGTAAAATATAAACACACAAGGAAGCACATCTCACAGGTAACCAAGGTCAAGGTGCCAAGAACCCCCCCCCCCCTTACCTACATCAACAACCACAACAAAAACAACAGCAACACCAACAACCAAACCACAACAAGAAGCACACCGCTGCCAGATTCAACCCCACAAAAATACCAATAACACGATTTGATTCGGTTCACTGCTCCAACATCCGCCCTCCTCTCACACCCACACCACCCTCTGCTCCGCCACCCACCTTCACCCACCCTACTCTCACACCCGCACCACACCACCCACTGCTCCGCCACCCACCTTCACCCACCCTACTATCACACCCACACCACACCATCCTCTGCTCCGCCACCCACCCGCACCACACCATCCTCTGACCGCCACCCACCTTCACCCACCCTACTCTCACACCCGCACCACACCACCCACTGCTCCGCCACCCACCTTCACCCACCCTCCCCTCACACCCACAACCTCACCCAAATCACTTACACCCCCGTAACTATGATGCCCAACAACTACATAACCCGTAAACAAAAACCCCATTAAACTTATTATATAATCAACGTAATCTGACATCCTTAGCGTCCCTTCCCAACACATAATACCAAAGAATTATCTAATACTCCTAAATACTAAACATTTAAACGGTGATGGATGAAGGTGATGGGTGAGGGTGATAGGTGATGGGTGAAAATGATGAGTGAGTAGGTGGGTGAGGTACTGTACACAATTCGCCAGATCACACACACACACACACACACACACACAACACACACACACACACACGATTAACTAGTGACGCAGGTAGAGCAATTAATGAAAACAAAGTGTCAGTGTAGAGGATAGACAGGTAAGCTGGCTGGTTGGCTGGCTGGTGCAACGGGCGGACAGGTGACAGCATTGGACAGGTAACTTACAGGTGGCGGCTCCCTTACCTACCACACATACCTCTTGAAATAGGCTAGGAAAAACCCACGATAAAACACCTTAACTACATCTCCTTTTCTCTTCTCCTCTCCTCTTCCCCTCTCCTCTTCCCCTCTCCTCTTCTCCTATCCTCTTCCCTCTTCTCCGTCACGTAAAATCGAAATAGTTTATCTAGCCAGAATAATACAGATACTAACTAAAGAACAACAATAATAACAATAACACTAACTGAATAATAACAGAACAATAACATGGGTAATCTTTATAATACTCACGAAGGAACATAAATGAACAAGTAGAGGGATAAAATTAATGCCTCCCTCCACAAGACATAACATAACATAACACAACATAACAACATAACACATCATAACAACATAACATAACACTGTATCATGGCGTAAGTGTAGCTCGTCCTTCTATCGACTATTTCCTCCCAACTGTGGGCTGGTGACTACCGCAGCCACTCCCACCAACGATGCCGCAGCAGAAACTACACACACACACACACACACACACACAGGAAGATGAACCTAAGCTCCTCTCTCTCTCTCTCTCTCTCTTCAACACATTCCTCACCTCTCACCACAATGGAATTTCCCCCCTCCCCTTCCTCACCTTGCCCTTCCCTCCCTGCACGTATCTTTCCTTCCTCACATTCCTCACAATTAAAGACCACAGAGACGAGTACCGTACTGAACCTGACCTAATCTAACCAAACCTAACTAGACATGACCTAACCTGACCTAACCTAACCTAACGTTCCACTGCTATAAAGGTTAATTTAATCAGTGTTATCATACCTTCACCACTACCTCAGAAAACATCCACCTTGAGTGACCCTACAGTTTTAGCCTATTCCACCTGTCCACGACCCCTCCACCCTGCCACGATCCATTCACCCATCTTGTCCCCACACACTGCCACATCCTCTCACCCTGCCATGACCTCTCCACCCTGCCACATCCTCTCACCCTACCCTTTCCCTCCATCTGCCACGTCTCCTCCACTTCCTAATTATTCCATTTCCTTATTCCAGTTCCACATATTAACAAGTTCTCTCCTGTGTTTGCTGTTAGTTCTCTACATCCCATTACCGGTTTAGTATAGTCACGAGTCAGGCATCTTCAACTGGTTTAGTCGCTTTCACATTTGTTAGGGAGGGAGTTTTCTAACCTTTTTCAATATTTTATGTAGCCGCCTGGTGGAGGAGTGTGGTAGAGGTGTGTGTGTGTGGTACTGTGGCAGGTGATGGTGAGGGAAGGTGAGATTGTGAGGTGTGGTGTGTGAGGGAGAGGTGTGGTGTGTGAGGGAGAGGTGTGTAAAGGAGAGGCAACAAGGGTGATATGCCAGATTGAGGGGGGTGTGGAATCCCCCGGTGCCCTCCATTATCAGCATCCTCTCTCTCACCTTAACCTGTTAGTCTCTCTCTCTCTCATCATCATCTTTTCTCATACATTCTACCTCTCTTTCCCCATTTTTCCCATCTCTCCCTTCACCCCTTCCCACTTAATCTCATCTCCCTTCCCCTTCCATACTTTCCATTCTCTCTCTCCTTTCCTGTCCATTCGTCGACTCCTCCTACGATTTCCATTCTGTTCCTTCGTTTCCTGCTTCTACAAATCCTATACACCCCCCCCCCCCACCCCTCCCTCAGGTTCCTCCCACCACCACACTCAAACACGGTGGGTGGTCCTTGTACGGGTGTGGGGCCAAGTCAACCACACAGACACACGTACACACAGACACACGTACACACAGACAAAGGTACACACACACACACACCAGTATACATACACACTGGTACAGTCAGACATACACAGGGTCAGTCGAACATAAAGGGACACACACATTAATGTATTCTAATTTCCTTCCTCTGGCCATCTCCCCTCACTCGGCCAGGCCACATTCCTCTCCACTCATCCTGTTCCCCTCAAGTCTGCCGCGTTCCCTCTTGGTCCTCTTCCCTCAGTCTGTCACGCCACGTCTAACTGTCTTGTTCCCCTCAGGCTGTCACGTCTCCTCACCCTGCCACGGCTCCTCCACCCTTCCTTATCCCCTCACCCTACCACACCACCACATACCCCTCAGAATGCCGCCTTGTAATCTTACCCTCTGACCGTCAACCACCACTCACTCCCTCGATACCCATAAACCCACGAAATATCTCCCCCCTCCCTCCCCCCCCCCTTCCTTAGACCTTCCCTTTCCTTTGTCCTGACCGCCCTCGTTTTCCCTCTTACACCCCACCCAGCCATCGCCCATTTCACCCCACCCAGCCATGTTAGAGTTATTACTATCGACTCTGTATCTGTGTTTTTCTGGCTAAATAAACTGTTTCAATATCAATATCCCACGTCCCTATCCATGTCACCCCACGTCCCTACCCACACCGCCCCACGTCCCTACCCATGCCACCCCACGTCCCTACCCATGGCCACCCCACGTCCCTACCCATGCCACCCCACGTCCCTAGTACCCATGTCAAGTGTTTGAATATCACTAATAAACACTCCTGCAATCTGTCCCGGTCACCCCCCCCCCGCCGCCTCCCTCACCCCTCAGGCACCACCACCACCTTTATCACCTCTCCTAGACACCACGGGTTGGTCACTGATATTACCGTACAGGGAGGGGGATGAAGGAGGGAAGGGAAGGGAAGGGGGAGGATAAGAGGAGAAGGGGATGAGATAAGAGGAGGAGGAAATGGAGGAAGTCAAAGAGGGAAGGAGGGGAGCAGAAAAAGAAGGAAGAGGAGAGGAGATGGAAAAGGAAGATGAAGAATTTAGGTTCCTAAAATTTAAGGAGTAGACGGAGGAGACCCAAAAGAAACCAGAGGACCTCCTGTAAGATAAGAAGTGAGAGGGCGCTGGCAGGGAGGGAGGGGCAGGGAGGGAGGTATAAGTGCCCCTTGGGGAATGCCAGAAAGGGAACAGAACATTCTTGATGGTAGGGGGAAACGGACGGGAGAGAGGGAGGTGTGTGTGTGTATCAGTCAAGGGTCATGGGGGAGATGCCACACAAGTACTTACGACAGTTACTCACCAGAGAGGTACTTACAAAACAGGTACTTACCACACAGATACAGGTGCTTACCAGCGAGATATTCACCACTGCCATAAGTACTTCCCAGACAGGTACTCGCTCAAAGATACTCCCTACTGGTACTTGCCAAAGAGGTACTTACCAGACAGTCATCATGATATGTCCCCCGTCGTCATGCATCACCCACCATCGCTTACCTGCACAACAAAACACTCCCATTATAATCAGTTTTTTTCGGGGTGAGGTTCGTCAAAGCGTCACACAGCCTTAATAAAAAGATAAGGACGTTCACCACCACACTGATTGAATACCTGAAGAGGGAGAGCATGAGAGATGGAAACACAATCACGTATTTTATTACCAAGAGAAGAAAAGATGAAAGAGGAATGAGAATGTGATCAGGATTTAAGAATATATTAAAGAGGGAAAATAATAATGATAATGATAATAGTTAAGGAAATATCTAGTAAAAAAAAAATAGTAAAAATTTCCCCCTAACGTTCAGATGGGACTGTGATAACTACTGCACACACACACACACACACACACACACACGTCACGAAGCACCAGTTGACAGTACAATAGGTGGCATGACTAGAGTGTTTACAGGATGGCATAAAGACCTACGACCATCTCATTGAGTACACACACGACCCTACACTCTCTACCAGGTGTTGCGACACTCACTCTCAACACAGCTATCTAATCTAATCTCACTCACGAAATATCTTGTAAAATCCACTACTGGGTGTCTTGTGTTACTTCAGTCAGAGTCTTACAGTGAAACGGGGTATTTCATGAAGCGACTCTACACAGCACAACACAGCAAACACTACCCCAACACAGCACAGCACAGCATAGCACAGACAGTACCCCAGCACAGCATAACACAGACACTA
The DNA here is from genome assembly GCA_958450375.1 of Homarus gammarus. NCBI lineage: Eukaryota > Metazoa > Arthropoda > Malacostraca > Decapoda > Nephropidae > Homarus > Homarus gammarus. Next base: position 1,995,713 of record CAUDMG010001926.1, read on the forward strand.
CCCCAACACAGCACAGCAAACAATATCCCAACACAGCACAGACACTACCCCAGCACAGCACACCACAGACAGCAGCACACCACAGCATTAGTTTCCTTCATGGCAGAATAAAAAATTACAACCAGAATAAGTCATCAACCCAGTAAGTACCTTAACACCCACCATAAACAACCAACTATAACCAAAACACAACACATGCAGGATCAACCATAACCCCCACCCCCCTCCCCCCACGAAGACCCAACAAGAGGGGGCATGGGGACAACAAGAAAGGGCATGGGCAACAAGAGAGGGCATGCAGGGGTCAACGAAGACTCAAAGAGCAAGGTATAGGGCAGGTCGTGAGGGGGCTTTCTTCAGTAACACAAAGGGCTACCCACCTACCTGCTCACCCCCACCCAACCTCACCTCACCCCACCCCACCCCACCCCACACACACACACACAACTAGACGAGGTAGCAACAGGCCGTTTACTCATCACCATAAAACCAAATAAACCTCTAAAATAAACCAAAACTTCACCAAATAAACCCGATTACAAAGTTTCCTCAGTAAATATCTCCCATTAGTTAAAACACACGAAGATCTTAAGCTACCAAGTATCCATCGCGATAAACCACGGTATTAAAGTAAACTAATATTAGATAAGGAATCACTCGGAAGATTTAGTAGGTCACAATTTATGGCGTCGGGAACACGTTTTTTTATCTCCTGAGCTCAGGGTATCAGTGAGGCACCTCCTCCTCCTCCTCTCCGGGTATTCGTGAAGCACCTCCTCCTCCTCCTCTCCGGGTATCCGTGAAGCACCTCCTCCTCCTCTCCGGGTATCCGTGAAGCACCTCCTCCTCTTCGGGTATAGGTGAAGCACCTCCTCCTCCCCTTCCTTCTCCTCCTCTTCGGGTATCAGTGAAGCACATCCTCCTCCCCTTCCTTCTCCTCCTCTCCAGGTATCAGTGAAGCTCCTCCTCCTCCTCTCTGGGTATTTACTTCTGGCGTTTACTTTTGACTGTGTGTTTCATGTTGACACGGTATATGTATGTATATGTGTGTGTGTGTGTGTGTTTACATATATGTATATGTACTGTCAATGAATATGATGCATCTCTTTGTGTACGAACCTCTGTCCTGCGTGGCAGTGAACAGTGACATTACCCATATGAATCTGACCTCTATACATTTATAGTTGTTAATGAATATAATGTATTTCTCTGTGTATGAACCTCTGTCCTGCGTGGCAGTGAACAGTGACATTACCCATATGAATCTGACCTCTATACATTTATAGTTGTTAATGAATATGATGTATTCCTTTGTGTATGAACCTCTGTCCTGCGTGACAGTGAGAAGTGATACCACCCTCAGTGTCAAGACCTGACTGAATTACTCAGAATAGGCAAACTGTACTACAAGCTCTGCCAATAAATTTGTTAAACTAAAAAAAGTTGACACGGAGGAAACAAACAGGAAATGCTCGAGAGAGAGAGAGAGAGAGAGAGATCAACGGGGCACATCTCCACACCTTCAAGGCTCCCAGTACACCACCAAGGCTCCCAGTACACCATCGCCCCCTGATACCAAACAAACTCATTTCCTCAAGTTTTCTTTCTTTACACAATAAACAACTGCTAACCTTACCTAAAATACGGGTCATTATCTTTACTAATATACCGGAGTTTATAATGCAGTAATTATACATATATATATATATATATATATATATATATATATATATATTATATATATATATATATATATATATATATGATATTGAAAATCACACGGGAAAATGGAAACAATGGAGTACCTTAGCTTCCGTCTTTATTCAAGACATCTTCAGAGGCAACTCTGAAGATGTCTTGAATAAAGACGGAAGCTAAGGTACTCCATTGTTTCCATTTTCCCGTGTGATTTTATCAAGATTTATCTTATCCACGTTTTCATTGTGGATTTACATGAAATATATATATATATATATATATATATATATATATATATATATATATATATATATATATATATATATATATATATATATATATATTAGATCTAGATGATGTATTTATGGCCAGGTTGAAGAAGCTGCCCCCCTCAACATGCCAAGCTTAATATAACACAGTCATGGCCACTGATGAAGAGCAAGACACCTAACCTAACCAAACCTACCCACCTGTCTGGGTCCTGAGGTGTGTGTGTGCCCTATAAACCACCAAGGAACAGTTTATAACCAATGGCGTTTTTGTAACTGGACCGAATGACGTCACTGAACTGTATATATACTTAATGTTATGACTGATGAATATGTTCCCGTTTGTGTTTTGAGTTGTTGGTAATGTCAGTGTAAACAAGAGATGGAAAAAATATGTCCTTGAGAAAGATTATCATTTACAGCATGTAGGCCGTGACGACAGAGCCCCCCTGGAGGATCTTCACGTTACTGTCATAAACATTCACTTAGTCTACTCTACATCTTCCCGTCTGACCCTCCACCATTTTCTTCACAACGCCCAAAACTCTACAATTGGTCGAGGTGAATACTATGGCGTCACTACGTCTACCCGGAACTGATACCCGGTCACCTAAAATGCGGAACCTAACCTAACCTAACCTAACCTAACCTAACCTAACATCACCTGAACTGCGGAACTTATTCACCCAACGTCACTGTGTCCACCTGCTGTAATGGACACACTCAAATAGGGAAATATTCTAAATTGTTGACCTAAAACCCAAACAACGAAACCTATGACCTGTGACATCATTCCGTGTACCTAGTGACTGGTCTGGTGGGTCAGGCACTGATGACCCCGACGTTGACACCGGCATCGTTATCACCAGGTAAACACAATCAAGTTCCAGGTAAACACAATTCCTGATATAAATTACAACCAGGTGTGGACACTAGTGGTGAGGGGACCATGGAGCGGGGCTGGGCGGGGCTGGACAGGGCAGAATGGGGTGGGGTGGGGGGGCGGGCTGGTCAATCCATATTATCGATTACCATGGTTTTACCAAGAACAACCACACGCTCTTAATTTTGACCGAAACATTCTAGATTATAAGAGAATGACTCACTCAATCTATAAGACACATTTCGCCCATTGAGCCTAACATGATATTGTCAGATAACAACACGTGACAAGGCGAGACGAAAGGGAACGTGGAATAATTTTACCCAACACTCACCAAGAACAAACAACAAAATTATTATCATGTTTAGTCTATTCTTAAACACGAGGTAACCGAAACATAATTTTAAAAATATATTATAGAAGTTTTTTTAAGTATTTTCTGTTGATATGCAAATTAGCCAGACCTGAGAGAGAGCCAACGCTATGCCTTCTCGTCCTTTTGATAACTGTTGTATTAGATTAGTTTCCCCAGTACCAGTCCCACGCACCACGTCTACAGGGGTGGGGGGAGGGAGGGGAGTAGAGGGGGGAAGGAGGGGGAGGGGAGTTGAGGGGGGAGGGGAGTTGACGGGGGAGGGGGAGTGAGGGGAGTAGAGGGGGGAAGGAGGGGGAGGGAAGGGAGTAGAGGGGGGAAGGAGGGGGAGGGGAGTTGAGGGGGAGGGGGAGGGAAGGGAGTAGAGGGGGGAAGGAGGGGAGTTGAGGGGGGAAGGGGTAGGAACAACACCCAACAAACTCAATAATTATTTTAATGAAACACAACTCACTCAACGAACCAGATAATTCACAAACTTCCTGACTACCCCTGACAGTGACCAAGAACAACCCTACCCTACACTGAGTACTGTCCACGGGGAGGGGGGGGGGACAGTGTGGCAGTAGGGGTAGTAATAGTGGTTGGTGGGGGGGGGGGACAGTGTGGCAGTAGGGGTAGTAATAGTGGTGGGGGAGGGGGTTGTGGGGGCAGTACAATCACCTATCGGGGGGAGGGGCCACGACCTGTTTTCCCCGGACAGTGGGATATGGTGCAGGTGTGTCTTGCTTACCTGTATCCTGGACGCTGATGTCATGCTTGTGTAGCCAGCTAGTCACCCCACCACTCCTACCTCCCCCTCCTTGACACCCCACTACTCCTTGTACCTCCCCCTCCTTGACACCCCACTACTCCTTGTACCTCCCCCTCCACCTTAACACCCCCCCCAGGGCCCCTCCTACTTCCTACTCCCCTCACAACACCCTTCCACCTCTACCTTACCCTCACCCTGCCATCACCTCTACACCCTACCATGTCTCTACCCCCTACCATATCTCCACCCCCTCTACACCCTACCATCTCTCTACCCCCACCACTACACCCTGCCATGTCCCCCCCTCTACACCCTACCATATCTCCACCCCCTCTACACCCTACCATATCTCCACCCCCTCTACACCCTACCATATCTCCACCCCCTCTACACCCTACCATATCTCCACCCCCCTCTACACCCTACCATATCTCCACCCCCTCTACACCCTACCATCTCTCTACCCCCACCACTACACCCTGCCATGTCCCCCCCTCTACACCCTACCATATCTCCACCCCCTCTACACCCTACCATGTCCCCCCCCCCCCCCCAGCCATCACCAACAAGATGTCCCTTCATGATCAAGTTCCTCTTCTCTTACACCGACAGGCTTGGCACTTGACGTTATTAAGAGAGACTCGACACGCTTAGCTCTAATGATAATGTGGATCTGTGAAGGGAGGGCTCTCTCTCTCTCTCTCTCTCTCTCTCTCTCTCTCTCTCTCTCTCTCTCTCTCTCTCTCTCTGTTTACCTCTATCTATGTATACCTCTCTCTCTCTCTCTCTCTCTCTCTCTCTCTCTCTCTCTCTCTCTCTCTCCCTCCCTCTCTCAGTAACTTGCTAATACGGTCAATGGTTTCCTCAGACAACAGCTTAAAGTTCATGAAGGCAAAGCTTGAACTTCTCGTGTTTCCCTGCTGGGGTGTTTGCTGTAACGCTCTACACCCCTGCACAGGATTGCCACACCAGGAGAGGTGGGGAGAAGGGGGTGGGGTGGGGTGGGGAAAAGGGGTGGGGTGGGGAGAAGGGGTGGGGTAGGGAGGTGGAGGGTGGGAAGGAGTGGAGAGGAGAGGGAAAAGGTGGTGGGGTGGGGAGAGGAGGTGGGGTGGTGTGCCCAATAAACTAGCCACAGCATCTTGATGGGGTGAATCTACATGAATCCCATTTCCTCCTTTCCTCTTCCTCCACCTACGTCCTCATTCCTCCTCCTCCTCCTCCTCCTCTCTTCCCCTGTCTCTCCTCCTCCTCCTCACCACCTCTTAATCTGGTAAATCTTGCTACCAGAACTCCTCAAATTTTCACCACGGTCAAGTTACTTTAATTACGAAAGAAAGAAAGAAAGAAAGAAAGAAAGAAAGACAGAAAGAAAAGCGCCCACAGGAAATCACCTTAATTACCTGAGCCGTAAACAATTATCAAGGTAAGTCACATCAATTAAGAGCCATAAAAAAGGTTATCACGGTAAAATAAATTCAATTACACACGAGACTGAAAATAACCTTCCACAGTCGACTATTATAACCGCTAGTCTTGCCTCAATTGGTCCGTCAGGTTAGGTTAGGTTAGGGAGGTAGGGGGTGGTTAGGTTAGGGAGGTAGGGGGGGTTAGGTTAGGGAGGTAGGGGGGTTAGGTTAGGGAGGTAGGGGGTTAGGTTAGGGAGGTAGGGGGTTAGGTTAGGGAGGTAGGGGGGGTTAGGTAAGGGAGGAACGGGGGTTAGGTTAGGGAGGCAGGGGGGTAGGTTAGGGTAGGGGGTAGGTAGGGGTGGGGGGTTAGGTTAGGGAGGTAGGGGGTTAGGTTAGGGAAGGTTGGGGGGTTCGGTTTGGGCGGTTGGGGGGGTTAGGTTAGGGAGGTAGGGGGGGTTAGGTTAGGGAGGTAGGGGGGGTTAGGTAGGGTAGGGGGTAGGTTAGGGAGGTAGGTGGGTTAGGTTAGGGAGGTAGGGGGGGTTAGGTTAGGGAGGTAGGGGGGTTAGGTTAGGGAGGTAGGGGGTTAGGTTAGGGAGGTAGGGGGGTTAGGTTAGGGAGGTGGGGGTAGTTAGGGGTAGGGGGTTAGGAGTGGGGGTTAGGTTAGGGAGGCAGGGGGGTAGGTTAGGGAGGTTGGGGGTTAGGTTAGGGAGGTAGGGGGTTAGGTTAGGGAGGTAGGGGGGGTTAGGTTAGGGAGGCAGGGGGGTAGGTTAGGGAGGTTGGGGGTTAGGTTAGGGAGGTAGGGGGTTAGGTTAGGGAGGTAGGGGGGGGTTAGGTTAGGGAGGCAGGGGGGTAGGTTAGGGAGGTTGGGGGTTAGGTTAGGGAGGTAGGGGGTTAGGTTAGGAAGGTTGGGGGTTAGGTTAGGGAGGTTGGGGGTTAGGTTAGGGAGGTAGGGGGGGTTAGGTTAGGGAGGTAGGGGGGTTAGGTTAGGGAGGTAGGTGGGTTAGGTTAGGGAGGTAGGGGGGGTTAGGTTAGGGAGGTAGGGGGGGTTAAGTTAGGGAGGTAGGGGGGTTAGGGGGGGTGACCACGGCCCTGTATCCCGTTCATAGCAGGTGTTAAAGTAGCCTACATGACTACATCCTTGGTGAGTGTGAGGTAGGCTGACAGTTCTCGATGGTTTAAGTAGTCTAAGCTTTCTAGTAGCCTAAGTTATTTCGCCTAATCTAAGCTTTCTAGTCTAGCCTAAGCTTTCTATTCTCTTCTAAGCTTTCTCGTCTAGCCTAAGCCTTCTCGTCTAGTCTAAGCTTCCTATTCTCTTCTAAGCTTTCTAGTCTAAGCTCTCTAGTCTACAGTATCTAAAGTGAACTTCCGTACCTGAAGTGTTCTTACCTGTGCTCTGTCTACCCACTACAGGTGAACCATCATTAGTGACTCGAGGGAACATGGGCTCCTCAATACAGCCTCCGTGACAACAACGTATACACAACACATGAACTATAGTGTGAACGCCACGTGCACACCGCCACAACGAGTGCACAAGAACCGACAACAGTGTGAACGTACGTGTGTGTGGATGGGTATGTGGATGTGTGTGTGTGTATAGTCACCACACGTAGTATAGCCATCAACCCCAGGAAAAGTAATTGCACATTGTTCCGAGGAGCTTGTGAGAGTGACTAGGTAGGTAGGTAGGTAGGTAGGTAGGTAAGTCCCTCTCTAGTTGTTTCCTCTCCCTTACCTCTCTCACACGTCAACTTAGGCATCGTAAAAGGACAAACTCACAAACATTTTAACATACGACCTGACGACAGCGTTTCCACCTCAGCTTCTGTTTCATGTCTACCGAAAATGTTATCTCTCAGCACCTGCAGGAGTTGACGTGGGTCCCTCCCCTAAACCTCCCATTTATACACGAGTCACGTATTCCTATATGACGGAGGGAGAGGGGGAAGGGGAGGGGAAAGGGGGGAAAGGGGGGAAAGGGGGAAAGGGAGGAAGGGAAGGGCGAAAGAGGGGGGGAAGGGAAGGGCGAAAGAGGGGGGTGAAGGTGCATATCGCAGCACATGACGCTAACATTAATACCTACTCAATGACGTCATACTCCACACCCACTCCTCCCCTCACCTGACATGCATGGCTCTGACGTCACTACATGCATGGCTCTGACGTCACTATATGCTTTACGATGCTAAGTTAATCAAAATGTCGTGTGGAGTCGATGAGCGATTAGTCAGGCGCTCAAGTGGGGGGGGGGGGGGGAGACGTCAAGTTACAAGTATTAAAAAAGGTTTCTGTCGTGTTGGTAATATGGATAAGGTATTGGAAATTAAAACCGAATTGTAACTTAAAGACGCAGGTTATAGTGAGTCAGGTGTCCTAAGGTTATAGTGAGTCAGGTGTCCTAAGGTTATAGTGAGTCAAGTGTCCTTAGGTTATAGTGAGTCAGGTGTCCTTAGGTTATAGTGAGTCAGGTGTCCTTAGGTTCTAGTGAGTCAAGTGTCCTTAGGTTATAGTGAGTCAAGTGTCCTTAGGTTATAGTGAGTCAGGCATCCTTAGGTTATAGTGAGTCAAGTGTCCTTAGGTTATAGTGAGTCAGGTGTCCTTAGGTTATAGTGAGTCAGGTGTCCTTAGGTTATAGTGAGTCAGGTGTCCTTAGGTTATAGTGAGTCAAGTGTCCTTAGGTTATAGTGAGTCAGGTGTCCTAAAGTTTCTAGTCCCTGGTGATCTCTTATAATTGAGTCACCAAGGCAGCGACTCACAGCAAGACAGGTGACTAAAAGACAATCCAAGTCATGACTCCGAAAATCACTCCACGACCTTTTGATTAATGGCTCGATAATATTCCCTAACTTGACCTGACCTAACCCTAACTTGACCTGACCTAACCCTAACTTGACCTAACCTGACCTAACCCTAACTTGACCTGACCTAACCTAACCCTAACCTGACCTAACCCTAACTTGACCTGACCTAACCCAATAACACCACAAAAGACCAAGTGATGAAACAGAACACGTGTGACAGGTGAGGTCCTTATCACCTGGCCTCCCCGGCACCATCAAAGAGACACACACACACACACACACCTGTTCTGCAGCACGATAGCACTCACCCGCGTCACCCACCACTCACTCGCGTAACCCACCACTCACCCACGTCACCCACCCCTCAGAAAAAAACAATTAACCTCACACATGTGGTAACAGTTTAGGAACAACCTGTGTGTAATGACTTAACGACGCGCCTCAGGGTGATATATTTCCCCTTATCTGACGACATACAACAGCATAGGTGAAGGGTTTTGCGTCCCTAAAGCAGAAAGGCGAGCGGGCGTCCTCACCACCTGGTCGTCTAGGGGTGAACAGGTGCTTTAAGGGACCCCAGGTAAGTTAGGTGTTGGGTGAAGGTGTGGTGGATGACGGTGACGGAGTGAGCGCCCTCTAGTGACGTGTCTCATATCAGCAAGGATGTGGGACGAGGTAAAGTTAGCCAGGTATTACGAACACACTCCGTAACGTCAAGGAACTGCGTATAACCTTAAAGAAAGACTACAACAAATATCTATCTATCAGCTGGACTAATCACTAACAATGTGGTAGTGAGGTGGAACATTATGGGTCCTGATCCATTATGGCTTGACCCTCTGATTGTCACCGACCCCACCAGGCTCTTGTATACCCTCGACAGGTGGTTCCTATGGCTGACCGGGAGACGAGAGTACATACAGTCAGTGCTACTTGCCTTCTTTGTCCTAAAAAAAAAAAAAACTAAGTATTATCACCCAGAGAATTAGCTGTACCCCCCCCCCCCACACACACACATACACTCATACAGTCTGATTTACAAACTTAAGTAGAAACAAGTAGTGAATGAAGATTGATCCAGCCTTAATTATTCCAAAAGAAACGAGTAGGTGTTCCGGATATCTTTCATACATTCCTAAATTCATAAATAAACAAAAACATAACTGGATTACTACACGTGTCTACTATATCCATTTACAATCTTTTTTCTCGAACTATCTAAAAGTCTAATGATTTTCAGCCAGTCTAGACAGGTTATATCGACCAGTGAGTGAGGGGCCCAGGGCGAGTAAGGGGCCCAGGGCGTGTGAGGGGCCCAAGGCGAGTGAGGGGCCCAGGGCGAGTGGAGGGCCTGGGGTATGAGGTCACTGGGGATGTACGGCAGGCAGACTCCCCCACCCACTCCCTCCCCCTTCCCCCCTCACCCTCCTCCCCCACCCACTCCCTCACCCTCCTCGTGTTCACCTGACGAAGTGTATTAACGTCATCAGCCGCCGCCGTCGCAGATGTTTTTTTGTCACGAAGTAATAAAGGCGTGAGCCAGTGTGCCGCCACGATCAATACTCACCTGACTGACTGACCCTCCCACCTGATGTGTATATTCACGTGGGTGTGGGTTTTCCTCATCAACACTCACTCACACCCCACACACGACCACAACCAAACCACACACCACTAGACACGACCCCAACCAACCCACACACCACCAGACACGACCCCAACCAACCCACACACCACTAGACACGACCACAACCAACCCACACACCACTAGACACGACCCCAGCCAACCCAGACACGACACCATCTATCGACATAAAATTCAATAAAGGGAACCGGGATCATAAAAGACCTCCTCGCCAACTCTAATTACAGGTGGGAGGCGCGGCTGACCCAGGTGACTCCCAGCAGGTAAGGTAAGGAAGCAGCTTGAAGACACGTGTTGTTATTTTCATTTGTTTTGTCCTATTTATCGTATAATGTTTACAGTTAGGTTAGGTTATTAAGATGAAAACTACAAAAAAAAAATCCTTAAACTTGAAACTGACCCAAACCTAACCTAACCTAACCTAACCTAACCTAACCTAACCTAACCTAACCTAACCTAACCTAACCAAACCAAACCAAACCTAACCTAACCTAACCAAACCTAAGCTAAGCTAACCTAACCCTACCTAAAAACTCGTATTAAACATGAATTAAAAAACTGGAACTGGACAATAATAATACCCATTGTGAGTTTAGGTGGAATAACAGTGTTTATGCATCAGAGGGGGTAGGTAGGTGGGTAGGTGGGTGGGTGGGTAGGTAGGACAGCTGAGGGAGGATGAAAGAGAGGGGGGGGGGGTAGAGGTGAGAGAGGAGGCAAGGCAGCTGAGGTGCTTCTCTTCTCCCATTTCGTGCACCAGCTGTGTCCGCCAATGCCTCCACACACTGCTAGGTCTTCCACACACACACACGTCTACTACAGTACCTGATAACCTTACCTATTCCTCCTCCTTTCCTTCCCTGTCTCTCTGTGTCTGTCTAGGTCTCTAAGTCTGTCTATCTATGTGTTTATGTTTATGTTTGTTTACCTCTCAGACTGTCTATCTCCTATATCTATCTTCCATCCTGTGTGTTTACCTGTCAGTTCCCCGTTTAGACTCTACCCGTCCACCTGTCTGAACGCTTTCTCCCGTCCCGTACCTTCCAGCTCACCCAAAACTGTCGCTAACTGGGACGAGAAACACACAACACACTAAACCATTTCCCCTCACCCACACCTTGATGATTTTACTTCATGTTACCTGGCTGGAATATACCTGTGATTAAGATCTTTCAACTTGGCATAAATGTTTTGCTCTCCTTATGACCCAATAGATACCATCTTACCTGACCGGGCGACTTACCGGGAGTATTCTTGTGGAACGAAGTCGACACGGAACTTCACTGCGCCCTCTGTTGTTCCTTTATTTTTGTTCCCTATCCCGTATCATATTTCTGTTGTTCCTTTATTTTGGTTCCCTATCCCGTATCATGTTTCCGAGTTGTCTGGGAGTTTGTTTAATAAGCCAATGGTTATAAATGTCGACGATAGCTGCCCAACAACAACCGATAGACTCAGGTTGCAAGTCAAGTGTATGATAAGACAAGGGGAGAGTTGTAGACGTGTAAGATGATGCTACTTGACCTTGACCTCTGCTTGTTACTTCCCCCATCAAGGTCACGTGTGTGTGTGTGTGTGTGTGTGTGTTTAACTGTCACATGTTCTCTGACCTTCTGTACAGGCTCTATTTAGATTGGTGTAGCCTCTCGTGTTGTCATTGGTGGAGCCTGTAGTGCTGCCATTCACCTGCCACACCTTTATCACTTACCTGAGTCACACCTGTCCCTCACCTAACTTGAACCACACCTCCGTCAATTACTATACAACACAACTACAGTGTACCTATATACTTCCCCTACACACACAACCCCTCCTCCATCCCCACAACACCCTCCCCCTATACACGCGCACACAACCCCCCCCCCCCACCCCGAGACACACACGCACATCAATACTTTACCACACACCTTACCTTTACCCCCCCCCCCCCCCCGAAAAAAAAAATCACCTGGCACACAAAACACTGCGGTATTTTCACCCTCAGACCGCACCATGACGTCAACCAGAGTGACCTTCTATGACCTGAGAGGCACCACCACTAGCACCACCCACCAGTACCCAGACAGCCTCACACGCAGGGGGGCCTCGTAAAAGTGTTAAGAGTCCCTGAATTCGTCCTGAAGCCGACGTATGCTCACGGTGTTACATTCAACTCTTCTCACTTTGTTGGGGAAACATCTTTAATGACTCATATCTTTGTATCATAGCTGGATGTGTGTGTGTGTGTGTGTGTGTGCGTGTGTGCGTGTGTGTGTGTGTGTGTGCGTGTCACGGTGAATATCTAACTAAGGAGCCTTACGAGAACCCAGGATCAGGTATACGGAAGTCGGCGGCAACGTGTCTCGCTGAGGCCATAAATTCCAACCTCACCAAAATTACCCCAAAATTCGCGAGACTTAATCCCTCCATTTACCTTAATCAGCCTTTACGACACGAGGGCTAATTACGAGAAGGCAAATTCTGGGTGAGTCGCACAAAATACAGGAAGTGAACGAAAATAAAGTGTTCCAACCTCCAGCACCAATGGCGAGGCGTCGACACAAGAGCAACTCACTATAATGGTAGATTTTGAGACACAGTAAAAGCATAAAGGGAGATATATTCCGAATCTGTATTTTGCTGCATTTTATAATCTACACAGGTAAGAATCTTTACACCTGATTTAAAGTAGCAAAAGGATAAACTTATATTCTCAACTGTCGATCATTTTCTGAACATAATTTCACACACACAGGTAAAAATAAAGTCAGGGAACCACCTTTTAATTATCCACCATTTAAAAAAAATCTTAATTTTTTCCCAATTAATAAAAAATTCTCCCTTATTAATTAAAGCAACACCAAACCCTCATAATGCATTAATTAAAAACTTTAGAAATCCTTAGATTTTAGTGGAGTATGTATGAACGTTTATCATGCAATATTTTTTTTACAAGATGGGAATTTGCATCGTAAACTGGCATCAAGTTTTACCACGAACACAGGAGACCAACACGATGTTACGTGCCGAGAAGTATAACATAAACAAAGAACAGAACAAAATTACAAATAAATACAAATAAAGTGGAAAAACAAACACACAACAATGGTAAAATTAATAACAAAAAAACAGTTGAGTCATGAGTGGTTTACGAGGCGCCTCCAGGCAAAAAGTTACCCAAACAAAGTTGTCAACAAACTCAATAAAGAAGATGGAAGGAAGGAAGTCAACATGATGGGCGACGCTCTGAGCTAATGACCCACACAGACACGCCCACCTGTCATTCCCATCACAACACCCACATGACTCCTGTAAGTAACACCCCCCCCCCCCCCCTCATTCTGGCCTGTCTATCATGTGTCTCAAAACTGACTAGGCCACGAGGGTCAGGGGTCAGGGGTCAGGCAGCTGGCATCATCCTGACCTAACCCTCGCTGATTTACGACGTTTCCTCACAATTTATGTGTCGCCGGCTGTTACTGGGTCGTCACTCAATACCCTGGCAGAGACGTTAAGGGGGAGGGGGGTAGGGGAGAGGAAGAGAAGGGGGGGTTAGTGGAAGGAAATATAGGAGGGGAAGGTGGTTAGGGGAAAAAGGGGGTTAGGGGAGGAGATGAAGTGTAGGATTAGCTTTGACACCCCCCACCCCCCCCCCTTTCTCCCTCCCCTCAAATCTCTCACCTCCCCCCTTTCTTTCTGCTGGTGAAGAGAGATGGTATGGAGGGGGAGAATTAAACTGTTTACCACGGCCCACTAAGTCCTCTCCACACCCCCTTCTGTCCTGTGGAGAGGTCGAGGAGTAAGGGGTAGTAATATGGGGTCTAACTAAGGAGCTTTCAATGGAATTCAAATAGGTTTCTCCCCCTTTTTTTCTAGTTCCTGTAGACACATGGCGAGACTTAGGAGGGGGGAGGAGGGGGGTTCTTCTACACTATCAGCTCTCCCTCCTCCTTCCCTCACTCCCCCTAGAGAGAGGTAGAGCCAACTAGAATCCCTCCCCCCATCTATCCTCAATCTTAAGGTGAAATACGAAAAAGTAAAGAACTAGTATGAGAAGCTAAGGAGCCTATCCCCGCCTCACCCCACCCCTCTCCTCTCCTCCTTCACGACAATTAACCAACACTTACGAACAATAAAAAAAAAATCCACCGTCGTCTTTATGGCGTCTGGACCTATAACTCTCAACGGTCATTCCCATTAGTGCACACATGTATTAAATCCCAACACACCAGCGGCCAGGTACAGCAGTATTTCCCCAAAACAGCAGCACGTCCCGACAGAGCAGCCAGGTACAGCAGCACGTCCCGACAGAGCAGCCAGGTACAGCAGCACGTCCCAACACAGCAGCACATCCCGACAGAGCAGCCAGGTACAGCAGTATTTCCCCAACACAGCAGCACGTCCCGACAGAGCAGCCAGGTACAGCACTGAGACAGTGTCCGGGTAATCAACGTCCAGACCGGAAGCCAGTAGTCACGTTCTTTCACCTGACCAACACAATGAAACTTGTTCTACTGGAGCTCTTACACCCACTTCTACACCCTCATACCCGCTACTACACCCTCATACCCGCTACTACACCCTCATACCCACTACTACACCCTCATACCCGCTACTACACCCTCATACCCACTACTACACCCTCATACCCACTACTACACCCTCATACCCACTACTACACCCTCATACCCACTTCTACACCCTCATACCCGCTACTACACCCTCATACCCGCTACTACACCCTCATACCCACTACTACACCCTCACACCCTCTCTTACGTCCTCCTCTACACCCTCACACCCTCTCTTACGTCCTCCTCTACACCCTCACACCCTCTCTTACGTCCTCCTCTACACCCTCACACTCACTCCTACATCAACACACACACACACACACACACACACACACACACACACACACACAGGAGTGGCAACGTGCAATGTGTCTTGATATTTGGGACACGAGGAAGAGAAACAGATTTAGGTACAACAACAACAGGAAGACGGGGCTTAAGGAAGAGGAGGAGTTAGGGGGAAGAAGTAGGGGGAAGAGGAGGGGAGGAGTTAGGGGGAAGAAGTACGGGAGGAGCAGTTAGGGGAAGAGGAGGGGAGGAGTTCGGGAAGGGAAAGAGGATAGAGAGAGGGAGGATAGGAAAAAAAAGAGATAGAGGAAGAAACTTAGGAAAATATACGGGAAAAAATAAAGGAAAATTAAAAGTGCCTAGGACAGAATATATAACTATACACCCACACTACAACTTTTTTCCCCACCACTACCACCTTTCTTCCCCACCACTACCACCAGTCTTCCCCACCATTACCACCTTTCTTCCCCACCACCACCACCATTCATCCCCACCACCATTACCTCAATCTCCAGCTCTCACCGGGATTACACTACCCCCCCCCCCCCCTCACAATTATATGAAAACCACGATAAGTGTTCAATCGTTCCTGATGGTTGGGGCGATTCTTAACCAATGTCTGATATACTCTGCTACAGTATACTCCTCTGATATACTCTGCTACAGTATACTCCTCTGATATACTCTGCTACAGTATACTCCTCTGATATACTCTGCTACAGTATACTCGTCTGATATACTCTGCTACAGTATACTCCTCTGATATACTCTGCTACAGTATACTCCTCTGATATACTCTGCTACAGTATACTCCTCTGATATACTCTGCTACAGTATACTCGTCTGATATACTCTGCTACAGTATACTCGTCTGATATACTCTGCTACAGTATACTCCTCTGATATACTCTGCTACAGTATACTCCTCTGATATACTCTGCTACAGTATACTCCTCTGATATACTCTGCTACAGTATACTCGTCTGATATACTCTGCTACAGTATACTCGTCTGATATACTCTGCTACAGTATACTCCTCTGATATACTCTGCTACAGTATACTCCTCTGATATACTCTGCTACAGTATACTCCTCTGATATACTCTGCTACAGTATACTCCTCTGATATACTCTGCTACAGTATACTCGTCTGATATACTCTGCTACAGTATACTCCTCTGATATACTCTGCTACAGTATACTCCTCTGATATACTCTGCTACAGTATACTCCTCTGATATACTCTGCTACAGTATACTCCTCTGATATACTCTGCTACAGTATACTCCTCTGATATACTCTGCTACAGTATACTCCTCTGATATACTCTGCTACAGTATACTCCTCTGATATACTCTGCTACAGTATACTCCTCTGATATACTCTGCTACAGTATACTCCTCTGATATACTCTGCTACAGTATACTCCTCTGATATACTCTGCTACAGTATACTCCTCTGATATACTCTGCTACAGTATACTCCTCTGATATACTCTGCTACAGTATACTCCTCTGATATACTCTGCTACAGTATACTCCTCTGATATACTCTGCTACAGTATACTCCTCTGATATACTCTGCTACAGTATACTCCTCTGATATACTCTGCTACAGTATACTCCTCTGATATACTCTGCTACAGTATACTCCTCTGATATACTCTGCTACAGTATACTCCTCTGATATACTCTGCTACAGTATACTCGTCTGATATACTCTGCTACAGTATACTCGTCTGATATACTCTGCTACAGTATACTCCTCTGATATACTCTGCTACAGTATACTCCTCTGATATACTCTGCTACAGTATACTCGTCTGATATACTCTGCTACAGTATACTCCTCTGATATACTCTGCTACAGTATACTCCTCTGATATACTCTGCTACAGTATACTCCTCTGATATACTCTGCTACAGTATACTCCTCTGATATACTCTGCTACAGTATACTCGTCTGATATACTCTGCTACAGTATACTCCTCTGATATACTCTGCTACAGTATACTCCTCTGATATACTCTGCTACAGTATACTCCTCTGATATACTCTGCTACAGTATACTCCTCTGATATACTCTGCTACAGTATACTCCTCTGATATACTCTGCTACAGTATACTCCTCTGATATACTCTGCTACAGTATACTCCTCTGATATACTCTGCTACAGTATACTCCTCTGATATACTCTGCTACAGTATACTCCTCTGATATACTCTGCTACAGTATACTCCTCTGATATACTCTGCTACAGTATACTCCTCTGATATACTCTGCTACAGTATACTCCTCTGATATACTCTGCTACAGTATACTCCTCTGATATACTCTGCTACAGTATACTCCTCTGATATACTCTGCTACAGTATACTCCTCTGATATACTCTGCTACAGTATACTCCTCTGATATACTCTGCTACAGTATACTCCTCTGATATACTCTGCTACAGTATACTCCTCTGATATACTGTCTTTCAAAACAAACAAACAGTGACATGATTTTCTTTTCCCAGCGGACAGTAACTAGTTCATTGTGCACCCCAAATGAGATGACGTCACGTGTGGTAGTGTGGGGGTGAGATGACGTCACGTGTGGTAGTGGGGGGGTGAGATGACGTCACGTGTGGTAGTGGGGGGGTGACAGGTCTCATCATCACCGGGAGTGTGTAGTAGTATTAGTGGTGGGGGTGAGGGGAGGGGAGGGAGACGGGGGAGATGAGGAGAAGGGGGAGGGTGGAAGGGATGGGTGGTTGGCCCGGCCTGGGGGAAGAGCTGCCAGTGTCTGCTAAACTCTTCAACTTCCGTCTACGCCACCCCTCCGCCCACACCATAGTCAAGCCACACCATTCAAACCACATCCACACCTCTCACCAAAGTCAAACCGCATCCACACTACACCTCCAACCGTCCACACCCACCATTCAAACCA
This sequence comes from Homarus gammarus, assembly GCA_958450375.1. Lineage (NCBI taxonomy): Eukaryota > Metazoa > Arthropoda > Malacostraca > Decapoda > Nephropidae > Homarus > Homarus gammarus. Next base: position 2,013,320 of record CAUDMG010001926.1, read on the forward strand.
CACCCCCGCCCACACCACACCCCGTACCACCCACCCACCACACTCTCACTACCTCATCACCACAGGAGTCAATATGAGTGCACACAGGGACTCAGCAGCTCAAGGCTTTCACTGAGCATTCTGTAGTTATTTACCAACTTGTCTCAACCAACACCCAGTACAGCTAGCCTGGATATGGTTACACCAAGGCCTTCAAATAATACTGAGTAGATACACTAAAAATCTGTCGGTAATTTGGGTAATTTTCCTCCATTTTGTATTATAATTCTTTTTATTATTGTTTTTTGTTTGGGGGGGGGGGGGGGGCTGAAAGAGGTGGGGAGGGGGGTGGGGGGGGTGTGTTTTTTTTTTGTAGAGAACGGAGGGGTGAAAAAAGATTAGAGGTGGGGAAGGAACTTATAGTTCGGAAATTGAAGAAGTTTAGGAGGTAAAAGAAGGCGGGCTGACCGCCTAGCTAAGCTAATAGTGTGTTAGGGTTGTGTCATGGGTTAGTTATTGTCTGTCGGTACAGGCACTAGACATCCTACCCTATCCCATATATGGATGTTTTAAGGGCCTTATTTCATATTCCGCCGACCCTACTGGCGGATGCTGGTCTAGGGAGGTTGTCTATTGCCTGGCCGTGTAGATCGGGGGTGGTAATGGACCTTTTGAGATTTGGACCACCTGTAATTTTAATATTTGAGTGGTTCTCATAGTATGAAGAGGTACTGCTGGGTAAGTTAATATCGGTGTAATAAATGATGTCACCAGGCGGAGTTTTATTTTCTCAGGAAGCGCTTCAAAGCGGTATAGTTTTCTCAGCTCTAGGTGGGGTAGTGGTGAGAGTAGGGTGGGGTGGGGTGGAGTGGGGTAGCGGTGGGGTGGAAACGACTCAGACATACACAGCGAACAGGTCACTGTATAATACTCATTTTATCAATAATTGGAAGTATTTGTGGTCAACGGTGTAAAACAATACAAATAAACAAATTCATTACCACCACCAGGACAACGAACACAACCCCCAAGCAAGGCAGCGAGTGAGTGACGAGAGGGGAAAGGTCAACACTTACGAGTACCACAACTACACACACATCTGCTTCCAAACCTGGACTCAGCCACCACCAGTCACCAACGCCTGGGACATGAACCAGGAGACAGACGCACACCCTGGACTTCCTGAAGCCTTCAGGAGATCTTGACCTAAGTGACGTACTAGACTTTACCTGTAGCTCCAGAGTGACAATGTTAATCAATGGTGTGGGTGGATCCTGATGGTGGTGATGATTCCCCCACTGTCGCACCCTGCCTCCTTCCCTCACTCTCCAGTCCCCTTCCCCTGTCGCACCCTGCCCCCTCCCCTCACGCTCTAATCCCCTCCTCCCTGCCACACTAGTCTCTATCCCTCCTCAACCCATCCCACATCCCCCACCGCAGGAAGTATCACAGTCCAGCCGCTCCTCTGAGGGAATTTCCTGCCTCGTCACTAAGCAACACCTGGTGGGCTGCGTCAGGACGCTTCGGAGACTTAACTGTTCCTTGATTATTTCTTAGGGAGTTCTTTGTTCCTGCACGAAGGAGCGTCAAACCCTCCCTCCTGTGTACTTTCACGTAGCACAGAACCGTTCCTTCCCTCGTTTTAGACGGGGCAGTAACTCGCTCCAACTTTAAACTCAGGAGAACTGTTTCGTGCAATAAAATTTTCCTTGATGGAACACTGGTGCGTGAATGCGTGTCTGGACTGTTCGCCGACGATACATCAACCTCATTCTCAACACTGTTACAAAATCATGAAATTTATTACCACAGTATAAACCACTTCCTCATTTCTTCTTCTCACACCGCGTCATTCCCAGAGCCCCACCCTCACACCTATATGCTCTTCCTTGACTATATCAACACTAGGCAGACTACCAATGAATGTGTGTGTGTGTGTGCGTCAGTCTCATATGCAACACACTATAAGCCAGGAGTCATGCCTTCCTCTCACAGTTACAATAACGTAATAAAACTGTATGTACAATTTTCTCTCGCATGTCATCTACTTCCCCGTTCAAGTGGTAACAAAGGTCCCGTTACAACTACTGGATACAACACAGTACCGAGCGTGTGTGTGTGAGAGCATGAACTACCACACACACCGAACTACAGTATTTACCTTCTGGTGGCTTTGTTGTTGTCATAACCCGCCGCTCGTGCCTCGCCAGCAAAATAATCAATATCTACTCGAGGTTTCCCTGCCCTGTTAAGTGCTGTATAAAGCCAGGTAACCATATAACACCATAAGGTTATAGTAGCATCAAACTTTAAGGGATACACACGTTAAATTTTCCCCAACCAGTCTTACGAGGAGGTACAACCCCCTTCACTTGTGCGTTTACAGGAGCTCGCCATGTAAACATTCCACAAATCATTACACTGAGATATTTGTTTTAATATCGTGTTATTTTGTTTTTGTAGAATGTAAACAAACACAGCCCTGCCATACTACACAAAACAAGAAGACCCCCCTGTAAACATAATAGTGAAGGGGACTGACTGTACTACCCACTGAAACGACCTGAGGATAAACTAAAATCACTAAATGGCGTCGAATTACCATACAGACTTTACGGTAAATAGAAGTGTTCTCTCAGTCTTAGTCGCGGTAAATATTAATACGTTATGAAGTGGAAGGGGGGGGGGATCATAAGAACATAAGAATGGTGGAAACTGCAGCGGGCCTACTGCCCCCATACTGGCCAGTCCCATTTCACCCAACCCCTATTACTCATATATCCATCCAACCTATGTTTGAAGCTATCCAGCGTATTCGAGTTAATGATGATGTTTGGTAACTTGTTCCACTCGTCCACTATTCTATTTCCAAACCAGTGTTTACCTATTTCGCGCCTAAATCTAAATTTGTCTAATTTAAAACCATTGTTACGAGTTCGCTCCTGGTTGGATAGTTTGAGTACCTTTGTAATGTCCCCTTGTTTAGCCCTGACTTCCATTTATACACCTCTATCATATCGCCCCTCACTCTACGTCTCTTGAGGGAGTGCATATTAAGATGCTTTAACCTGTCTCTATACTCAAGGTTCCTAATGCCCGGGAGTAGACTTGTCATTCTCCTCTGAATTCTTTCTAAGGATTATTAAGGTGCAAGGCCAGTAAGGGAGACTAGGGAGGCTGGGAGTGTAGGGATGGTGGGAGTGTAGGGAGGGTGAGAGTGTAAGGAGGGGGGAGTAGGTAGGGGGGTAAGGAGAGAGAGGGAGGTCCTGACAGCGCCACAATCACGGAGACATAAACGCAATTAAGATCAAGGGTGCATAGATAAGGGAGGGAGGGAGGGAAGGTAGACGGGGAGGGAAGGGGGAGACAGTGTTACAATTAAGGGAGCGAAAGTAGTAAGGAAGGGTAGCGGGAAGGTATATATAATATCACAATGAAGGTAGCAACAGCAGTCAGGGAGAATAAGGGAGCTGCAGGTACAGTACAGCAATTAAGATGGTGACAGAGCCAGCCAGGTGTACCTAGTCCCTTCACACACACACACACACACACACACACACACACACACACACACACACACACCCCTCCCGTCGATGGTGTTAGTGTGGCGGTGGTGGTAGTGCAGGGTCGTCAGGCGAGCTACCGACACTAATCACAGCATCGAGCGAAGGTAAAAACTTTAATTAGCCGTCCCACATCACGTGAGCCTCTTGGCATAGGGGCATTACTCTTGTGGAGAGGGGAGGGGAGGGGAGAAGAGGGGAGAGGAGGGGAGGGGAGAGGAGGGGAGGCGAGGCGAGAAGAGGGGAGGGGAGGGGAGGGGAGAGGAGGGGAGAGGAGGGGAGGCGAGGCGAGAAGAGAGGGCACTATGTGGGTAGGTAAAGGTTAATAACATGTTTAGTTTCTTGATAACGATACAGTTATGTCGTCTTGGTGTCACTGTCCTGTCACTCGTGTCTTGATGTCATTGTCCTGTCACCCCTGTCTCGGTGTCATTGTCCTGTCACCCCTGTCTCGGTGTCATTGTCCTGTCACCCCTGTCTCGGTGGCACTGTCCTGTCACCCCTGTCTTGATGTCATTGTCCTGTCACCCCTGTCTTGGTGTCACTCTCCTGTCACCCTTTACGGTCTGTGACACCTGTAAAAAAGATCTACGGCACCTGTAATTACAATATGTGACACTTGTAATACTAACCTCACACCTGTAATACTAATATGACACCTGTAATTACGATGTGACACCTGCACTGGTAAGGGAATCATGTTGGAAAAAAACTCATTCGTAAATACTAAAGACGTAAATATAATAAACAAAACTCAATTTCCTCGTTGTAAAAGATAACAAAAAATATAATCACAGACTTTTGCTTCATCCAGCCTGTTACCTTCACTACCTTCTGTTTCATCCAGCCTGTTACCTTCACTACCTTCTGTTTCATCCAGCCTGTTACCTTCACTACCTTCTGTTTCATCCAGCCTGTTACCTTCACTACCTTCTGTTTCATCCAGCCTGTTACCTTCACTACCTTCTGTTTCATCCAGCCTGTTACCTTCACTACCTTCTGTTTCATCCAGCCTGTTACCTTCACTACCTTCTGTTTCATCCAGCCTGTTATCTTCACTACCTTCTGTTTCATCCAGCCTGTTACCTTCACTACCTTCTGTTTCATCCAGCCTGTTACCTTCACTACCTTCTGTTTCATCCAGCCTGTTATCTTCACTACCTTCTGTTTCATCCAGCCTGTTACCTTCACTACCTTCTGTTTCATCCAGCCTGTTACCTTCACTACCTTCTGTTTCATCCAGCCTGTTATCTTCACTACCTTCTGTTTCATCCAGCCTGTTACCTTCACTACCTTCTGTTTCATCCAGCCTGTTATCTTCACTACCTTCTGTTTCATCCAGCCTGTTACCTTCACTACCTTCTGTTTCATCCAGCCTGTTACCTTCACTACCTTCTGTTTCATCCATCTCTTATCCTTGGTGCATCAATACCTCAGCCAGGTAGGGTACTGTACCTCTTGTCACCTCACTAGGCACCAACACCTATTCCAACCTGATTATATTGATACTTAATGCCCCACAATATGACGAGGTAAAAAAAAACTCATAGAAAAAATATAATCTAATTCACTAACATGCTCACCAGAAAGTGGACTCTCGTGTTTGTGGTGGGATGGGTAATGTTATTCTGGGTAAGGGAGCGGAAAACCTAACTACAAACTCACCTGACCATGATGGAGGTACAGGTCAAATAGACCGTCAAAGACCGATATTAAAACGAAAGTTACCTCAAGTTCTTCTTAAGAGTTCTTCACAAAATTTTTCCCAAATGGTTAACAAAACCCCAGCTGAACTCAGAAAAAATCCTACCACTCTCAACAGTAGATGGCGGATTCTATGAACACGTGCCCGTGCTTCGGGATGTAGTCTGCATAACTAGATTAGAAAATAAACAAAAATTGATGCAGTCCGCCCTTAAGGATGATGGGGTGACCCCAAAGCCCGAGCCGCCCCTCCCCTGGGTGACCTCCGTCATTGGAGGCTTCCTGCTACACGCATTCACCGTTTCCCTCATATTACACTTATATTCCCATAAAAGGAACAACAAAAGTTAAGACCACCAACTGGCTGAATGCGAGGAGGAGGAGGAGGAGGAGGAGGAGGAGGAGAACAGTGGATCTCCTCCCGTCACCGGCGGAGAGGAGTACAGCGAGACCTGTCCTCCCGTCACCGGCGGAGAGGAGTACAGCGAGACCTGTCCTCCCGTCACCGGCGGAGAGGAGTACAGCGAGACCTGTCCTCCCGCCACCGGCGGAGAGGAGTACAGCGAGACCTGTCCTCCCGTCACCGGCGGAGAGGAGTACAGCGAGACCTGTCCTCCCGTCACAGGCGGAGAGGAGTACAGCGAGACCTGTCCTCCTGCCACCGGCGGAGAGGAGTACAGCGAGACCTGTCCTCCTGCCACCGGCGGAGAGGAGTACAGCGAGACCTGTCCTCTCGCCACCGGCGGAGAGGAGTACAGCGAGACCTGTCCTCCCGTCACCGGCGGAGAGGAGTACAGCGAGACCTGTCCTCCCGCCACCCACCCCATCAGAGGAGAGGGAGGTGGTGAAGAGAGGGAGGAGGTAGTGGCGCAGAGAAAAGGAGGACAGGGAATATCCTCCAGCCACGTCCCTCCTTGGCGGAGAGGTGGAGGGAGGTGGCGGAGAAAGGAGGGAGTAGACGTCCCTCCTTGGCGGAGAGGTGGAGGGAGGTGGCGGAGAAAGGAGGGAGTAGGTGGCGGGGTAGAAAGGGAAACGTTGACAGACAATGTCTTCCCGTCACCTACCTCACCGGCAGGGAGGGAGGGTAAGTGGAAAAGAGGGAGGAGGCAATGGGGAAGAGCGGGAAGAAGTGGCGGGGTAGAGAGGAAAATATTGACAGACAATTTCTTCCCGTCACCAACCTCACCGGCAGGGAGGGAGGGTAAGTGGAAAAGAGGGAGGAGGCAATGGGGAAGAGCGGGAAGAAGTGGCGGGGTAGACAGAAGAATGGCGAACGGTAATGTTTATCCCGTCACCTACCTGAACGGCTAGGAGTGGGAGGGAGGGAAATGGAACCCACCCAGATATTGATGAAGATGGCGAGGGGAGGGAGGTGGTGCATGACTGAAATGTGCGGGTGAAAATAAACCGGAAGAAAACAAAAAATAAACCCACTTTGTGAACCAGTTCCTTCCTAAACCTAAACTTATCCAACTTAAATCCGTTGCTACGAGTCCTATCCTGCTCGGATATTATAAAAAACTTTATCTATATCCCCTTTATTGATTCCTTTCACCCACTTAAATACTTCTATCATATCTCCTCGCACTCTTCGTCTTTCTAGGGAATGCAAGTTAAGTTTCTTTAACCTATCCTGATATGGAAGGTTTCTCAGTCCCGGAATCATTTTCGTCATTCTTCGCTCCACCGACTCTAGTGAATTGATATCCATTCTATAATAAGGGCACCAGAACTGAACAGCCTAATCGAGGTGCGGCCTGACTAATGCAAGATATAGTTGCAATATGACCTCAGCACTCTTATTACTTACACTTCTAGATATAAAACCCAATACTCTGTTTGCCCTATTTCGAACATTAACGCACTGTTTTCTAGGCCGTAGGTCCGGGCTTACAAGTACCCCTAGGTCTCTTTCACAAGTCGACTTTTCTAGGTTGATGTTGTTAAGGCTGTATACAGTGACAGTATTTGTTCTTCCAATACTAAGTACGCTGCACTTGCTGGTGTTGAATATCATTTGCCATTTTTCTGACCACCCCTGCAGTTTATTTAGATCCTCCTGTAGTGCATTTGCATCCAGCCCTGAATTAATCTGCCGCCCTATTTTGGCGTCATATAATAACTATCAAGTGACTCCTTCCTTTATCCCGCCTCGTGTTTACATTATGTGGCAACCTATTCACGCCCTGAGAGCTGACGGGGCAAAATTTTCTCATTGTTGTGCCTATAATCATGACTTTCCTAGCTCTCCTATCTGTTGCCATTTGTTGATTATATCCTTTTCATTAATCTGTTCCTATTATCAAGGTCCTTCTCCTCCTCCTGACTGCCTTAAGCACCTGTTCCTACATTTTTACATCAAGGGCCTAAAATTCAGTTCTTATGTGGCATTTCTCGTTATTCAACATCACATTAGATTTCATTCCACGTATTTCCTCTCGCCTTCAACTGGCTTTTGTGACGAGTTTATAAAAAAGTTCTTCTTCATCACATGTTTGTCAAGCGGCAATTTCTTACAATCTGCTTTAACTTGTGCCTTCATCATCTCTTACTTCCCTCTGTCAATCTCAATTTTCGCTATCTCCTTCCTTCCTTTTTTCATTCTTCCTTCCTCCTTTCATTCCTTCTTTTCTTCCTTCAGGTAGCCTAGCCTAACCTAACCCCTACAGCGGCTTTAACCCCTCAGTAGCCCCCAGCCCGTTTTTTTTGTTTACAGTCTGGGGAGTGAGGGGGGGGGGGGATACTCACGACCCACCACTAAGGAGACCCAACAGCTATTGTCAGAATGGGTGGGGGTTGGGGGTAGAGGGGTGATAAGGAGTGGTGGGAGGGAGGGGGCTCATATATACATTCCTCCCTACCTCCTCCTCCCCCACAGGTGAAAAAAAATAGCATGGAGGCGAGCTGTAGGTAGGGTGAAGGGCAACTGGCAAGGGTGTAAGTGGAGACGAGCCCCTAAAAGTAGGATGAGGGGCAAGGGGTGGCGGAGGTAATGGTTGAGGGGGGAGGAGATGGAGATGTCACAAATAGGGGGAAGGGGGGAGGGGGACTTGTTACTCCGGAAGGTGAGTAATGTGAGATGCCGGAAGAAAAAATACTAATACTACTACTACTACTACTACTACTACTAATAATAATAATAATAATAATAGGTCCGAGAGATTCATATTTGCCTCATAACTTGCCGATAAGACGTCACAAAAGGGTGAACATCTTCCTTTATATTTTTTTTATTTCTAAGTCAAATTATATAAGAAGTATTTCCTTTTTATTCATTGTACGGTTCGTCATCATCTGTTAAAGTGAAATTGGGAAAATAAAATACACCGGTATAGTGTATTAGCCCAATATAATTAAATATAAAAATGTCATCCATGAAATGTATTAAAATAAATGTATATACCGAATAAATAATTTAATATATCAAATCTTAAATGGGGTGAGACTACATAAGACAGTGTGCCGACAAATATGCCTTAACTTGACACAAATGTTCCTAGAGTTAACAGAGGCCTGACTGCCCGGGGAGGCGCCCAGACGACTGGCACGGTGTGGCGGAGAGGTAGGAGGTCCGCCCAGGTATTCGATTCCGTCAACAAAGGAGAGCGGTGAGACAGCCCTGCGGGTCCCAGATGGCTGTCTGGGCGACCTGCGGCTGTCTGCTGGCACTAGTGGTGGCGGCGGCAACCATGTGGTAGTTCGTCGACATGCAAACACTTCGCTTCCAAACAAATTTCTACAATCGCATAATGTCAACAAATCTAAAATTCCGCAGGTAGTCGCCAAATTCACACAGTTAATGTAATTAGAGTAAATCAAACTACCAGTAGAAGCAGTGGCTCTAGCACACGTATACAGGTATTCAACCAAGAAATACAAATACACCCCATCTCTCCACACCAATGGATAACAAAGATGAACTATCCTACAGACTTGTTAACTTCCAGGTGATTTAGTGCATGATAAACGTCCAGGAGAGGATCACCGTTAACCACCACGGTTCAGTTGACCTATACAGAGAGAATATCTACCTACACAACTACGTCTCCCTCTCTCAACACCACTCGGCCACACCCAACACACCGCCCTCTCTACAATACGGGGAAAAAATACACACTTTTCCGGTCGTCCCCCCCCCCCCCTCTGCCCCCGTGCGCCGACATTATTTTCTTTAAACTTTATCTCGCCATTTCTCAAGATTTTCTGCTCATTTCTGACGTTAAAGCTGACAGCGCCCACCGCCCACACCGCTCTTAAAGGAGACCCCGCCACCCCCACCTCTTCTTGTTATTGTAATTGTTGTTTTATGAAGGGCATACACACACGTATACACACATACATACACGCGCACATACATACACACACAAAAGGCAGGAAGGCGGACGGGTGCCAGAGAGAGCCAGACAACTCGTGTTGCCCTTGGCACCGGTGCCAACTTGCACATCACCCACCTAAGTGTTGTTGGCACCGTCTCCTCCCATATTCCCATAATGAACTGAAAGGTCAGTTCTACGACGAATGAGAGAAAATAAACACAATAAAAGGTAGAAGCGTTCATCTTGAAGTCTATTTTAGGGGATTATCTTAAAAGGAATAACTTACTCTGACTACATCTAAATACCTACACAGTCAAACCCACAAGACAATTAATCAGTTCTATTCACTGTACAGTTTCTATTCACCAGTTATATACACAAGGCAGTAAACCACCAATTTAAAAGCTATCACGGGATTCTATTTAATATAAAGTGCCAGAGCCAGACTGCCTAACACCTGCAAACTGTTGATAATAAAATAGGTGGGAGAATATCTGAAAGATTTTTCTCGGGTTCAAAATTGACAGGACATTAAATTCCTTTTTTAGCACACGATAAACTATAAACAGATACTTTACACACACACAACTACCCCCAAACACACACACACAACTCACCCCCAAACACACACACACAACTCACCCCCAAACACACACACACAACTCACCCCCAAACACACACACACAACTCACCCCCAAACACACACACACACAACTCACCCCCAAACACACACACACAACTACCCCCAAACACACACACACAACTCACCCCCAAACACACACACACAACTACCCCCAAACACCCACACACAACTACCCCCAAACACACACACACAACTCACCCCCAAACACACACACACACAACTCACCCCCAAACACACACACACAACTCACCCCCAAACACACACACACAACTCACCCCCAAACACACACACACAACTACCCCCAAACACACACACACAACTCACCCCCCAAACACACACACACAACTCATCCCCAAACACACACACACAACTACCCCCCAAACACACACACAACTCACCCCCAAACACACACACACAACTCACCCCCAAACACACACACACAACTCACCCCCAAACACACACACACAACTCACCCCCAAACACACACACACAACTCACCCCCAAACACACACACACAACTCACCCCCAAACACACACACACAACTCACCCCCAAACGCACACACACAACTACCCCCAAACACACACACACAACTCACCCCCCAAACACACACACACAACTCACCCCCAAACACACACACACACACAACTCACCCCCAAACACACACACACAACTCACCCCCAAACACACACACACAACTCACCCCCAAACACACACACACAACTCACCCCCAAACACACACACACAACTCACCCCCAAACACACACACACAACTCACCCCCAGACACACACACACAACTCACCCCCAAACACACACACACAACTCACCCCCAAACACACACACACACAACTCACCCCCAAACACACACACACAACTCACCCCCAAACACACACACACAACTCACCCCCAAACACACACACACACACACACACAACTCACCCCCAAACACACACACACACAACTCACCCCCAAACACACACACACAACTCACCCCCAAACACACACACACAACTCACCCCCAAACACACACACACACACACAACTCACCCCCAAACACACACACACACACAACTCACCCCCAAACACACACACACAACTCACCCCCAAACACACACACACAACTCACCCCCAAACACACACACACAACTACCCCCAAACACACACACACACACACAACTCACCCCCAAACACACACACACAACTCACCCCCAAACACACACACACACACCTCCCTCACCCCACTTCCCACAGCTTCAAGCCACCGTTAATCCCATCAAACAAACCCATTTTTAAGACTATTCCGAAATTCCAACCCAAGAATATATATATATACACAAACAGCCACCCCACACACCCCCAAGGCGATCAACATCCCTGTGAAGACTATTTGGAGATTCCACTCATTGCACGCCGCCCATTAGCTCAGTGTAAGATGTGTGGACAAGTCTCTTTCACACACACACACACACATGTACGACGTTTTCCTGGGGCGATTTCCTGCCAGCAATTATGTTCTGTTAGAGGTAAATTGGTATCGTGTCGTGTGTGGTTTGGTATGTGGCGCCACGTGTAGTGTAGTGTGGTGTGGTGTGGTGTGGTAGGGTGTGTGGTGTGGTGTGGTGGTGTGGTGTGGTAGTGTGGTAGGGTGTGTGGTGCGAGGACGTGTGGTGGTGGTGGTAGTTGTTGTAGTAGTTGTAGTAGTAGTAGTTTTTATTGTAATAAATATTCGAAATAGTAATGAATCCAATGACAAATACAGATATACATGTATGTGTATGTGTGTGTGTATGTGTGTGTGTGTAACTGAGTGTGCATGTAAGCAGACCCGCTAGAGCACATGACCTGAACCACACCTTTCTTTCTTCCTTCCTTCCTTCCTTCCTCCCCCCTGGCGCTGCTGCTACCCGTGCCAAGCCAAGCCCACCTGGTATACAATAAGTCGCCTGCACACGGTCAAGGTCCCACTATATCTTGCTCTTCCCTGTTACACACACACGATAGATTTGCAGTTTCGTTTTGTTTACAGGAGGAAACATCACAAGGAAGACTCAACACTACTGGTCTGGTCTGGTTAGGAGAACGGAACATTACCTCCAGGCGCCTTCAGCTTCTTCCTGGTATTATAAAATGCATATTTGATGAACACTCGTAGGGCGTCCCAGCTTGTCCCACACTATAAACGTGGTGTGGTGGGGTGGTGGTGTTGGTAGTATTGTGGTTGTGGTGGTGATAAATTGGTTGTGGCAGTATGGTGGTTGTTGCAGTATGGTGGTGGTGGAAGTATGGTTTAGAGGTTATTATGGAGGCGAGTTATGGTGTCCTTGGTGCCATTGACGATTATCAGATGATGACGATGGTGGTTGCGGTGATGATGGTGGAAGTATTAAATTAATGGTGATGTACAGAGTGATGACAGTGATGGTGATAAGATTTGGTGGTTCAGAACAACATTTCTTGGGTCACACACACACACACCCTACCGCTGCCTTATGTTCCTGGGAGTTTGCTCAGCCGGCACCACTTCAGCCCCGCACGGACGACTCCCTAAGAGGTGCTTCCGGCGAAATAAAAAACACCCGGTCATAGCCTCGTTCAGGTACAGAGGCTTTGATCTGACCTGCTGAAGGACTAAAAAGTAAATATTCCCGGAGAATGATGTATAAAGGCTCCCTGTTTGACCTGGCAAGAACCTCAGGCAAACTAACTAAGACTCCTCTCCTCATATACGTCTAAGGCAGGTAAAGTAAGGGTGAGGTTGTCGCTCTGTCTACACCGAAGGCGAAGAAGGTAAGTGTCTCCGTTGATGAGCGCGTGTCACACTTATTTGTATACCTGTTTACAGTGTCAACAATAATCTCGCGCCATCATTCAAGTTATGATTGAGGAATTCGAGGTGCTCTGAACACACACACACACACACACACACACACACACACACACACACACACACACACACCTCTCTCTGCATTAAGGCGTCGACCTACCATCACTAGCACCATCGAGGCGTAACAGAGCGTGTACCAGAAGTGCAGTAAGGCGGAAAACACCGTGATCTTTACACTATGTGATGTCAGAATCTAGGACGGCATGGCAGGTGTTGTCGAGGTTTAAATTATCACCTTCATTGTCATACTGCTTGAGAATAACCTAATCTAACCTAACCTAACCATAACCCATGTACTCTCGCGACGACAAAGAGGTGTGACTTAAGGCGTGCGTCTGACTTAATCTACAGGCAGGCGAGGTGGTGTGCCGCTAGGGGGAGCAGTGGGGCCTTATGTAGTACTTCTGCCGTCGTATATCAATGAATGAATAACCCAACGTTCCCTACACTATATATATCAAAACTAACCAATAAACAAGCCCAACTAATAATAATAATAAAAAAAATAAGCAACACGATTTCCAGCCCTTGATAACACACCCCGAGGCACACCAACACACTCGAACTCTACGGGAACACCACGCCACTGACCATCCCCACAGGTGCTGCATCACGAAAGACATTAAATTAATCCCTGAAAGTCGACGCTATTCACTCCTGTTTAAAGTTTGATAAGTTATATGACAAAGTTTATCAATAGTTATGAGCATATACAGTTATTAGTTGAGATTAACACGTTGCTCTTACTCCTAATTAGTGCCAATACACCTGAGCAGGTATTCTGGTAATTAATAGGTTGAATAGGTAGGACAGGTGGATAGATACGACAGGTGAGGAGGTACCACAAGATACACCCGCCTTGTTATCATTATGGCTTCACCTTTTCAAAAACACCTCAGCAATTATTTGTCCTCCTGGCCCACTCTGCTCATTGACCAAGTGACCGAATACCGTCTACACTACACTGATACATCAACAACCTTCTACCTAGGTAAATATAACATTCTCACTCTGTTTGGTTGGATTTTACAGTATTTATTAATTTATTTTCGGGAGGCTGGGAGGGGGTCTTCGTTACATAAACACACCAACTCGTTACTGATAATGCCGGCTTCTAACATTATCGGGCAAGTGATATTATCGGAGTGATGTTATCGGAAGGTGAAGATATCGGAAAGTGTGGGTGGGTGGGTTGGGTTGGTGGGTGGGGTGGGTTAGTGGGTGGTGCACACAGTCCCACTGAACTACAACTTCACGCTCACCTGTCATCATCCCCGCCACACACACACTTCCTCTCACACACACACACCCTCCTCCTCCTCCTCCTCCACCTCGCTAGTACACACTCACCCCCACACCCATACACCTGTCTCCTTCATCACCACCGCCACACCTCCCTCGAACACACCTACCGCCAGACGAAGGTTCACCCACGTTCCGCCATCACTGACACTTCTTTTAAGGATTCCAGTCTCTACACACCTCATTGGCCTGTACTGTACCACGTGTGCCCGAGCGACCAGTAGACATAAACAAAGAAGCAGGACGCGGGAAGTCAGCTGACAGTTTACGGTGGGTGGGTGAGCGGCCTCAATTTTGTACCGACAACGTGAACGACGATGCTTGACGCCCCATCCAACCACCCTAGTTACTCCCACCACTCACCGGCTCCACCAGCCGATTAACTGTCTGATGATCTGCCAGCCAGTAACTACCATCAAATATGTCAGCGTGAGCACTTCCTACTGTCAGCAAGGGAGTCATTCTCTACTCTGTCAGTCTTTAGTATGTTGTCTGTCAATGAGAAGCTGTATTGTGAGACACGTGAAGCTCTGCCAACAGTGTGAGTATAAGGTATACTCCCGCACAGCTATTTGAGGTTCCCAGCAAAATAGAAATCGTCTCAATGTCAGCTGCAGCTCATCATCTTCTCTAGTGGAAAGGAAAAATAAATCTCTCTTCTTCCAGGACGTGTGGAGATGATTGTCAAGATAAAGATTGTTTAACCATCTTCCTAAATGCCACGAAAAAAAATATTTGCTGGATACTAATTAAGTCACTAGGACCATCTGGCTAATATCCACACGTAAAAAAGTTCTATATGGCACCTTCACCCAGCGCCGTACAGTACACACCCAGTCACCACACCGGCAAAAATAATTCTTTAGATATCGAGACAATACATTCTTTGTTAACAATTATATCAAGATCAAAACACACAAGACTAAACAACAATAAGAGGTGCAGCATATAGACCCTACTAGCCCGTTAGCAACACAGAGAATGCAGCACACTGTAAACTAAGCCTTCAGCACACAAGGAAGCAGTGTGGCCGGTGCTGCGCTCGACCACCTTCACAGCTGGGTGGTTGGACTGGTCAGGTGCCCCGGGCGCAAACCATCAACCATTTAGACAAGGGGACGAATTCTGTACCCACCCGACCACCATCCTGCAACATATCAATATAAAAGTTTTCCAATAAATCCTTCACAGTGATGCAGGGAGCTTGACACAGACCATCACCAGAACGACATCCTCTCCTGCCTTGCACTGTCCTCCTGCCTGACCCATCAATCATCATCCACACGAACCACTGAGCTATTATGACTCAACGTTTACACAAGCTCCTCTCACTGACTGAATTACCCACCTTTTGTATTCTGGGCCCAGACGAGGATAATCTTACCTCCAGAGAATATAAAATGTCTAGTGATGTTGAAGGGAATCTTGACTTACACAGGTACAATCTTCCCACAGACTCATGGGAAAAAACTTGTAGGTTTAAGAAGTAAAACAAAATAGAACACGTGGCTAGCTCTTCCCTCCTCCCATCCGCCCGCACCATCACATCTTGTTCTTCACCCCCCCCCCCTCTCTCCCCCCACCTCCATCATATCTCTTCCGGTCTCTTTACCCCCTCCCTCCCCCTCCCCAAGTACTCACGCGAACACGCACACACACACCCCACACAAACAACCAATCATTACTCACTCTCCATGTCTGGTGTACTTCTCATTTGTACTAATCGGGAACTACACACTGCGGCACACACCTAACCATCTGGAGTGGCGAGTGGCGAGCAAGACGGCCGGCCATCCCACGATAACGAACAGATATAAACAACATTATCACACCACGAGTTACACTTGCTACTACTACCATGCGAACACCACAACAGGCAACACCCGCATCTATCCTCACAGCAGGCAACACCCGCATCTATCCTCACAGCAAGCAACACCCGCATCTATCCTCACAGCAGGCAACACCCCACACATCACGTCACTAAACACAACACCTGTTCCCTCACCCCCCCCCCCCCCAACAGGTAACACCCACGCCTCGCATCACCCCAGAAAACACCTGCATCACCTCCCACTCTCCCCCAACAGACGACATCCATGGCTCACACACACACACACACACACACACACACACACACACACACACACACACCAGCTGCCAGGTGAAGGTAAGTCCTGGAGTACATCCTTCACGCAGGGATGGAGTGGCAATTAGTTTACTCAGATAAATGCCTCCTGGGGACCCTCCTAGTGTTGTTCAAGAGAGTTTGAATGGAAGAACAGAATAAAAGAGGTAAGTGAGAGAAAAAGAGAAAGGAACAGGGGAATAGAAGAGGGGGAGAAAGACAAAATGAGAGGAATGGAAAGGGTAAGAGATAAAAAGAAAGGAATAGAGGGATACAAGGAGAGAAAGAAAAAATTAGAACGAGAAATGGAATAGAGAAAGAAAAAAATGGAAACAGAGAAGTGGGAGAGAACGGGGGAGGAAAAGACAAAGAAGTGGTTAGGAAGCAACAGGAGGTAAAGCTGTAAAGGCCCCAGGACTTAGGGGCCCAGGAGAGACAAAATGGCGATATGGGCCCCTAAAAGTATTACTATTACCGGGTTCTCTGTAGATGTTATTTACATTTATTACGAGTATATGACAAGGATTCATCCCCCCCCCCCTCTCTCCTCACTACCCCCCTCCAAGTATACCTTTCTGCCCCTCCCCCCACTAAACATTACTTTCTGCCCCTCCTACTCCTGCAAATAATACTTTCTGCCTCTCCCCCCACAACTAAACACTACTTTTTGTCCCTCCTCCTCCAACAAACATCACATTTTCTTCCTCCTCCTCCAACTAAACACTACTTTTTGTCCCTCCCACTCCAGCAAACACTAGTTTAAAGTAGAGCGTCCCAGTAGTGTCCCGGTTAAATAACTATAAGAACGGCGCCCCAGTGAATAATAGAACCCCCCCCCCCGGTTAAAGGAGAACTCCCTCAGTAGACTTGGGAGCGTGGCGTCCGGAGTGAGAGAGGGGGATTCATGCAGGGAGGTGGATGTGCAGGGGATATGTAGGCATTCAGTGTAAACATTGAGACAGTCACACCACCTCCTGTTCCTCCTCCACCTTTTCATCTTCCTCAGCTTCTACTCTTTTGACCCTTCTTTCTTCTTCCCTAGCCCCTTCTTCTTCTTTTTCCCTAGCCCTTCTTCCTCCCTTTCCATAGCCCCTTATTCCTCCTCTTCCCCAGTCCTCACTTTTCCTCCCCAGCCTCCTTCCCCAATACCTCCTCCCTAGCAACCTCTCTCTCCCTCTCCTCCTCCTCAACACTCCCTCTACCTCTTCTCCCCGCCTTCCCCCTCCCTCGTCAGGTTGTAAACATCAAAGGAACACTTGTCTACACGTCCTGTTCCCAGCATGTGTTGAGAGAGAAGCTGGGTCCTCCCACTGTCTCCATCCTGTGAGCTTCTCCGGCTGGTTGCACAAAAGAAGTTCATTTGTTGAATTCACTGATTGCATTCACGCGTGGATTTCGTTCGGCTGCATTCACGCAACGACTTAAGCAATTGCATTTACACGTGAAACCGGGCCAATGAATTCACACTGTATTCACTGATTGCATTTGCATGTCAACTTCACTGATGAAATAATTAAGTGGATTCCAAATACTTAATTCACACACGTGCTAACTGTTGACTTCATCGACCGCTAAGTGAATTGACGTGTAGACTTCAACTGAATTCAAACGGGCCTCATCGAATATATTTCCAAACACAAACACACATATATGACTCCCTTTCCACATATGTACACACACACACACACGCACACACACGCACACACACACACACACACACAACAATAAGTAAACAACAACAAGCATATACAATCCAAACTACTCCCTTACAACTCACCAATTACCATAATCCTAAAACACCATTAAACCATGTGTACCCTCAGGAGCATTACCAGTGATCTTTTACCCTATAATCGTGTAATTATATCCTAATCATTCCCTTACATTTAATTATCATCAACAAAAACTGATTAAACTCAAATGGAATAAAAGTTCCTTATCACAAACCAATTAATTCAATTCTTTAATAACATTCGAAGGCAAATTAATTAACAAAAAATAATTTAAAAGTACAAAAAAAATCTAAAATAAAAGACAATGTAACAATTAAGGCAAAACAAAAACAAAATTATATATCAAATAAAAAAAAATGCAAAAAAAAAAAAATGTATTTTCGTCCCAGAATTTATCCGGATGTAAATTTTGGTGAGGTGATAAATTCGCTGATGGCGGGCGGGTAATTTTTCACGCTCCCATTCGTCAATTTACACAGGAATTCATACACAGTGTTCGCTAGGATGACTAACGCGGGGAGGGAGAGAGCGAAAACAAAAGGAAAAAAAATTGAATTTACACAAAAATTACGTTAGGTCAAATTAAGGTTGGTTTAGGTTAGGTCAGGTCAAATTAAGGTTGGTTTAGGTTAGGTTAGGTCAAATTAAGGTTGGTTTGGGTTAGGTTAGGTCAAATTGAGGTTGGTTTTGGTTAGGTCAGGTCAAATTAAGGTTGGTTTAGGTTAGGTCAGGTCAAATTAAGGTTGGTTTAGGTAAGGTTAGGTCAAATTGAGGTTGGTTTAGGTTAGGTTAGGTCAAATTGAGGTTGGTTTAGGTTAGGTTAGGTCAAATTAAGGTTGGTTTAGGTTAGGTTAGGTCAAATTAAGGTTGGTTTAGGTTTGGTAAAGTTAGTTTGGGTTAATTTTGATTAGGCTTTGTTAGGTTAGATTATCTTAATGTTAGATTATCTTGAGTTAGGTTAGGTAAAATTCGGGCGAGTATTGACGACCGTGGCACTCCTGGCACTATAGGTACGTGGCGAAGTGAACAAAGTTGACATAAAACACGTGGCTGGGTGGAGAACGGAGGGTTGAACACGAGTGGCACTGTATCGGGTCAGGGTGTACGAGGGTGGCACTGTCGGGTCAGGATGTACGAGGGTGGCACTGTATCGGGTCAGGGTGTAGGAGGGTGGCACTGTATCGGGTCAGGATGTACGAGGGTGGCACTGTATCGGGTCAGGATGTACGAGGGTGGCACTGTATCGGGTCAGGATGTACGAGGGTGGCACTGTATCGGGTCAGGATGTACGAGGGTGGCACTGTATCGGGTCAGGATGTACGAGGGTGGCACTGTATCGGGTCAGGATGTATGAGGGTGGCACTGTGTCGGGTCAGGAGGGGAGAGAATGCACCGTGAATCAATACCTCACCAGCTGGTACCAACGTCAGACAGATCGATGAGGAATGCGTCGCCAGGAGGCCCAAACAATCTGCTTTACCGCCCTGAATTCCTGTAATTTCGTTGTCATTTTAAACAACGTTAGCACCAGCTGTGGCACTCACGAGGGACAGTGCCAGACACCCACGCCAGGCACCAATCTCACCTGGCACCTGTCATAACACGCAAAACCAAGAATAATTTCACCGGCCGCCTGGAAGCTCACATGAACAAGACTAATTAGGAAAATGCCACTAGTTTTCACAAGGCATCATAATCTAGTATCATTAGTTTATAAGAGTTTTATTATTATATTATTATTTATCATCATAATTCTTCTTTTTCTTCTTCTTAGAGAGAGAGAGAGTGTGTGTGTGTGTGTGTGTTATCACGGGCGTCACGCGGATTCAACAAGAAGAAACAGATGCTCTTAAAAATATTATCTAGGTTAAAAAAATAAAATAAAATAAAATACAGTGTACCATAAGTCCCTTTACCTAACATGATAAAGGATACACTCAAACTGATACACTTAAACCTTAAACCTTAAACCGACAAAAACCACAAAACAGGATTGAAAAAAATACCAATTTAGTTCATTCTACAGGGAGTAATGTAAGAGAAAAGACTTATGGTACACCCTGTATTTTCCCCAGAACAGGAGCTATAAAAAAATCATTATCAACTTCGGGGGAAACATCTCGACATAACTTCTGATGTTAAATTTAGCTCCAGCACCTCCGGGTCGTGGCCGGCCAAAATGAGCTAATTACATACACTCATATTATCTCCACGGGGGGGGGGGGGGGGGGTGGGGGGAGGGGGAGGGGGGTTAATATATATCTCTTGAAAATCTCGGACGAATATTTTCAATTAGAGAATTTAATTTAATGACGCGCAAGCACACACACACACACACACATATCACACACACACACACACACACACACACACACACACACACATACATACATACATACATACATACACACACACACATACACACACTGGGATTAATATTTTTAGTTATGTGGAATATTTGAACCTTCAGTGCCCAGGTGACTGTAGTGGTGATGATGATGGTGGTAGTGGTGATGGTAGTGCTGGTGGTAGGTGGTGATGGTGGTGGTGATGGTAGTGCTGGTGGTAGGTGGTGATGTTGGTGATGGTGGTGGAAACTCCGCCGCCAACGTCACCATGACAACCTCCACATGTTTCCCACGCCTCGCCACGCTCCACCCCGCAACACTACAACACCACCCACTAACCTAACCAACACACGCCTACGACAATAAACTTACTGGCAATTAAGGTCTGTGCTTCACGAGGGAGGCTGGAGAGAGAGAGAGAGAGAGAGAGAGAGAGAGAGAGAGAGAGAGAGAGAGAGAGAGAGAGAGAGAGAGAGAGCACACGTCATGAAGGACACACTCCAACTCTCTCAGTCTAAAGGTTCATGCAGCGAATCTTTCCCGGAAGCTGGAGACCTAACCTAACCAGACCTAACCTAGCCGGACCTAACTTTTTTTTTACGGGAATTAGCCCACCCGGACACAGGTCAAACTACCCACAACGGGGCCTGAGGGGGGGGGGGGGGGGGTGGGCGAAAAAAACTAAGAACAGAAAGAACTTGAAAATAGAGAAGAAAAAGGTTAATCTACACCACGAGGACCAAAACTAACCAAACCCGAGAGCGCATCTAATAACTTAAGATAGTAAAAAAATAAAAAAAGACACCAAAATGACATCAGAACTATAAAAATTCCACAAAAACAAAACCTCGCCAAAAATTATAACCAAACTTGATCAATAAACCGAATGATATAGCGAGGAATATCAACAACAGGCCCAGATTGTTATGTTTTGATGTGCGTGTGTTTACCAACGTCACGTCAATGAGTTCTGGTTTATCCCTTGATCTAACAGCTAAACCACGCTGAATCTATCATACTGGGGGGGGGGGGGGAGGGTTGGGGATATAAACCTATCATGGTAGTTATCCACACACCCATACATAACATCCACCTCTGTCATCCACGGGTCAATATTTTTAACTAACACGTTGATGTAATACAGTAATCTCTCTCCTCCTCCTCAAGACCTGACATTTTTAGTTCAATATTGACCTATTCCTTGACCTTTTGTGACCTCTTGTGTCCTGGGTCACTGGATTTACTACGTCTTCTCTAGCTAGACAATAACAACTGATGATGAACTATGTGGGTGAGATTACTGCTAAATGCTGACTCACTCTCACTCACACACACACACGGGATATCGATGACAACACCTACGCGTTCGTCTGCCTTCCTCACCGGTCACCAGGAAGAGGCAGAACAGCGAAAGAATCATGAACGTGTAGCAAAAAATAAAACAAAATAAATAAATAAATAAAAAACGAAATAAAACACTATTGGTCACTTTAACTGTACACCCTCCACTGTCAATAACCAAGCTTGTTACTTTTATTATTTTTTTTACAATCAATAGCGAGAATGTAAACAAACCCCACTTCAATTAAATACCAAATAAGGGTGAAATATACATCACCACAAAGTTACCTGACTAAAATGTTTACCTTCCAGCCCATGAGACGCCGCACCCTTCCCTCCTCAGGATAGCCCCTCAGTTAACTCAATACACACTATAGCTTCTAACTCCATCTCTCAGACCTTGGTGGTAGAATCAAGACTCGGCCGAGGGTGTTGTGTTGTGGGTCAGAAGGGCTTTGCCACCTCACGCAAGTACACAGACACACATGACTTGGCTTCGTTGTCCACCACGCCCTTGCCCCACTGAATGGCTCTGAAGATAAACCAGTGTATCCGTATTAGGGAAGAGAGGGGGAGAAGAGGAGGGAGAGGGGGAGAAGAGGAGGGAGAGGGAGGGAAGAGGGGTGAGAGGGAGGGGAGATAATTTTTACACGCCTTTGTCAAATATGAATCTTCTTTGGCTATCCATCTTTGTGCTGGACCGAAGAAAAACCCCTCGATGTGTATCAGAGTCAGACAGTAAATTTAAAAGTCTCAATACACGAGACTCAAAGGTGTTCTTTTCCAGGTAAGGTGAATCATCTCTTAACAATAGCTTAAAATGACACCTGTGGTACCTGCACTATACCTGTACTCTACTGTATAGCTGATGATATATAGTCATGTTAGGTGTTATTTATACTCAGGGAAAGGAGAAGATTACGAACACACACACACACACACACACACACACACACACACACACACACACACACACACACACACACACACACACACACACACACACACACACCTGTAGACCAAATTCAACATAAAGAAAAGTAATACCTACCTAAATTTCAAACCAATTTAAAATATCACAATTCCTTCATCAACCACAACGATACAAGGTAAACAAAACACTGAAAGCTTGACAGTTCCAACATTCCTGAGTCGCTTTGTTGTCCATCATCATCATCACTACAACACAAGGTCAATCAGTCAGTCAGTCAGTCCCCGTCTTCTGTCAACACACAAGACACGTGAAGAATCAGCAGCGGTGTGTGTGAGTGAGTGTGTGTGAGTGTGAGAGAGTGAGTGAGTGAGTGTGTGTGTGTGTCCTCATATTGTTTGTAATCTCACGTTCTCCAGACAAGGCCAGTGAAGAGAACTCATATATATTGAAACCTCCATAAAGCGGATTCATCTCTTCATATAATCCGTTAAATGGAGGGCTTCACATCTAATGAACCCTTGATATAACGGACTCATCTCATATAATCCGGTAAATGGAGGGTTTCACATCTACCCTTGATAAAACGGACTCATCTCACATAATCCGGTAAATGGAGGGCTTCACATCTAATGAACCCTTGATATAACGGACTCATCTCATATAATCCGGTAAATGGAGGGTTTCACATCTACCCTTGATAAAACGGACTCATCTCACATAATCCGGTAAATGGAGGATTTCACATCTAATGAACCCTTGATATAACGGACTCATCTCATATAATCCGGTAAATGGAGGGTTTCACATCTACCCTTGATATAACGGAATCTCCTCTACATACTCCGGTAAATGGAGGTTTTACTGTATAGTTAGGATGTTTTAAAGGTCATTCACCGCCCTCACCACAATTCACTGAGTTACTGTGCGTGAGTGTATGACTGTAAACACACACACACACACACACACACACACACACACACACACACACACACACGACATAAATCATATTCAACAGGTGGAAATTAATTATTCTCTTGTTCATCAGCACTAAATGAGGTATATGCAAATGAGTTAAACCAATGAGGAAAAATTAACCAAATTAATGAGGAAAAAAAACAAAATTAATGAGGAAATATAAAATACCCAACACGTAAAAATAAAATAAAACTACAAATTAACAACAATAAGAAAATAACACTAAAAACGAACTAACAAAACCTAAACCTAAACAGTAAAAATAAATAAATAAAATAAACACCTGAACAACACAATGCAACACAATACAACACAGGGCGTGGTGAACAACCTAACCTAACCAAACCTAAGGCTATTTAGATAAAACAAAGCATACACAAATAACACTGTCTAGAACAATGAAAGCAAAAACAAACAAACAAACAGACACCATTATGCTCCACACCTGTACAAGATAAATATAACCTCAGGTAAAACTGGCCCGCTAGACTTTACAGGTAGGTAAGTCACTGAGGTAACACACATAAAACACCCCAGGTCTTGTTGTGTTGTTTCCGCACTGCACACCTTACCCCCCCCCCCCCACTCCCCTCCCTTCACCCCAGGTAAAAAAAAAACAAAAAAAAAAAACGAAAAACAAACACCAAATTGTTTGAGAGTTACGTGGCGCTACACAACCTTGCTACACTACTCCACTTACCCGGTCACCTGTACCTGTGCCCTCGGGTCATCCTTGTCACCAAATACCGTGTGTGTGTGTGTGTGTGTGTGTGTGTGTGGTACGCTCTCCTTCCACACCTGTCTAGTATTCGCCCCTTCCTCACCTGTCTAGTATATGCTCCTACCAGTAATTTGGTTATCGAAGGTAAAAACAATTGCATGGAAATTTTCCGCCCCTTCAATAACGCCTTCCATGTTTCTGAGGATCCCCGCCTTGTCATTACTGAGGCGGGGAGCATTCGACAACTACATGCTGACGTCATGCTCTTAAAGTCAGCAGCGAAGTTAAACAGAAGACATTAATGCCTGACAAAAAAAATAAATAAGCACTGAATCATGGGTTGTGTTTAATCGCCCACGTGCACGATCAGCTGATAAAGGTAAACAAACAGGGCTGCACAGTCACCCCACCTGCCAATGATAGCCCTAGCTGGGTCAGAGGCTTGGCCAGACAACACACACACCTGCCATTACCTTACCATTACCTTCTTGTCATCCAAACCCTCTATAATCATCACCGACTCAATGAAAGCAAAACTCTCATACAATTGGTGGTTATTTGTACGTCAATAGGTATACTGTTAGGGCATTCCACTCACGACTAGAAAGTTCCAGATCATACACATGAAGGAAATATACTACCCCCCCCCCCCCACACACTCTTTTTAACATGGGGTGTAGTAAAGCAGTTGTGAGGATGCAAGACATATGTCACGCTCTATGACTCACAGGTCGTTTCCCGGGGCGGCAACACCTGAATCAACAAACTAATCTTAAGACTCTGCCTGCTCGGTTAGGAATGACCTTATAAAAAAATAAATGAAAAACTGTCCAATTTGGATAATCTAGACTCGCCGTACCGTCTGCCTCTCTGTCTATATTCCGTCGTTGAGGTAAATGTCTCGGAAGGGGATCACTGAACGAGTCAATCATCCATAACCATACGACTCACCACAGGTATTATCATGAGGGGTGAGATGACAGCCTGGGAATAATAACAGTTTCGGGGGACATGTCAAGGTAAACAGTTATGTGAGAACAGATGACTTGTGTAGACCGAATAACCTTCAAAGACTTGACATTCTGGGGAGACCTGACAGCTTAGCCTTAGAAAGATGGCTGACATTTTGAATAACGTTTACAGCTTGGAGAGAATAACAAGCTGTGAACACCGACATTCTTGGGAAGGGGGAAGGGGGAGGGGGGGGGAGGGGGAAGGGGAAGGGGGGAAGGGGAAGGGGGAAGGCAGGCAGATGTAAATAGCTACGTTATACAAGCAGTGGAGTTCTCGAGCGGTGAGTCAGGAACAGGCCCGTCACGGCGCACGGAACAGTATCAATACACAATGACGGTGTATAAAAATAAATATATATATAAACAATATAAATAATTAGAATCCTTGGTTGTGAAATCTACTGTAAGTGGCTGAGACAATGGTGGGTTGAGTCCTGATACCATATATATGAGAGAGAGAGAGAGAGAGAGAGAGAGAGAGAGAGAGAGAGAGAGAGAGAGAGAGAGAGAGTACAAGGAACAAGTAGGGAAGGAGAGGAATGATTAAAGGTTGAGGAGAGAGGAATGAGAACGATTAAGGAGAAATAAATGCAGGTGTGAGCTTACTCGTTACGCTACCTTCCCCTTCATTACCTGACCCGAGGAAGAGGAAGAGAAGTAGGAGAAGGAGAAAGCGTAATCCCAGGTGAGAATCTACTCCTTACTCAACCCTCTCCTCCAGTACTTGTAGCCTGGAAGAGTTAGACCAGGTGTGAGCCCCGCCAGCGGAGGACAGGTGGTGTGGAGCCTCAACCAGAGCGGAACTCGAGTCACGCTCCGCCTCACGCCTAAGACCACCCCACTGGCTCCTCCTAGCCCCGTCGGACGGAAGGAAGGAAAGACGGACGGACGGATAGATGGATGGACGGACGGACGATTCACCCCCTACCATCCCTGGCGGTAGTAAGACTTCCTAGACAAGATCAAGGCCGTCTCTTACTTCCCCTCCCCTCCTCTTCCCCCTCTTTCTCCCCCCCCCCCACCGTGTTGCCAACCTCACACGCAAGATGGGGGTAAAATAACTCAATCTTGAAATGTCTTTAAGAGAAAAAATCTCTCTACGAATTAAGGAAACATCTATACCTTGAAACTCTTAACAACATACATATATACATACACACACACACACATACATACATACATACACACATACATACACACACACACACACACATACATACATACACACACACATACATACACACATACATACATACACACATACCTTTAATACTCGCCAGGAATATATTTCTTAACCCTGAGACTCTTACAAAACACAAGATAATCTATACCTTCTCATTTTACCTGAATTACTTTATCACAACACAAACATCAGAATATTCTTATCTAAATCCTAATAAATAAAATAACAATAGTATTTCCTCCAATCATGTCTGTTTAATCCTCCCTGATCTAACGAGTTCATTTATTTGGAGTCCCCGTGTGTGTGTGTGTGTGTGTGTGTGTGTGTGTGTGTGTGTATCGTTATAAAACCTACATCCCCGCTAAATTAAGACGGAACACTAATTAGGAGACGCACATTTCACACACCTCCACCTACTCGTACCTGGGGGGGGGGGGGGGGGATACACACGCACCTAATAAGATCCTTCCCAATCCACCCGAGTTTCGTTTGACATTTCACACGCTTTTGGTAGGGTTAGGTTAGGTTTGACGAGACGAGGCGTGATTTATTGATTGTGGGCACGACAGATGGGCTTACTACCTGTCTTGTGGGGCGCCTACCAGGGTTACGTTTACCTGTCATAAGAATACCTCTCTCTTACGCCTACCTATCTCACTGCTTCTCCTTACCCATTCCTACCTTATCCTAATTAAACGTTCACGTGTCAGTTCCCTCTACGTGGCACTGTCTATCACCGTCCCATCTGTCAATCTACTTAGCATTCCATGGCGTACATCTACAATCTACCACACCTTCAACCACCTACCAATCTACCACACCTTCAACCACCTACCAATCTACCACACCTTCAACCACCTACCAATCTACCACACCTTCAACCACCTACCAATCTACCACACCTTCAACCACCTACCAATCTACCACACCTTCAACCACCTATCAATCTACCACACCTTCAACCACCTACCAATCTACCACACCTTCAACCACCTACCAATCTACCACACCTTCAACCACCTACCAATCTACCACACCTTCAACCACCTACCAATCTACCACACCTTCAACCACCTACCAATCTACCACACCTTCAACCACCTATCAATCTACCACACCTTCAACCACCTACCAATCTACCACACCTTCAACCACCTACCAATCTACCACACCTTCAACCACCTACCAATCTACCACACCTTCAACCACCTACCAATCTACCACACCTTCAACCACCTATCAATCTACCACACCTTCAACCACCTATCAATCTACCACACCTTCAACCACCTATCAATCTACCACACCTTCAACCACCTACCAATCTACCAGCCATCATCGTCCCACAACTGGTCCTGTACTCGGATTCTCAAAGACTCGTAAAAAAACAAAAAAAATCAATCCCTCGTAATTTTGGATTCAGATCATATCGAACTGACTGACATAAACAACTCCATCCATAATGTCCCCCAAATCACCCTGAGACTCTTACCATAACTAGACACGTTCTTTTAACACCAGGTGCAAGTGGGGGAGGGGGTTTGAGGGGATGGGGTAAGGGGGTTTGAGGGGGAAGGGGGATAATATCAAGGTAGCCATAGGAGTCTTCGTGAATCCCGACCCTCACAACAGTGCATAATTCTCCCCGAGGATGTCCAGCTGATGGATACAACCTCTTTAACCCGTGGCGCGCCGGCCTCCTGCCCTGATCCTACCACTTCCCCCTGCCTTGATCCTGCCACCCCCCTCCCCTCCCTCCTCCTGACCCCCTTCCCCCTGCCATGATCCTACCCCCCTCCTCCTGCCCTGACCCTACCCCCTTCCTCCCTCCACCACGCTAACCTGAGCTGGCGTGTTGATTTTTTCCCTTCATTTTTTCTTTCAGTCTCGTGAACCCCAGCGAAGATTGAACGATATTTAGTTCCCTTTCGTCTCAAAAAGGTTCGTCGTCGCCTGTATGTCTGTCGTCCGTCCCATTCCCCCGACCGTGGACTAATAAACACTAATGACACAAAATTGGATGGCTCTATTTTATTTTTCCATCAACAAGGGGTAGCAGTGGTGCAGGGGAGGAGAGGGGAGAGGAGGAAGGAAAGGGTAAGGGAGAGGGGTAGGGGAGAACGGGGTAAGGGAGGGAAGGGAGAAGCACAGGTGACCAAGAATGTAAACACAGCCGAGATTGTGGTGTGTCCATCAGAAACTTTAATGAAATATATTAGGGGAGAAAAAAATACCTCACACGAAAAAAAACTAAATCAGTCAAGTCGGTCAGGAAATAAGATAAAAATAAAATATAATATATCCTAACTTATATATACAGTATACTTTAACGAATATATCCACCAACACATACATATTACCTATCATGCTACACATAAACCACATATGAGGTATCCTGTGACTATGACTGACCAGGCTTATACGACCTTCTACCTCCTCCCGCTAGTCATCTTCTCCCTCCCCATACCTCCTCTCGTTTTCTACCCCCCCCCCCCTCTACCTCCTCCCGCCAGCCACCTCCTACCTCCCTGGCGTCTCTTTAAACATTATGTAATGCCTTTCCTCAAACATTATGGAAATCGGTGGTGTTTTACCTGTATCGGAAACACAAATCCTGTTATGGCCTATCCTGCTGCTCACCCAAACCCCAAAATTCACACTCTTAAATCCGAAGCCCTTTAGGACAGAATAATATATCAGTGCCTAGTGTTTCGGGGTCACGAATCTGAATCTCGAGGCTCATTAAGCAGCACAAGAGGAAACCAACCCCCCCCCCCCCACCCTTTTTTTTAGCTGTCTATAATTAAGTTTCCTCAGCTGGTGAGGTTATAAGGCCTGGGTAGAGATTGAGCACCTGGGATAATAAACCACCTCCTCCGACTAACACACGAACCTCTCCCGCCATGATGACTGTTACGAGGTCGACCACACTTGACACAGGCCAACACGTGGTCACCAGAGAGATGAACATAATGATCTACTTCAAGTCATAATGAATAACTCCCTCATTATCCTGACGAAGCTGTTTAACACGAATCTCTGAAGAACTGACGGTGTAATGACTCCAGGATCACGTACACTACACCACCCACGTGCACTACACCAGACTCTTGCACTACACCAGACTCTTGCACTACACCACCCACGTGCACTACACCACCCACGTACACTACACCAGACTCACTGTGTTATTATTGGAGCTGTAATCGACACTGTCAGGGAAGGAGACTGACCTTTTATTTTACTCACTTACATAAACTTCAAAACACTACACCAGTGACTGTACATAGAGCTTGACGACAGTATACAGTATGTACGGTTAACTCAACTCATCGATATATTTGAGCTACTTACAACTTATAGGTATTTTGTCCAAACCTAACCTAACCTAACCAAACCTAAACTAACCAAACCTAATTTAACCTAACCTAATCAAACCTAACCTAATCTAATCTAACCAAACAAAACCTAACCTAATTAGAAGGAAGAAAGGGGACAGACAGACAGACAGACAGACACACACACCCGTTCATGTGTCCAGTCTACTCAGTGCGTGATGCAGGTTCAGGGTAAGCCGGCTGGTCGATCTATCAGGCTGTTGGTGTTGGCGCCCAGCTAGCCTACGAGCCTCTCTGGTCTGGTCTAGGTATACAGTAGCTACGACTTAACAATTCCTAGTTATCTTATTTTTCTCTCTTCTATTAATCTATATTTTATAATTTTATTTCTATATTCTTTTACGATCGTTTTATCATTTTATTCTATTTATTTATTACGTATCTATTTTTTTTTCTATCAAGTCATTTATTTTAGCTAGAAAGTTACCGAGGCGTCAGATCCAGGCGTTAAGTTATGTCCATGTGTGTGTGTGTGTGTGTGTGTGTGTGTGTGTGTGTGTGTGTGTGTGTGTGTCCTTGAGACGACAGCAGCAGCAGAACGAAGAACAAACCGTAAACTTGGGTTACTAATAAAGCAACGACTAATTAAAGCCGGAAAAGGCGTCATTAGCTCCGGGTTCTTTCAAAAGATTCCCAATTTAAACTTTTTACTCAACTGGAAATAGAGAGAAAGGGAATCTACTTACACGGTGTAAAGAGATTTGAATGCCATTTTCAACTAACTCCCAACTTCTTCAGCGCCTTCTTCGTGTCGTAGATTAAATTCGTTTTAGCTAGAGGCATTGTTGCAGCTTCTCCATACAATTAAGAGGGGGGGGGTGTCTGTCTGTCTGTGTCTGTCTGTCTGTGTCTGTCTGTCTGTCATCTACACCAACGTGATGCCGACTTGTGTGGCGCGACAGATGTAAACATAGATTTCGGGTCTTGTTGTGGTAGAGATGCGGTGTGTGTGTTGCTTAGGTCGAACTTAGTCCAGGAATTATGTCTCAATTTACTGCAGGGTGGCTGGCATCAACACACACTGCCAGGATCACCAGGCACCAACCACCACCACATACACTCACGCCCACCAACACCCAAACCACAACATCACACACACCTTCCCAAAATAAATCCACGATATCTCATTTTCACTCAAACTAAACGTGGGTATCATCACTACAATGGCAGTCTGCACCACACTTTGGACACTTTAATGAAGGCTAAGCTACACCATTGGCTTTGAAAACATCAATAACAGCAGCTTCATTTTCAAAAAAACAACTGACTAATTCAAATTCAAAAGCTTGCATATGCGCAGGAGTATCACGTGACAGCTTAACCTCAGCTGATTGTCGGGCCAGAATCACGTGAGTTAAGAAGTCAACTATATAATCCACGAATTTAAACCCCCTCCTAATGTACTTTCCTACGTAATATCGAGAAGTCAAAACAACTCGAAAAATATTAACTTGAGCCAAAGAATAATGCATTTTTGGCTAAATTTTCCCAATATATAAAAAATCAATATAGTTCCATAGTTGTACTCTACCGAATCTTAACCAACACAACCAAGTGAGGAAAATAAAAAAAAAATAAAAAATACCCAAAGTGTTTACATCCAGATCGACCTTCCTCGCCCAGCTGAGGAGCCATGAATGTGGTCTGGGTCACGTACCTACTTCCTGCCAAACACACACCCACTTCTTACCGCTGCTGTAACGAACTGTAACACACACTCTCTCTCTCTCCTGGTGTGACGATAATATGACAACGACAAGAGAGAGAGAGAGAGAGAATTTTCACGTTTCCCCACAAATACTTCACCTTACACCCGACAAAATTCTCTAAGTGTTTATCCAACTTGTCACACCTGTGCTTCGACCGAGAGTCAATATTGACCTATATCATCCCAAGCAGCCACGTGTCTTTCAACAATAACAGCTCATAATAGCCGAATGTCCAAAGCAATTAACAGTTTATCAATGGCAGCAGATCAAGTCATGCGTCCATAAAATCAGAGCTTCTATAATAATTTAGATTAATGAAGTTTGTACCTGTGATATAGTCAAAGCTTCTCCTTCAAGTTCTTCACCTGTAATTTTATGGCATAACAAGTATAAGAAAACTCTCATCTCGAATTAAAAGATAAAAAAAAATACTAGAAGCCTTAGCACCCAGCACAAGAGGAGGCAGGTAAGCAGGTATATACAGTAAAAACTTTCTATTAACCTTAAGATATAAACTGTGGCTAAAATTACAAAATAAGACGAGAAATATTTGTACAGTCACTGAAAAAAAAAACAATACAAAATTGTGTTGAAAAAATATGACACGACGGACGAAGGATTTTGACAACCCTACTGAGACAACAGGAGTCACAGTGTTCATTCTAGAATTCATCGATCACCCCGAGTAGAGATAGTTTTTTGAGTGACTGTATATTGTTATTATTTTGAAACCTCCTTACCAGTTACGACTAATAATACTCTTTCAAAGTTAATGGGATAAAGTAATAATTGTAGGGTTCTTATGCGTGTTTCCAAGGCATGTTATACAAGTGTTCAGTCACACCACCGTAACAAAATTAATTATGAGACAAGTTACCTATTAAAAAATCTCTCTAAAACCTCAATTATCTGTTAAAGGTCAATTACATTCTTCATAATCACTAAACCAAACTAAAAAAAAAAATCCCAATATGATTAAGTCCCCCTCATGAACCTCCTAACCTAACCTAACGTAACCTAACCTAACGTAACCTAACCCAACCCAACCTAACCTAAGATTTAACGTTGCAGCTGTACTCACCACAACACTTTATGAGGAAGGAAGGGGGGAGAGCTCACTTGGGTCTGGGCCCTTCACACATACCTGTAAAAAAGGAATAACGACTTAATTAATCTGAAATATGTAGGTGACTTATGATACATATTTAAAAATTATGTTTATTATTGCCTTTAAAAACATCTAATTCAAATAACAGCACAGTATCTGCCTCCTCATAAGGGCCCGTCAAGCTTTCATCAAACATCTCACTTTGGATGACTGTCAGTAGTGAGTGAGTGATGCCCTTAACTCTGAGATAAGACCCTGAGGCTCCTAGCACCTGTCAGTAACCCGGAGATAACGAGACGAACTGTCCTCCCACCGTCTCTCCACCCACCCACTGTCCATCTGTCATCCTCACACACACACACACACACACACCTCCAGTTCTCCAATCAGCGTAAACGTGAAGTTCCGCATAGCTCTTACTCCAGGCCACAAGACACAAATTACTTCCACGTTTCAACACTCAGCTAAAACTTAAAAACAAATTGGTTGACATCCTGTAAAAGCCAACAAGGCCTGTTAACGTAGCATACCCTCCTACACATTGTTTTTCCCTGTGGTGCTCTGGCCAACTAGCAGAAGAAGCCGAGCGTGTTAGTGAGGAGTTAGTATGCAGTTTTAAGAGTACAGTAGGAGGGAGGGAGGGAGTAGGGACAAGGAGGTGAGAGAAAATACACATAGGGACATCCCACTTCTACCAAGACTGTGAACAAGATTTACTTATTGGTAAATAGATGAAACATTGATAAAAAAAAAAAGAGACAGAAACAAATTGAGACATTAAGAAATTCAGAAGCAAAACGATAACACACAACATGACGGACACAATGGCTCCTACCAAGGCCTAAACCATAGACCTATGCTTTTAATAACCCAATAACAAAAGAGAAACGATTGCGCCTTTACACATAGAGGAACAAAATACTCGGTAATACCCACAACTCCTGATAACAGAAGGAGAATATTGATAAGCCTAAGAAGACAAAAGTTTCACTGGATGGGGGACGACGCAGTTCACTTGTTCCCCCACTAATACAGCCACTGCGGGAGGCCAACCAACCCCTCACACCGCAGAGGAAGTGTGTTAGGGGGAAGGAGGGGACAGGGGTGGGGTGGGGGGGGGGGTGAGCTAGGTCTAAGAGGCTCTCCTAGCTGGACAAAAGGAGGGAAGGAAGGGGGAGGGGATAAGGAGAAACGGTCAAGGTTAGGGAAAAGAGAGAGAGAGTGTGTGTTAATGCAGAAGGGAAGTGTGAAAAAACATAAATTCTATGAGGATAAGTAAAAGTACTAGTGTGTGTGTGTGTGTTGTAAGGAGTGTGTTGCGTGCTTCCCTCCTTCCACTAGCACGGTGATAACACGATAACACAACCTCTTAACACAAAAAAAAAACCCGGAGTCTGGCCAGGAACAAGCATAGTATCAGCTCTTGTTGGTAATGCAGCTTCCCTCCTCTCTTCCCACGCCATACAGTACCAGCTGGGCTCCATATACCCCAAGAGAGGTTCAATGTGTCGATACAATATAATACTGTTGGTGACTTATGTTTTCTTTTAAATTGCCTAGACGATAAATGACATTGTGGTTCATCCAAAATTATTCTATCCGCCAATTTTTTCCATATAATGTCAAGAAAAAATATTCCATATGTCAACACCTATTTAGCTCCAACTTCTGTATATAATTCTCATCTTTTTACCTCCAATTAACGCGCGCGCACACACATCCAATTAACTCAGGAATCAAACGTCTTCTGAACAGGTGAGTGAGTGGAACTGGATGAAGCTCAGGTGACTCCCCACAGGTAAGCAAGCAGGTAAAGGTATCCAGTGAGTGCAGTAACACCTGATACCTCCCCCAAGGTCACTCAGCCGTCAACGATATGTCAAAGGAGCTCTGCCAAGGGAGGAAGGAATCACTACTGGAGGAGGGTATTTAATTAACTTGTTTACCTCTCCTGAAGGGGTTTGTTTGGCCTTGTTTGTGGTTTTGGTGCCGTTGTTTATTTTCTCTATGGATGATTGAATTCACAGGCTACCACACCACCACCACTGGCTACCACACCACCACCACCACTAGCTACCAGACCACTACCATCATTGGCTACCACACCACCACCGGCGGAAACCTTCCCTCATGCCTGTCATCATCCTGTGTTCAGTGCACCGTGTTGGACTCGGCCGATTACCCTTGTGAAAAAAACTTGACTAGATTTTAATTACCCTCCCGCCCCTGTTTGTTCTTCCGCCCGCCCGCAGGTGTTGGTGTCAGTGCCGGTGCTTCAGGTGCGCGCTCTCTCTCTCTCTCTCTCTCTCTCTCTCTCTCTCTCTCTCTCTCTCTCTCGTGTGCCCCCCCCCCCCTCATATTCTAAGTTCCCTTTTATTTTCTTAAGTTACGATATCGGTTTCCCTTAATATTCCAATCTAAGTGTTATATTCTTCTCCCTCTTACCTATACGATATCTTAAAGTACCTACCAAGATAACAACATGGTGTGCTGGGTAAACTTTCCTCACTATAAACTCCTCCTGTGTGACTAACTAGACCATCCGAGGCCAAAATCCGATGGGCAAACTAATTTGGAGATTCTCAAACACAAGACAGGTCAAGGGCGTGATTAGCGAGGAGCCCCCACCCACCCACCCTTTGAATGGTCGGAAATTAATCTGTGACTTTGATGGCAACAGCTTCTCAGATCCGACTGTACGACCGTTAAACTAAAGCAATTAACAACAAGTATAAGGTAATTAAAGGTGTTAAGAACTCGGGAGCAATAATCTTCACACCGCCCATTAAATATCTAACCATCATGATGAACTGGCGGCAGCAGGCACCTTGCTCATCCACCCACCTTTACTGGGACCGCTGACGGCTGGGTGAAGAAAAAAGGCCCATACAGGTGCATTAACTACCCAAAATAACTTGAACTGACTGTCCCAAGACCAAGGGGAGCCTCTGTCAGGGTCATATCTCAGCTGGATGTGATATGTTGTTACTGACAAAACATTAACGTTAATATATCGCCTTAATACTGCACCTCGTCACCGTCTGAAGAACACAATAAAAATTTAATGATTGATGTATAGAGCCAAATTATATATAGCCTGACTCCTGCCTCACTTGGTGTCAATTATAGCAAGATCTTGGGTACATCTAAGGCTGGTAACGTTTCTATTCGGCCAGAAATAAACAGCTTTTAACAAAATATTAACCACAGTAAAAATTCGTGAGCAGTATTGAACATCTGGAACAAATACACCAGGCAGAGAAGCATCTTGTTGAGTGCATTACTTGTCCTTATTGACCTACAGTGGCTGACACACGCGTATCAGTAACTGTCAACCCTCGTTGTACATGACGGCCGTCACGGGTGTTGCCTGGCCACCGTCGTGACCAATGTTGGCATCCCTCTCCGCCCTGGCACCTGCAGCACGACCTCCACCGACCCTTGACAGATGAATTACCTATTTTGGTAATGATACTTAACACCATCCACATCGCACGACTAATTTGGGTGAGACAAACTACAAAAAAGATAAAGGTAAAGCCATGATGAAGCTGCGAACAGTACCACACAACCTCTCATTCCGGTGAAACACTGATAAGTAATCTGGGTAGACGGCCTTATCTCTTTCGTAGGTACCGTCGTCAATAGGTGGGTCAGCTGCGAGTTACGTCACCCGCACCACTCCCGGCAGTGCGACAAACAACCAAGTGGCATCTCTGGTAACCTCCCACCTGCTGCTGCTCTAGTGCCTGCGGTGCCTGTGGTGGTCGCCTCCCCACAGTGATACACAACACCTACCGTCCACCAAGGGTCACTCCCCACGGAGAATTCTACATACCTCTACTATACGCGGCACCTGGGGGGGGGGGGGCACATGAGGAACACACGGATGACAGCAATTTCAACAGACTCACTAACAGACGGAAAAGAACGCCAGAATATAAGAGACGGAAGGACGACGAGACAAATGATGAACAGACAGATACAGATAACCATATAAAACCGTACCTGTGCCTCTCTCAACACATAAACGGACAGGTCGAGCCCTCCAACCTACGTCACACACTATCAGGCATTCCTTTACAACACGTACCGGTAAATATACTACACTTGCATGGTTTCTGGTCAGGTGGCTACAGTCTTAATAGGCCTTACTCTAACCTCGTCCTCCGTACTGGTGACCCTAAGAACTGGGCCCCAATAGGACCCACCATCCTTCTGGCTTGTCCATACGGCGAATCACCACCACCCCCCATCCCTAATTAGAAAATATCACAAGACTGGATTCCAATGTTAATGGTCATATATGCTCAGGGACAATAACTGGGGCCTGTTACACCAGCCACCATGTATAGTCTAACCCCGGCGGGAGGTGGAGGCGACGAGTGACTACCGCCGGCCAGGCCCCGCGGGCATACTGACGCCGACAACTCTGACATGTTCAAGGTTATCGCCGTGTGAGGGTGACCATGACCAGCCAGCCGGGTGGTCACCGCTACTCTACCACACCATACCTCGCCTCACCACATCA
The DNA here is from genome assembly GCA_958450375.1 of Homarus gammarus. Classification (NCBI taxonomy): domain Eukaryota; kingdom Metazoa; phylum Arthropoda; class Malacostraca; order Decapoda; family Nephropidae; genus Homarus; species Homarus gammarus. The sequence continues at coordinate 2,050,833 of CAUDMG010001926.1, forward strand.
TCCTCCATCACACCACACCCCACCATCCTACATCACGCCACACCCCACCACACCATACCTCGCCTCATTACACCATTATACACCACGACCCATGGCAAATCACACAATACTTCACCATGCCACACCATCACACTATGAAACACCACACCACTACCTTACACCCTCTCCCTCTCACATACTCAAAGTACCTCGTGACCCAAGACCCACTCTAACCACCTGCACTATACACTTAGGTCAGAGACTAATGAAAATGCCATCAGAATATAATAAGTGGATAAACGTCAAAATAATGCACAACAGTTTATAATACCAACACCAAACTCGTTAAAAAAATAAATAAAAATATAAACAAACAAACAAACACAAACACACATACACTAGAAAATCATATCCGAAACAATTTAACTTACATAACACTGTAATGGCCAACGCTTCACGCTCAAGTCCAAGAGATTACCACGGGAGTCCTTCAGTAATTGAATTATCGCCATGAAATCTTCCACTCCACCAGCTCACCAGGAAATGAACTCTCCTGCCCCAATAATCAATGACCAACGTTCTATCGTGGGCGAGGCGCTATGTGTTCCCGACTCGTGTGCAATACTTCTTAAGAGGGCGCGGAGGTGTGGAGTCACGCACCAGAGAGAGAGAGAGAGAGAGAGAGAGAGAGAGAGAGAGAGAGAGAGAGAGAGAGACTTCCTTAAAACAACAACTGTTCCCGATGTAAGAGAGACAGCTGTACCCATGCTGTATTAAGGTAATATAACAATACTGAAGATACACAATACAGAACAGCCTTAACCTCTTAGTGCAGTCGGTACAAAAATCACCCATATTGTGATTCGTGAGATGAACATAATGTAATATTGTCTAACACTGGTGAGGGCAGCCAGATGGGGGTGAATAAGGGAAAGGGGTGAATAAGGGAAAGGGGTGATAGGAAGGGGATAAGGAAGGGTATAAGGAAGGGTAAATAGGGAAGGGCAATAAGGAAGGGTGAAAGGAAGGGTATATAAGGGAAAGGGGAAACAAGAGGGTAATAGGAAGGGCAATAGGAAGGGTGAATAAGGGAAAGGGGTATATAAGGGAAAGGGGTAAATAAGGGAAAGGGGTAAATAAGGGAAAGGGGTGATGGGAAAAATAAAATGATCAACCAGATAGGAATAGCCTAGAAGCCAGGTGGCGAGTGACCAAACTGTTGAAAAAGATTAATATCTTCCAATTAACCGACCTCCTATACTAAATTGTTCCAGATGTGAGAGTAAATAATTAACACCTTCAGTCACTCCAGAAGAACAGAGAGCGGACAAGCCTATTCACAAGGGAAGTGGCCAAAAATATCTTAAAATACCAGTCGACATCTGAGGCCAGACTTCCATCAAGAACTTGGCCCAGTGCCAGGAGGAACCGGGGCCACCACAACACTGCGGCGCCTGGACACTTCTGGGCTGGAAAGTCTAGATGAATCTGATAGCGCCTTCACTTTTTTTTTAATGGCACAAAGGAGGGGGAGGAGGAGGAGCTAGTTCTAATCACAGGACGAGTTGCTTGTGGAGGAAAACACGAGGTCATAGGCAGGGCAGACACCAAGGTAGGAAGGAGGCTGGAGTACAGGGGAAAAAACGGGTTGGGGCAGAAGCTGTTATGGGAGTGACTTAAGTGGGAAAGACACATCGGAAGAACTGGAAATTACGGCGGGACACGGTGACACGGACCTGGGTACCTGCAGACGATCCGACCAGGAACAAAAACAGAAGAGGAATCATAGTGCTTTAAAACCCCGGGTGAGGCAGAGGTTAGAGTGCGACAAAGATGGGGGGGGGGGGGAGAGATCACGTACTACGACAAAGAGCACCGTGAGGCAGCTGACGACGGTGGAGTGTCCAGGTAACTTGATCCAGGTGACCACAGCCAAAGCAGGTCCCCGGGCAGCCTGGCCCACACACCTCCCACCGCACCATAGCTACAGTACTCCACGGGCAGGCGTGTATCGAGATAAAAACCTCCGATAAAACTTTTATCAAGTATCAAGAGATCACGGCATCAAGGTACAACACTCTACCTGACCCACAACTGGGAGACAAGATGGCTGTTCACGGCAACAAAACACAAGGAAATTCCACCTTCTCTCCTCAGTAAAAACTGGGCCGTGTTATAGTGGCGGCTACAGCAACAGCAGTCACGACCTATTGTGGGAACCGCGAGGGTCCGGGGCGGCTGACCACAATGAGGGGTGAGCAGGGCGTAACCACAAACTGCAAGGGAGAGCCTGGGCCGACCTGTAAGACGAGTGGGCGGTATGGACTCTGGACACCTCCGGAATCGAAGGGCAGGTGGAGGAACCACAGGACTCGTCGACCGGCTGTAAGACGGGTGGTGGGGTGATAGAATGCAGCAGGACTTGGGAGGGACAGGCTGAAGGACGGGTTGTGGGGTGGCAGGACATAGTAGGAGCCGGGGAACAGGCTGTAGGACGCACCAGAACCCAGGGACAGGCTGTACGACGCACCAGAACCCGGGAAATAGGCTGTAGGACGCACCAGAACCCAGGAAATAGGCTGTAGGACCCACCAGAACCCGGGAAATAGGCTGTAGGACCCACTAGAACCCAGGGGACAGGCTGTAGGACCCACCAGAACCCGGGAAATAGGCTGTAGGACCCACCAGAACCCGGGAAATAGGCTGGACCCATTAGAACCCAGGGGACAGGCTGTAGGACCCACCAGAACCCGGAAATAGGCTGTAGGGCGTACCAGAACCCGGAAAATATGCTGTAGGACGCACCAGAACCCGGGAAATAGGCTGTAGGATCCACCAGAACCCGGGAAATAGGCTATAGGAGAAACTAGAATCCGGGGGACAGGCTGTAGGACGGGTGACGGGGCGACAGGACGCATTAGGACCCGGGGCCTGGCTGCAGGGCACGCCACGACCCACTACAGGATGCGTCGCTACCTCACCCTTCCTGTGGCATTCACCCAAGCGTTCCGACTCCTCCTTCCCCGTCCGTCAGTGATACACTTCAAGGCTTACCTCCTCCCTGTAGGGGAGTCTGTGTTTACCACTCGCCTGAGACGGTTCAAGTAATTTACCTCACCATGAAATGATGGCCGGAAACACATCTTATAACTCACGGTGACAACACACGCTCTTCAAAACTTTCGAATGATAAACCCCCACGATAGTAGAATTCACTTCCATTCATCATATACTCGTCAAACCCACAAAACATTGATCTATGCTAATGGTGAAAACATATATCAGCGATCTAGTTCAAAATACTTGGGCAGGCAAAATGTGGAGACGTCCAACAACCGCTGCCGGTGTGTGCTACACCACGTGGGCAACACCCCGCTTAGTTGCACTACCTTCCCCTGTGCCTCCACAACCAAACTATTATTACCAATTCTCTGAACGATGTGTACAGCCCCACACCGGCTGATTATTATGATCCAAGTTATCAAGGAAACGGAGTACAGGAAGGGGAGCTCAGGTGTAGTAGGGAGGGAAGGTAAAGCCTTACAGAGCGACCAGCCAGGCCAGCCCCCTCAACATTAACGTGGTGGGGCTGGCGCACGGCCCAAACCCCTCCACACAATTTCCCAACAGGACAACATAACACAGTGTACAAAACACCAGTAGCTTGAGTTAGTTCCCGTCACAATACCCCACTTGGTTATATGATACATGTTATTTTTCTTTTATATTACAGCTAATAAAGGTGTGTTGAATGAGCTATGTTCTCCCCAACTCATCCTACAATAACAAGAGCGGAATGAGTTACCCCGTCACTTCTCACGGTCAAAATCCTCCCCTCTGATCCACATACCACTCATTAATACTCAGCCAAGTTTCCCATTACAGGTACACCTATTATTTAACTCAAGAGGGCAGCACTGGTCACGTGTATAAATTGCCCGTAGGCCCTAACTTAACCTAACCATACCATGAAGGCTGACAACCATTCCTTTATCAAACAACAATCTCTTCACTAACGTCACTTAACAACTACAACTAACCTAATTACCCTCATCACCCCGACAACCAAAACGAACAACTCTTAACCATCTTCACATCTAATGTTTTCATCCGGGACAAACAACGACCAACACATCTCACCCCCATCCTCTCACAACCAAATCAGCCTCACTCATTCCAACAACCACAATCAGCGCTTCACATAACCACCGTCTCACCATAACAACCATAGTTCTGTTCTGTTCTGCCCTAACACTCACCAACCTCGTAAACTCCTCGCCACCACACAAGGTCACCGGTACATCGATCCATCCATCAAGCTCCCGACTGCGACACCACACGGTACAGTCAACTATGTCAAGTGTTCTTAGTACAAGGAATCTCAGTGCCTCCTCCCCCCCCTTATATCTGGCAACAATGAATTATCCCATTTCGACATAATAGCGATTCTCTTACAACTGACGTTAATAAAATATTTCACTAACAATGCTATATGCAGCAGCCTATAGGCCTATACCTTTAACTTGACCCATAATTTACTTCATCATTTTAGGTGCTCGTGTGACACCGGCCTTACGCTGTAGCTCTTGTCCCTTCTCACCTAATTACGTCACATGAAAACCTAACTTTAAAATTCAAACTTGTGAATCTGTGTTCGGCGTTTAAGGCTTTGTATACGAAAGGCTTCTGTACTCAAGAGACTTCCACGTGTCTACATTCACAGTGATCCATGACCAAGTTGTCAAAAACGGAATTATTATGAGTCAACTAGAGGCGAGAGAACCAGAAAACTGTAGGGGGCAGCTAGAAAAAATTAATCAATTATCTAACAGCGGGTATTTCCCTGCACTTAATAGTCTCCTGGTGACAACTTTTCCGAGTCGAGAAGTTGTGAAGATAGAAGAGTGGAATCACGGTGGAAATACTGTGAACGGATTTCTATGTACTGTATTATTATATGACAAGTATTATTTAAATTACACTATGGGGATAATTGCAGGATGTAAATCACAGTTAAAAAATTTTGTGATAATCATAAAAAACTCTGAAAAATTATACGAAAAATAACTACAGTAATATCTAGTTATTTACTATACATGCTAGCTCGGTAGGTACGTAAGTGACTGTGGCTTAAAATATAATAATCAAAGCTACTATTGATCCCAAGCGTCAGCTAAAACATGACGTAGAAGCCTCTGTCTGCCGCTGGAGAAGTTCCCTGGCCAGGTGTCAGCTGGGTGGGCTCAGTTCACACGGGTAGCTCCCATTATCAACAGGTTATGGAGGTAATCCCCAATATATATCTGGTGGACACGAGAAGCGCCTGGCCAAGTAGCTGACGATATTACCATTCAATAATTAACTCATGTGATTGTGTACCAGTGTAAGATGTGAACCAGAGTTTGGCCAAGTTAACATAATACTGGCTGGGTGGTAAAGATCTATACTGTATTGATAGGCTTATATAACACTGGAAAGTCGAGTTGGAACGTGATGAGTGTGCATAATACGTATACTCTTGTCCAGGACAGTTAGTTACTTGTTCCCGTTACTGCAGACATTAGCGTGACCTCAGCAGTTGCAGACAATAACTCATATGAAAGGTCAAAGAATTCTCCATCTCCGTAATTTACAACTTTAAAAAATCAACATCCAATGATAAGGGAATAATAGTCTTTCTACATTGATGCATAAGATCCATTTTCATTCTTAGACTGTGAGGAATAAACGCTTAGTAGTTCTTGTTAGTTAAAATATTCACAGAAGACAAGAAGCTTCCCTGCCAAGACAACTGCGTCGCCTGACAAATGAAGAATGACAGCCACAGTTAACAATAATCATCTCATTCCTACACAAAGAGAATAAATAAGATAAAAAAGCGCACATCCGATTACTGAACAAAGCAGTGATGAAAATTTGTTTTATGGACACAAGCGGTGACGAGCTTTGACACACACACACACACACACACACACACACACTCCTCGTCTGGCCTTGATATATATGCATTCGAGTGATGACCTATACAATGCTATCCTGACTTTTTATTACACTTCTGAATGGCATAATCACTGACCCACCCTCCCTCCCTCCCTCGACGGTGTGTATAATGAACTAAGGAGCCACTCTCGCTAACCCCGCCTCAGTTCGTTTACCTACACACAGCTTCACCCATCAAGCACCTCTACCACCACCTCTCCCCGTCGACCAAAATTGTTCCCACTACATCAGAAACTTCCTAAAAAATAGACACGAGTTACTGTCATATGATGGGGGGAGGGGGGGGTGTTCGTAAATTTCAAATGAGGTGTCTACAACATTCAGTTCGTTTACAATGACTTTTGGTGACGTGATGTATAGGGGGAAGCAGTCAGTAGTACCGGTTCACCAGAAAGATTCCCAGCCATTAACAGACAATGAGAGGAAACCAAGAGAATGCTCAACAGAATAAATCTCTTTATGTGCATGATGGAATACAACAAAGGAACTGAGAAAAATAGAAGACGGGGAAGAGGATGGGAAACAAGAATAAGACAGACATAAGAGAGGAATCCAGGAAACTTGAACTGGGGAAACACTACAAATAAAAATAAGGAAAAGTATAATATTAAAAAAAAAAAAAAAGCTATAGGGGAAACTCATATAAAACAGTAGAGATGTAAAGTTGGGACCGAATGCCTGAAGAGACACAAACAAAACACCGTATATCTCTGTAATGACTGAAGACTCGGCCTGAAGCTTGAGGAGGGACTACACACACACACAAGGGACCTCAGAGAAAGAAAGGCTTGTAAGCAGACCATTGACAAACACAAGCAGTCTGAAGAGGACAATAAAAAACACTATGAACGCGAGGTGAGATGCGGTAACGGGGGAGACGAGGTTACGTTAGGTTAGGTTACCAGCTTTGAAAACAACAAATTCTCGAAGGAGTTTAATCCCCTAAGATAAAAGTAAATATTTATCTTTGTATATTTGTATCACTGTAGATTCTAAAAAATGCAGAAAATATATCAGAAGAATTTGGAACTAAGAAGATGTTTGCTGGCTTAGTACAAACGCGAAGAGCAAGTATTTTCACTGAGGATCTGGCGGGAATTGGAGGGCAAAGGTAAACTGTGGGTAGGTATTAATGGCCGCCTACTCTTCATATAACTCCTTAAAATACATTCCAGTTAGGGCAATAATGCAACACACAGATCTACAAACAAACAGAAGCATGCGTGGAGGACAAACTCATCAGACATAACCAGAACTAGAATACTATATAAAAGATTCACGAGGGGCAGAAAATGACGAGGAGAGGGTGGACGAACGTGAAGATATAGGGACATGACGTGAAGATAGATAATACTGTACTAGGAAAAGAAAGATTGATAACAGACACTCGCGACACAGCAGCTAGGGGTAGGAGGTCTGAACAATGGCAGGAGTGGGTGTAGCTGGTCATTATCAAAACTGTGAGCGTGGGAGCTGGGCAGTAGCAGCCACAGAGGGCGGGCGTGGGTCTGGTGGGCTTGTTCCGGGCGTGGGGGCCGGGCAGTGTGGTTTTCCCATGCCCGTATTGATTGCACCAGATTGGCTGGTTCCTCGGGCGATGTCATCACAAAGAACAAAGAACAATACTACCTAAACCTACACTGTATTATCAATGTATATACCGGTACACGATAAATCCAATAGTAACTTATTTGGTTATAATGGTATCAATTTTCTGTAGCTTAGGTCCTTAATTATGTAGTGAAGTAACCTGAAAAAAAATACTTCAAAAAATCCTAATTACGTTACTATCAAGGGACAAATTGTCAACATACCCACGCTTGAGTCATTTAAAAGTTCCAAAGTAGTTATTTTAATTATTCATCACCAATAAGACGAGTATAATAATTAGTAAGGTACGGTAGATACTTGCCCAAGGCCTCTTCAATAGACCTTGGTGTTGCAGATAAGACTTGTTGTCGACTATGGTTAGGTTAGGTCAGGTCAAGTTACGTTAATGATATATTAATAGAATGGATACGTCCGGTAGTGTAACATAAACCGACAAAAGTGAAATTAAATATATATCCGGTTTCGTGGATCTTGGTGTAACGTAAAGCGGAAGTATGACACAAGGGAGAGGAATTCCTACGTTAAGAACAAGTCCTGCCCCAGTGACTCGTTGGAATTCCGTTCAGTTCTCGTGTCTAATTGGTGGAACAGTTCTAGATAGAGAAACCTATGATGACAACATGTATATTACGAAGCTACGTATACTTAAAAACCATACATAACAAGTGAGGTATACATAGGTTTGGAGTTTTACTAGGCGTTCAAAATTGTGAGTTATCAAAGGTTTAATTACGAACATTAAAAACAACATCACTGAAAATCTTGATAACTAACACCTAACAACATTGATAAACATTCACATCAAAACACAAAGGCGGAACATGTCTTTATTTTCACCCCGAGCGAATGTACAATGACTAAACACCTAGAGGGTCAGTTCATTAACATTGGCGAGAGCTGACCGGAACTGTCTTAACATAAGGTAGGGAGCCTCTCTCTCTCTCTCTCTCTCTCTCTCTCTCTCTCTCTCTCTCTCTCTCCAAACACTCATAAAAGCTGAACCGTACACACGCCAATCTCGTTAATCTTGAGGAGAATGGGACTTTTGTGTTGCCAAACGTCAGATGCCCCACTAACGTAATTCAATAAAAACAAAGAAAAACAAAAATACATTGTTAGGAAATAAGAGACGAATAAAAAAAGAGAAGAGGGAGGAGGAGAGGGAGAGGAAGAGGGGGGGAGAGGGAGAGGGAGAAGGGGAGAAGGGGCTGACAAAGAGACCCCCCCCCCTCCCCGACAAAAACGTACACCAACAACACACCATCCAAGGTATCCCCCTACCGTACTCAACCACACTACCAGAATACAACATAAGCACATTACAGTAGTTTTCCAAGACCCATGTATGGTTGGTAAATGAGGCTATCCAGTGAGCAGATAACGCTAGCTAGTGAGGAAAGCCATGACTAGCAGACAACATCAGCGAGTGAGAAAAGACAGGACTAGCGGACAGTAGCTAGTGAGGATGGACTGGGGCTAACAGATGACGCTCGCAAGTGAGACTGGGGGTCTGGCGCCGCCGGTTCACCTGAGACATCCCAACCCAGGCAAACATACCGGATGTGGTAGGGAAAGGACGGATAATGAAGTAGGTGGAGACTAAACTACGTGACTGGTGTGGGCCGGCGTGTAGGACAGGGAAGTGATGTGGGGTATTAAATCCAAGGTTACGAAGAGAGAAAGAACCGAGGGAACAGACAGGAACGCAGAGAAAGAACCGATAAATGAGGGAATAGACACAGGAACGAAGAGAAAGAACCGATAAATGAGGGAATAGACACAGGAACGAAGAGAAAGAACCGATAAATGAGGGAATAGACACAGGAACGAAGAGAAAGAACCGATAAATGAGGGAATAGACACAGGAACGAAGAGAAAGAACCGATAAATGAGGGAATAGACACAGGAACGAAGAGAAAGAACCGATAAATGAGGGAATAGACACAGGAACGAAGAGAAAGAACCGATAAATGAGGGAATAGACACAGGAACGAAGAGAAAGAACCGATAAATGAGGGAACAGACACAGGAACGAAGAGAAAGAACCGATAAATGAGGGAATAGACACAGGAACGAAGAGAAAGAACCGATAAATGAGGGAATAGACACAGGAACGAAGAGAAAGAACCGATAAATGAGGGAATAGACACAGGAACGAAGAGAAAGAACCGATAAATGAGGGAATAGACACAGGAACGAAGAGTAAGAACCGTAATGAGGGAACAGACACAGGAACGAAGAGAAAGAACCGATAAATGAGGGAATAGACACAGGAACGAAGAGAAAGAACCGATAAATGAGGGAATAGACACAGGAACGAAAAGAAAGAACCGACTCGGGATCAGGCACAGGAACAAAGAGAAAGAACCGAGAAATGAGGGAACAGACAGAGGTACGAGGGAAAGGTTTTAGACAGTGTGGCTCCAGGCTGGAAAAATAAGGTATGGAGAGAACATAATTATCAGTACACCAGGCTGGGTAATGGGTCATACGGGGACTAAGAGGAGGCAGCTGAAGGAGAGATATAAAATAATGTATGGCATGGTGTAGGGAGTAATGTAGGGTGAATGGGGAGTATCCTGTGCTCCGAATGCAGTAAAATGACAATGGGAGAAGAGTTAAAATAAGGAGAGCTTAAAAGGTCCACACAGAGTAAGGAACCGTGGGAAGCCGCAGGTAGTGTCCCAATCACCTCTGGGAAAGATCTGAGGAAGGCGTCCACCGTTCAACAAGACCAACAATCTGGGGGACAAGTAACAACAAAATTAAGGCACGTGGTGTGACCAGGGTAAGCAGCAGGGACGTCGCGGTAATCACGGAACTGTGTGGCTGTGACCGACCTTGGTATCGTATCGCTGGCGGAGAGTAAAAACCTTAAACTCTGGAGCCCGGTTGAGAGGGTCTGGGGAAGGTAGACTACTCTCATAATTACCTGCCAGGTGTAGTCTAAGGGAGGAGGGTACATCCGCCCGACCAGCAGCCGCTACATCTACTACCATACTTCCTGGGAAAAGCACAAGTTCTCTAATTTCCAAGGAAATATTTCATATGGTAATTCCTAATGCCTCACAAAACGTTACTATGTATATGAAAAAATATGGTCTTAAATTTATATACATACGTATGTTGTTTCCTCAGACACTAATTCATAACCCAAGACTTGCCACATCCCTACAAAATTTGCCCAATATAGATTAAATTACTAACAACGCAACTGTCAGTAACAATACTCCAATTAACACCAATAAATGATTCCTGAAAAGCCTTGAACCATACTTCTCCTACCAGTTAGTGATGAGTTCAAGGAAAGAAGCCATATGAAACGTACAGATGACAAAAATGTGTCTGAATTTCCAGCAGAAATTTTGTGAACACGTGTTAGAATTCCTTTCTTTTCAACCTCATACAACCGTACAGTGTGGGGGAGTGGGAAACACAGGAGGGGAGATTGGGTCTTGAATTATGGTTTCAAAGGGGACGACCTAAACTGTAGAGGGGATCGCCCGCCCCCCTTTATGTGAACCCTTACCACAATGGTGTAAAAAAAATCAACTACATGACTAAATAATCTGATATATTAAGCCTATAAAATTCTTTATTTTTTTTAGGCAGAGTGAAATCCAGCTAACACACTTGGATGGGAAGTACAGACACGGAAAAGTGTAAATAGCGTATTGTGACGATTTACACTTTTACCCGCCTTCTATTTAAACTGTAAACAATTAGCCAATATTTTGAATATTATAAATTTTGTTGAATTTCACTAGTTAATCACACTGTTATGGCACTCTAGCCTGCTGAACATCACTTAAATACATCAGCAAGTACTCCCAGTCATCCACACTAAGCCACCTGGTCGACTGTAAGCATTGTGTAATTTCATGAAGCAGCAGTGTGGTACAATTTTTGCTTTACCGCACCGTGACATTTACCGAATTAACCCCGCACATAGCCCCATCCTGCCGTGCCCAGGTGTACGTGACCCCGCACCTAGCCCCATCCTGCCGTGCCCAGGTGTACGTGCACTGGATTACCAAGCTCTCCTAGATCACCTTTTCGGGTCATTACAATGATATTCCAGCCTTTTACCGCAAGTCACAGACGCGTTTCTCTTACAGTGGAAGTTCGACCTTGTAAGCTCGAGGGCACTGTTCTACTCATCCACCGATCCTCACTACCTTCTCGGGGCGAAAACTACTGTACTAAAGCATAAGACCCTTATGAAATGGGAACTTTCTTCAACATACTGCACGTTAGTAAAACTAGCAAAGGTGAACTGTTCTCTGTTAGCTCTGATCTTCACTGGTTATCTAAGAGTATTTATTCATTACTGTTATGAGATATCCAGTGATACAACCATTCATCACTCTGACCTCCAAATACATACAACTACACCAGTTATTACAGTAAACATACAGTATAGAGCATAATAAAAACAGACCCTCGTTTAATTAGCGACAGTAATGTAATTGAAGCCATTACTGTATTACTCTATAAATAATAGTGCGTCATCTGTCAAGGCTCACGAATGCTTTCTATATAACTATTAGTATCCTTCGTAATGTCTAATGCACCTTTGTGTTTCATTGATTGGTACAACTGCAGTAGTTTTATTATTTTGTTTACAGAGTTTAGTTGAAGATAACGGTAACCAAAAAATATCCTTTATAAGAGGCAATGAAATTCAAACATGTCATCAAGGAAAATAAAATGCCCAGGTGGTGCTCAAATCATGAATGAGCGATATCTGAACTCCTGAGGCCCTACTAAAGAGACCGGTTGCGCGAGGGAGGGAAGCAGTGGCGGCGTGGAGGGGAGCTCTAAGCTGCCAGACGTAGTGCGACCGTCCAATACTCCTCTTGTACTCCCGGCTTGCTAGCTCAAGTTCCGCCTCGATAACACAAACACTTATACTCTAGGGCATGTTATATTCCCTGGTTAAGATCTAAAGGAAGATAATTTCAGTGAAAAAAGTAATTAAACAAAGGGGAAGTGAAGGAGACGAGCAGTGCCAGTCTTTTGCATGCTTACGGTATCAGTAACCAATTTGTTTACTTTGAACATGAGAGGGTAACGTGGGCTTGTGCGACCGATAAATAAGCATCCTTTATCAATTAAATATATAACCCGGTGCACATTATCAAGAAATAAAAACCTAAAGTAATTCATATTCCAAGAAACAGTTCGAAATAAGAGCATAGCAGGCAACTCTGAGGAAATGGCTGGCACCTCTGACTCACCGCAGCGTTACCAAGGATGAAACCGGTTGTTCCTGCTCGCCTTAAACTTTACTCAGAACAAAACATAGGATACCTAATGCATATACATAAATCATGTCAACAGCACAAGATATCAACCTTTAAATGATATATATATGTCTGGCCCCTGAAAAGCCACTATGTTGAACAAAAAATCAGGAATATGTTGTGGTCATGCAGTTAGCAATTCCACCTTCCCACCACTGATCCTTACTCATATTCCGCGGCAGGCAGGAGTGAACCCTAACAATGAGTCTACTTTATTACACTTCAAGTCTAGATTATCTCACAAGCCATCATGTAACATCACACAAGAAAGACACACCCCACCCACACCACGACAACAGGCGAAAGCAGCTCGTGCCTAAGCCCCAGGACAAGGCGGGAAGTTGCTCAAGTGAAACTGTTTGTGATGCTTCCCTTATGATGTATCTGGAAAACAATAACTCTCTCTGATACATTTTTTATCATGGTAAACAAATGACAAGTGCTTCCGTAAAAAAAATAAATACATGGACAGACTCGCTATCACCAAATGTGTTACAGTATACATAAACGGTCCTAACAGATGCTCCTAATGTAACATAATATGAATGTTGTATGTATACTCCCACAGTCACGCTATATGAATCATAAGCCGCATTGCAGTTGTGGGGCGTCTATGGAGAACAGATCAATTTTAAGGAAAATAATGATCATGAAGTTACTAGTTTCAAATCCTTGATATTCGTTTTCTTTACTTCTTCTCAACCTTAACCTGAAGTAGCTAATAATTCGAGATGAAAATGAGATACTCCACAAGATTTGTTCCTCTACAATTTGTAACGTTGGCGGTATCAATGACATTTGAGCATGCATGAACGGACGGGGTTTACCAAGCACCAATGAGACCACCAGAGTTTATTGACCTTCCTTTGTAATTTACCACAAGACTTTCATTTAAAGGAAAGAGAATGGAAAAGATACATTACACATGCTGACCCATATTAACAGAACACATATTTGGCTAATTACAGTAACTGAACAGAATTCTGAACAAGGAAAAGCTTAGTAGCCTACAATTGACGATAGAAAAATGTCATTCAATAACAAAAATAAAATAATTTTGTTCGCAGGAAGTTTATTTATACTGAACATTACTGTATAATTAACAAGGTGGTCTACCACTTACATATATTTCGTGTGTGCTGCATAAACTACCTTAATGACATTTTCTGACGGTAGTAGCAGGAAGGCGGGCGGGGTCATCACAGCGCTGGCAACCAACCACCACCTCAACCACGTCATACATTGTTTTTGTTGCATCTGTTCTTTTGACGAATTTCAGTTATATCTCTTTCCCTCGCCCCGTAACTGAGAAGCATACTAACACAGGTAAAAGACCCTACTTCTTACCTGCTATCTTTAATACGGCACGATCGGCCGGGTCCAACTGGAGGATGCTCAGGGGTTTATCCTTCGCCCATTCGTCGAGGGACTGTCGGTCTAGCTCCATTTCTCCTTCTCCTTGCTCCCTCCCACTGGTTTCTGGGTTAATACCGGCCACCTTAGAGGGGAATGTGTCCTCTCAGCACTGTCACCACCATCACCAGCTGCCCTCGGCTTTATTCAGCTGCCTCGGGTACAAATCAACACGGGAAGCACCGAATCAATACTACACTCTACACAGCCGGTAAGCATGGCTTATAACAACAAATCTTTACAGCTAATTCACAGGTTGAGTGAAACAGCCACTGTCACTCTGAGGGTAGCAAGGTACCAGCGAGGGGCATCAAGGGCAACGGGGTACACATGCTGTGCCCAGAGAGGCGGAGCGTTTAACATCCACACGCCTTAACCGTCCAAACAACACTGCCTCAGCTCGACAGACGACAACTCACCCTGACTGGCTCACGCGCTCTGTCGCGTTTTCTCAGTGACTGAGGCTGCGCGCGCAGCACCATGCTAAACTTCGAGCAACTTGTGTCAAAGATAGGAAAGCGACTATCCCTACCATTAAAAAAGATGTGCGGTCTGAATCTATGACAGCGCCATCTATTTTCTTGGCTCAGCACTTTTCAGGACCCATGAACACATTTCGGGCCGCTTTCCAATCTTTCGTATATGGTCTTTGCTTCATGTCACGAAGATTATTTTTGTCTTTGCCATAATGATAGACTATGCATAAAAAAATTAAAACTGCCATAAACAACTATATTATACTTCCCCACGTTTCCCGGTAATAATGAGTCATGTTTATTTCTTTACCCTGTACTACATAACTGCAATGCTTTGAAATACCTGTATGTTGAAGTTAGTTAGAAAATTGTTTGTAAAATCGGAACTATTTTCATTCCCGGAAACCAGGTGGTATCAGGGCGAAGTATAAAGCATAATTTGTATGTAATTTTTTTTTCTAAACCGATGCGTGAATTTGGTAGACTACTTACTATGTGCAGGATCCATTTTTTTTAATACTGCATGTACTTATTTCCTCTTTTCATGGTATAAGTTAAGAATCTCAATGTAAAGAGCAAACATATGTTAGACTCCGTAAGCAGAGATAACGCGTGTTGTTTATCAAAGTACTTTACCACTGATAAGATATGGAACACATGCGGTATACAAGTAGAATATTCCTGAAAAATTTTACGGCCTGAATGATACACTGAAAGGTAAATCACGTAATTCAGTGTAGCCTTCTGTCTCATGGTGAGTTTTTCCTTTGTCTACCCACATTTATCTTTATTTTATCCACCATTTCAGTGTCTTTAATTGTATATTCTCTAGACGATTAACTTTACTGATATACCCAGACTTAAATTTTTATTTTGAGTTACTGTAGTTCCAGAATGGATAACATGGCATAGCACCCCTGGATAAAGTATAGCGGCTTCACATTACCACCTTTTCTGTCATTTTCTTGCATCAATTTTCTAAAGACTGCCATTAAGTTTACACGCAGAAACTTAAGTATCCTTTTGTTAATACCTATTTATTGAAGATGATTCCATGGTTAATAGGTAGTCGACAACACAATCCTGATATTCATTTATTTCACTATGGGAAGTGGATGGTAAACTCCACACACACACACACACGTACAGCTAAGACAACCAACTACAGTAATAATCAAAGGTATTATTCAATCTCCGTAATTCAATTTTTATTTTATTAGACAATCTATAAAGGAACAATAAGTAGCAAATATATAAGTAACTCTGTCGTAACACCTCGCCACAGTTATACACCAACAACAGTGGACACTGGACATGCACCGACTCGCTCTAAAGGTCGAGGGTCTAGATTCTCAAAGGTTCTAGATGAACATTCCTCGTAACTAAAGAAGTTGAAATGCACCTTTTTTTAAGCTAAAGCACCAAAACAACCTAACCTAACCAGACACGGTCACATTACATAATTCTGGGAGAAAATTTTATCCAAGGATTATATATCATAATTTTTAATCTTAAGGCTGTTCCACGTGCCAGCGACTAGCCTGCACGCGTGTGTTAGATGATAAATCAATGACAACTAGCCTGCACGCGTGTGTTAGATGATAAATCAATGATATATGGTTACTCTGTCAAGTGTATGAGGGTGCAGGTAGCGCCACCTACACAAACACCAGAACAGTGATGATATAAAGCATTTCAACACCAGCTGAGGAAAGCAAAATGTTGAGCACATATCCTGAACTTATATTTTTACCTCGTATAGTGTAAGAGAGAGAGGGAGAGAGAGGTCATATTCAGGTATATTCAAATTCAGTTGTCTTAAGGCTCTCATCCTCAAGATTAAGGTGACCACATTTTTTGTAAGGCTATAGTCGAGTAATTGAGATAAGTTTTGAACGGGACGGCAGTCGGTGAAACAAAACAAACGGTTCTAAAGGAAGGATACTTCTGAAGTGAACCAGTCACTCGGCCCATCCTGAAGGTCGTCTTATGACCTGAATTTGCCGATTATCCAGTCGGCGCAGGAGGAGAAGTGCGCCACGCCCAGGTCTGAGGGGAGGAGAGTGCAGTGTGAATTAGGTGGTGTTAGCCGGGAGACGTTCAATAAAGTGGACAATATCATCCAACGGGTTACTCCTTAAGAGACCAAGTAATCATTATTTTGTCTAGGAGAGAGAGAGGGAGGGACCAGGCGCCATACACGAGCCCAACATTAATCTTGCTGGTGACTATACTAAAAAAAAAAAAAAAAAAATTACATCTTAATACTGTGTTAGTGTCTCTGTTTGCGAATCATGACGACGATACGTTTTCTCAACATAACACACTAGACTAGGTGTGTATATGGCTCCATCCAGACTTTCCCAATTTGTTGGCAAAAGCTCTGAGACTGTGGAAACTAGTTCATGTTTGACTTTACAAAACGTTAACGTGGAGTTTCTTAATCTATTTTATACACCAGATATGAATTCCTATTTCGGGACAACACGTAATAATCGCATTTTATCACCCGAAATGGAAATTAATTCTTTGGGTTAAATTTTCAGCATTTTAAGACCATTTTTTATTGATTTCTCTTAATATGACATTACCGCATTCACGTGTCGCCCTTATTGTGGTACCAGGGAGATTGTCTAATAAAAGTAGGAGTCAGGGTTTCTATTAGTTACTTTGTACAGGTCTCTAAAGGTTAATGGTCGAAAGTAAGGTTTCTACAGGTTCATCTACTTAGGCCTCTACAGATTCATTTACTTAGGCCTCTACAGATTCATTTACTTAGGTCTCTACAGATTCATCTACCTGGATCTCTACAGGTTCATCTTTGAGTACCCAGATTTCTACAAGCTGACCTAATTGGAAACTCTACAACAGTACAATTTCATCTACCTGGATATGTAAATAATCACCTTCCTTGATCTCAAAACTCAGACACACTACATCTACTTCTACAGGTACACCTACTTGGCTCTCCACACTTCTTCTGACAGAGGAGGTAGGTAGGGTTGATGTAGGTGACGTAATCAGTACCACACACAGGGTTGTAGTTGACGGACTTGGGACAGTAGTCAAGGCATCCGTCACCCTCGTAGATATGCATAGCCAAACCCACCACCACCAGACCTTGTGTCAAGAGATAAATAAAAATAATGAGAAAGAATTTAGTCAACTTTTCAACCAAAAATTCGCTGGAAAATATCATACGAGCATTGAATTTAAATAAAAATAAAATAGAACAGATTTCTTTTACATAGAGATCTTAAAGTAAATTATATTCTTTGTAATAAGTGTACTATATGATTATTTATATTAATGAGAATATTTTCATGTCTATAACGCCTAAAACCACATTGTTTTTATAACAGGATTTAAACCTGTTACTTATGAGAGGTTTAGTTCAGTGATGCATACCTCCTGTATCAGTAAAGTGGTAACAGCAGGAACCAGTTAAGGTGTGAGGTATAATGGCAGGTATGTGTGTGTTAATTCGTTTTTTAAGAGGTTATTTTGCTGATAAAGTCTTTAAAATATTAACCTACTATAACTTTAACCTAACATAATATTAACCTAAAATAACCTTAACCAAACATAATATTAACCTGAAATAACCTTACCCTAACCTAATATTAACCTGAGATAACATTAACCTAACATATTAACCTGAAACCTTAACCTAACATTTAACCTGAAACGACATAAACCTAACATAACATTAACCAAACAAATATTAATCTGCAATAACATTAACCGGACACAATATTAACTCAAGAAAAATATCTGACAAAACCTTCACCTTACATAATATTAACCTCAATCCTCACTCAAAACACATTTATATTAGTTTTCATTTATCTTTACAGTAATTTTGACACTTTATGTTTGCCTTCAGTCCCATTCAATATCCTGTCACCCACATTTGTAAATAAAACTTCAACATTTGTCACTTGTTTTTATGCTACGATGAGGCGTTTACTAGAGTAATTTAGTTCCTCTCAAATCCTCATTTTCCTTCGTTCTTCTCTAACGCTCCGGCTTACTAACAAACAAATGACGACTTTATAAAACAAGGCGATATAACACCAACGTTACCAGTTATAATAAGGTAGGCGAGAAGAGTTGAATCTGGACCCATGGTAGTATACTGTAGGTGTCAGAAGTATAGCTGATCCGTGAAGCGTCTTCGGTTAGTACAACAATCACACAAAAACGTTGTTCAGCAATTCGTGAAAATAAGACTTGCGTTTACTTTGAATCAGCGTCAAAGAGACTTGGTAATGTTGAGTAACTTGCTGGTGGTGTTGACGTTATTTGGTAGTGTAGAGATGACTTGATATGACCTGGCGGTGTAGAAATGACCCGAGTGAAAAGGTCCTCGGAGAAATGTCTTCAGTGCAAGATGCTGCTTCTGAAATTAATGGATGCATTAGTCTTCCTATTTGAAATATATTGGTATTGGTATATATTTCCTCTGGAAAGGAGTGAATCTTTATTAGAAATTGATTTAGAAGTGTGATAACAGGCTCCGTCGAAAATATTAGTGAGTGAGAAGATAAAACAATATTTACGTTTTATGCTCTCAGAATCAGTTTTTATTTTTTCTGGAGTACATAAATACAGGAAGAAGGGGTTGGCTTTTTGTTCTTTAAAGATGACCTGTAAGAAAAAATAATGCAAATTAAATGAATCGGGTCTGTATGTAAATTACAAAAGTTATAATAGTGAAGAAATGAGTAAAAGTTATTTATGTACCATGTTGTGAGAATAAATAAGGTTAAAGAGAACAAGGAATTTCAAACGGTAAACAGAAGAGGACATGAAAGCACAACTTCCTCATCTCCACTCTCGCGGTCTCTCAAGTACCGCCCCTTGTCTTCCTTGTGTTCAGCGGTCCGTTCCCGTTATGCTTTAGTTCTCGGCAGCAATCCTTGGACAGTCTTCAGCCGACGGAAGTAACTGAGTAAACTATCACTTGCATAATAGTTTACATTTTTGTACATCGTCATAGCTCACATATCATTTCAAATCCGCTTTCGAGGAATTAGTTACCAATATATGTGAATTAAAGTGACAATGATACCTTTAGAATTGTTATATGTATATTCTCAGACAGAATTGACAATCGGTTAGAATTTTGTATCCACTTTTTATGAGTTTCCGGAGAGGATTATTATTTTTTACTAAAGATTGTTACGCGGAAGAAGATAGAGTTTGACCTTGATGGAGAGGTTGAGCAAGTTCAGGTCTGAAGTTGAGTTAGGTTGGGGTGGTGCTCGATGCCGTTACTGTGTTGCTCTCGCCACTGCATGCCTTGACAATGCTGATTTTTGTTCGCTCACTACCTGATGTTGCTGACGTCTGCAACACACTCAATCAACAGTTGACTAATTTTGTAGTCGTCCAATAAATTATGATCTCAAGCTAGCAGTTACGTGTCCCTGTACCAACCAGATCTAACAGCAGTTGGTAGCCTTGCTGAGGTGTGTATCCTGCTGAAATCCTGATGTCCTTCTACACTCCTCACAGCATAGGATCATTAATCATTACACAGGTGATTAGAAAAATGAAAACGAAAAATTTTAAGAAGACAAGTAGCAACTTATGATATTAAGTCGAAATTGATTATGACAACCTGAATAAC
The DNA here is from genome assembly GCA_958450375.1 of Homarus gammarus. Lineage (NCBI taxonomy): Eukaryota > Metazoa > Arthropoda > Malacostraca > Decapoda > Nephropidae > Homarus > Homarus gammarus. The sequence goes on from CAUDMG010001926.1 coordinate 2,071,253, forward strand.
CTGCTACATTAACTAAATAATACTGCTAAATCTCACAGAAAAGTGTTGAAGGGAGAATGATGCCCTGCAGGCTGATAAAATAAGAAGCAGCAACTCAAGAGGGAAGGGAAGCTGCAGTAGGTTACAACATAAGCTCATCGTATTACATTGAATCACATCAAACAAGGCGACATATGAGGTGCAACATATCATACATCTCTGATAACGAACTATACATCTAATTAATACGAGTAACAGCTTCCTTCTCCTTAATAATATTTTCAATACGTCTCTATGCGAGTTTAAGTCAAATATTCATAGTATAACACGGACGTAATTATCATGGAGCTGGCAAGGATAAACGAATCACATGTGGTTTAGAAACGAACATCGTGAGTGAAAAGGTGTTCAGCCAGAGGTACCCACAAAACCTCCGACGTGGTTTTGTGTTAGTCTCCCAATATGTTCTGGTCTACTTTAAAACACTGCCACATTTTGTTAGCTAATACGGTTTATCACTTATCTCACCAACACACCGAAGTTATCGTGTCATTTCATTTTCAGAGCGCATGAATGACTTATATTACTGCCACAATGCAGTTATCACTCCTCATTTCGGAATTATCATGTTATCCCTCTCCACACAGCAGCACTGTATTTATCTAATTCTCACTTTCGCACCACTGTTATCACTATATCGTACCCAAGCCGTAGTTATCACCTGTTATACACCTTCACACCGTATGCATCACCTGTTATACACCTTCACACCGTATTTCATCACTTGTTATACACCTTTACGTCGTAATTATCATTTGTTATGCACCTTCAGGTTCTAGTTGTCACTTCTTGTACACCACACCATAATTATCACTTGGTATCCCTACTCCATCACTTCTAAACACCTGCAATTATTATTCAATTAGTATATATCAAACTCAAGTACCGCACCTGTGCTAGCATGAAGGACGGTCTTGCTCTCCTGTGTCGCCGTCAGGTAGATTAACAGGTGAGGTTCGTCCAGGTACACGGGAACTATAGATACAGACGGCGGCACTTGAGGTGACGAGTGAACGTCCCTGCACCAACAGTGACACAGGGAGAAGAGTCGTTCAGCTGTGGCCGTGTGTGGAAGAGGTAAGTAACGGTCTGGCGGGGAGGACCGTGACCCGTCCACACAACGCACACACACACACATGCGGGAAAACACGCTGACACATCCACAGGAATACAAAACGGGAACACACACACACACACATACATTCATATACTGTACATACTCGCCATACCAATTTCAGAATTCCTCCCCCTCACCACCAGTTTTACCCCTTCCCACACTCATGTATAAATAAACAAAAACTTTTGAAGCTTGGAAGAAGTGCTAAAATGCATAAGGTACTGGATATTTAAATTAAGAAACTAAATACTACTAGCAGGATGTCTAGAGAGGGTTGTTCCTGCCTGTTGCATGACTATATCATGTCGTTCGTGTACGATGTAGCGTCAGGCACATACTGGGAAAACTTGTGTTGAATTCAATTAGCTAGATAGGTTGGCTTCAAACAAGAATAAGTATGATGGCTTTAATGGGTTATCCTTGATCGAGTCCACCTACTGTTTAACTTTGTATACCTGCACTGTGAACTTGTATGACGATTTTAGTATCTACCTATACGCTAGGATCTTGAAATACAGACTGTACATGTTCATATCTGAACGTAATGTACAGTGAGGACTCAACAGGTGGTAAATGTTCATATAACCAAATTATTGCAAACTTGCAAGCAGATAAAAAATAATCTTTATACGTTTCTTTGTTTTCCTTGATGGCCAAATTTAATTTACTTCCTAGAGTAATCAGATGTTTTCTTCCCCACCTAAATTCAAATTTGGAAATTTTTTACCAATCCTTGAAAATAATCTAACAAACTTGAAATCTTGTTTGAAAACATCGTAATCACTGGCAACTCTACTAACATCAAGCTAGGTGACGGCTGAACTACGTGTTCTCCAAGATGAAAACCCTGAGAAAATGTACGTAAAGCAAATCCTGAGTTGTGCAGTTTATTCTAGAGATAAGACAGCTCTTGTTTTACACATCAAGTCCTTAGAATAACTAGCTTAGGCGCTGGTAAAAGGGAGCAGCGCGGTGAATGTTGCCTCACGACCTCTACCTTTACAATATCGTGTGACACCCGAACTCGAGTGCCCGGTGCGGGGGCGGGGCGGCATTGGGTGTCAACAGACCAGTTACAGCTGACGCCCGGTTATTAGCGATATTCTCTCAAGTATACTGTATTATACGTAAAATGAAGCTCACATCAATAAACTCACAGTTATTAGTTGTTGAGTGTGAGGAAAAAATACGAATACTTTATATATATATAAAATAAAACAGGGTTGAAGCCTTATGGGCAGGGAGAGGGAGTATGCTGGCACTAGCAGGCATTGAGTGGGGTCACGTGACTTTGTGACAGTAAGTCGTGACTACGTAAGTCAGTTCGGCGGCAGAAGCGCAGAGATGATGTTGGCTCCGGCAATGCTCAGCCTGCTCCTTTTCATAGGTAAAGTATTATTTATTTCAGTAAAGAGGAGAGGATCGCCACTAAGACTTTTTTTTAAGAAATTTACCTGTCAAATCTTCAGTGACATTTATTTGAAAAAAATTGGTTAATTTTGCGAAATCGTAGTCTGTTATCGACGTGGTTGCTCTAGTTATTCTAGGTATCATTCAATTCGTTAATGTTCCGATATCCTCTTACTTTTTGCTACACAAAATGGTTCGTTGCGATATTGGAACATTAGGGCAATAAGTTTGGTATACCAGTAACATACAGCGGAATTGTCTCTGATTCAAAGTGGTTATTGTTCCAATATCGCATTGTTATTCTCTACTTTGTTATTGCGTGAAATGCACCCTTTTAACACATCGCAGTAATTACTGACGTGTCGTCAATAAATACAGCCGAATTTTCATAGAAAATTAATTTTAAAATGTCGCAATTTCACTGTTTTACAGTGGACACTCGTATTTTGGACAAATGTGTTAAAACGGGGTTATATATAGTCAACCTTAACTAACACTTACCGAAGGCGAACTTACTGTAAATGAGACAGTGTAAGGATGCCGTGCTGTAAAAAAACTGGAGGGTGAGGCCGCCTTTCGCCCTGAATTCACAAATAATGTCCATATAAGACTAGCAACTTCCTTCACATGCTACGGCGAAACTGAAAATGGCGGGATTCGCCGGCAGCAGTGTTGCCAGATTTCTCAAGAAAAATTACAAGACTTGCTACAAAATTATGCTACAAGTAGCACAATTATACAGTACTAGAATTTTCACAACTTATGCTAGAATTGTGCCTTTCTCACTAGCTCTTTTGTTCATGTTACTCTTTATTGAAAAATATCGTTGTACTTAATCATATTTCAAATACACCATGAATAAAAAAGGGAATTCAACGGAAATTAGCTACTCTTTGGCAGCATAAACGCAAAGTCAATGTAACAAAATCGATTCATAATTCTATTATATGAAAAAAGTAAATCACACTATTACATTAAATCACATAGCATGTGATCACAGTAAAAAAATACCTATTAATATAGGCTTAAACCCATTTTATTTCAGAAATATGAATCATATCACAATATTAGATATAAAAAGAAATATGACCACTCTGGTGATAATCTCTACTTCCTGTATAACACAAATGGCATCTGCTCATTTATTTATTTTTTAAATGGTTGACTATAAAATTAAATGTGGGTTAATTATATTAAAGGAATATCTCCATACCTTTCAAGTGGATGAACACACTTTAGGAGCACCTTGTATTATTTCTGATACGTCTTTGCCCTTGACTTCAGCAGTGACGCAGAAGGCTCAAGGCTTAAACAGTCTCCACTCACCTTTTTTCCTTCACAACTTATTAATTCATTACAAAGAGAGGCATGTTAAGCCTATAGCATTTTTTTTTCAGATTCACAACAACTCCCTCCCTCCAACCCTCTCTCTCCCTAGCCAGCCACAGTGCCGCCAATGCATTGATGATATCAAACTGAAGCTATGCTACTTCTATGGCTACCTTCATTATAATATTCCAGATTAAACTAAATTATGTCAGATTTATGCTAAAAATATGCTAAGCTGTAATATTGGGTCGAAAATAAGCTAAAAGCATAAAAGTATGGTAAATCTGGGAACACAGGTCGGCACTGCTGGGTTTTCTTAAATACCCAATGAAACCCAACTTAACCTAACCTTACTTTTGGCTTGGCGAATTTGCATCGTTTCACAAAAAAAAAGAAGACAATTTTAACCTCACGATAATGGCAGCCTGCACCAGAATTTAGACACTTTATGGAAATTTACAAAACACCACAAGCCTTGACAATGTTAATAACAGTGGCGTTAATAACAAAAACACCTTGAATGGTCTGCCAATCTTAAAAAGTCACATTTCGTACAGAGAAGCCATCTTGCAACTAACCAAGACAGATTCAAAACTATATTATAATCAAAAGCATGAGCACACACAGTAGTTTCGCGTGACTTCTGATGATTAGCAAGTTTTAGTCATGTACGTAAGAGATAAACAAATGGGTGGACGGAAATAAAGTCCACAGGGAAAAAAGTCACATGACCTGTACACATTAACAATACAATATATATATGATGGCATTGCACGTAGGTTAGGTTAAGTTAGGTTAGGTTTTTTCCGTGCCTTTTTTCCTACTACCAACAAATGTACTGAATCCCGCGAACTACTACAGTCAGTTCTGCTATAACACTGTAGTTGTGTTCCTGTAAAACCTCGCGTTCTACAAATTCGCGCAACAGAAATAACAGGGCTTATGGAGAAAATAGGGTTAGGTGCAGATTACTTGAAATCGAAAAAAAATTTAGTAATTAGCCTAACACAAAGGATAGTACAGCCTAAATAAATGTTACATTCATATCTAATAATGAAATCATACAGTAAATGTTACACTTTACCTTGAAAAAATATGAATATAACTTGGTCCCAGATCGCTTTTTCGTTTGATCTTCTATCCAAACACTTAGAAGCCATTCCATCTCCTCAAGTTCCTTTGGCCGTGATCTCACACTTTTGCTAGCACTCAAGGTTTTTCAAGCAATACAGTTTGCTTTAAGCTTTGCTGCATTGTCTCTAATGGTGCGTAAAGTAGACTCCTTTATTCCCGTTGCACACACAATATCACGTGTTCTTTCCTTATTTTCCAAACGCTTGACAACATCAAGCTTTTCTTCAAGTGTTATAGCCTTTCTTTTACGATCACCAGAACGCTTCCCGGAGATATTCTTCTTTTCCATAGTCACAAAATTGTAGAAATAGTAATAAAAAATCACTGAGGACGCTTAAAAACTTCCCAGGTGTTTCAGCACGGGTCTAAAACGCTACGTATTTAGTTTTTCTCTTTTATTTACCTATTATTCATATTATGCCAGAGCTCCCACAAAACATGAGAAACGTTTGAGTCCCCCAGTAGAGATGTCCGTTCTCTGTCCACTTCAGGATGTCTTAGTCCTCCGTTTTCTTTTTGTGTACTCACTCAGGGACTCAAGTATTTCTGTATATAACACAGGATGATCAGGGAATTTGAAGTTATGAGTGAATGAATTTATTATACAGTGATTCAATTAACTTAGTTTTGATATGTTTAAGTAGTATTCAGGCGCCTTCAGCCTAGTAATGTTACGACATTCGTATCACTCACTCTACACCACGAATTCCATCCAAAGAGAGAGAGGCCAAGCGCTCTGTTTACATCAAACACACATAAATAGGTAAATTTGCATTGTTTCACCGTTCACTTTTAGCAAGTAAAAAATATATTTTTCTAGTGTATTTGTGTGTGTTTAGACCGAATATGACCTTCATTTTTGGCGGAAATTAGCCGTTTTTTAGCGATTTTTTCGTTTGACGTTTTCCGTAAAAAAAAGTGGCTAAACGACTAAAAAAAAAAAGAAAAAAGAAAACCTACCCTAACGTAACCTAACTTAACTGACTCTCACCATATGATGGAATCACCTATTTTTTACCTTATTGGCCTGGTTCTTGTTCGTCGTTGCATTCTGAGAATCTTACACAACTCCACATATGTTGGTCTTTGCGATATTTACATTCCGTCTTGCTCTTAGTACACTTTACTGAGGTTGGAAGAACACCATGCGATCGAAAAAATGCTATAGTTTCTACGTTTTTTTCCCAAAAACTCGCAATCAGCTCCATATACTTTAAGTGACATCCATCGCAGACTTCCATGGTCGGAACTGAACTTGAATTTCAAAATATGAGACCCAAAATAAAACTCGATTTTGATTGGGCCAAATATACTCTGAATTAAACCCAAAACCATTTTAATTGGTTCCAAAAGCAAAAACGCTTTTGATTGGCCGCATGACATGTACGGGTACGCATGCGCGTCATGATTTATGAAGGAGACGCGAGAGACACGCATTGTTGGGTGAGGGGCAGACGATAATGGCGGGAGGTTAATGGAAGAAAAGAGAAATTTTTTTTGAAAAGCTATCACCGTTACCATACATTTCCGCCGGTAATGTAATAGATGAAAATTATCTTATAATTAGACGTCTTATTCGAATATGATAATAGATTAGTGGTAGGAATGAACGGTGTGTAAACGCAATAATACCCATAAATATTACATAAATTATTTCTGCAATTCTTCACAAACAAAACACATAACTCAATTGAACATGTGATGTCGAACATGAACTGTAAACACTGCATAACCCCGTGCCAAGCCACAACAACCGTTCGATTGCAATCCCGTTACAGCCAATGCGTTCGCGTTTTACAAATATTGTTCCTCTATTCATCAATTGCGTTAGAGCCAATTCGCGTTGTCAAGACACGCGTTATAGCATGACTCACTGTACTTATTTTTTGCTCTATTTCACTATATCCACTTGTATATAAACATCAATACCCTGCATAAAATTCTGTGGTTGGTCTCAACATATTCTTCACAATATTTTTGCTAAAACTTGTAAAACCCACCTCACAATAAGATATGCAACATGTCGGATGATTGTAGTTTTGATATCATTGGTGGCAGGGATGAGTGAGGCAGTTCAGAAGCGGTGGGCGCAGACGTGGGACCTCAACTCCCCAAACAACTGGAAGAATGGACATCTTCCCTGTGCTGGAAAGGCTGCCATCCTCCCCCTCTATCAGAGGTCTCCGGTAATATTTCCTATGTACATGTTAACTGGCTTACTATGTATATACATTGCATTTGATATATATTACATTAATTACTGGATATACAGAAATGCAGTACTTTATGACATGCATGGAAAGTTGCAAATATCTTGTCATAATCATCTCTTTTAACTTTTAATGTTCACATTAGACTACTGTAGCATACCTGCTATAATTATTTTGATTACGTTATATCGTCTCAGTCTATCTTCATAATGCTGTTTGCCGTCTCACCCTTCTCACTGTCCTTGAGGATAATTTTCACCGCTATTTTACTGTCAGCTTTTAATACCAGTACTACAGATATGTCTTACTCCCAGGCTTAGAGACTGACTTCTAATGTTCATCATCTCTGCATAACAAAGGACCAACAGATGAAGATAATGTTATTATATACTGCAGATGTTCCTTGGGGACGACCTCACGTTGGGGTCACTGGAATTATCCCTCGATGGTGAAGTAATCTTCGGTGATGGTGCCAATATGATGCTTGACACTTCCACCAAAGACAACTGTCAAGGTGTAGTGCAAATTATTGGTGTCAGAATATGCACCCACCACTTAAATTCTTTTATCCTACTGACTTGTTGTGCATGAGTGTGTGTTTGTGGGTGAGTAACAGCATTACACTATTAATAATACAGAGGATATTGCATAGAATTGAGTACATACCCCGTAGGTGTAGACCATTGGATCTCAGATTGCAATGTACATAACAAAACAAGATATTTACTGGGATACTGTACAATACAATATAATATACAGTTACAGAACTTAGAGGTCTTCTATCACATAAGACATTACATAATCACTTAGGCCTATAATACAAACGAGTAGGGTGAAGACACTGGAGACACACAAGAAACATCCGGACAATTATCAAGAAGACATCATTGGGTGTGCTGACTAGGGAGAAAATAAACCTATTCACTACAGTTCATTAACTAAAACTAAACTGTTGTATAATTGACTGTTGTATGCGAGAAAAATATTCTTTTTGGCTTCATTAATTTAATGATAGGAGTAAGTACTGTACTTAATGTACTTTGCTCCAAATACAGTACTGTACTGTTTTTAGGTATAATTGCTTTGCCTCTCCAAATTTGAGATAATTTATATAGTACCACTATGGTAGATGCTCAACTTTGAATCGAGGATGGGGAGAGGGGGTGCATTTGTTCTTTCCTATTGCTGTGGAATATTTAGCATGGTGCGTTCCGTAATATAAGAAAGTCTTGAAAATTTGTGATTGTAAATAAAAAAGATTCTACGATGTAGTTCAGCATTATCAACAGCATTAGAGATTACAATACATGAACCATGTACCAGTTTTAGTATCCAAAATGATTATAATTTATGACTTTTGAAATGGCCACATCTTAAAACATTCGCTTCCACTGCCCTCGAAATACAGATGCGACCTGGACGCATCACGGTCAAGACAAATGGTGGGACCCTGATGCTTGGGAGCACCCGTCCTTCAAAGACCCGTCTACGTCTCCTATTCCACACGCGCACCGGATTCCCTGTACCAGAGATGGTGCAGTCTTCACCAACCCCGAAGAGTCTTTGTATACTGTCCACCTCTCACCGCCAACCATCTCAGTTACCAGCCTCTCCATAGGCAAAAAGGTGTGTGTGTGTGTGTGTGTGTGTGTGTGTGTGTGTGTGTGTGTGTGTGTGTAAGTAATCCGTAAATGTGTAATATAAATACAGTCTCTCCTCGACTTACGACATATTCGACTTATGATAACCCGGACATAGGACGGCCATGATCGTATAAAATATTTTTCACATCACGTATTTTCGAGTCCCAACGTTAGTGATCGCGCTGTGTACTGACAAAATTTTCGTTTGTAATTCCCTTTAAAATGGCTGGCAAGTGTAAAAGTGAGAGTTCTCGTGGTGCTAAGAAGAAAAAGAGACACCCATTTTAGAATTTCTATGTATTATTTTTGCCTTTTCGACTTACGACCTGGTCGTTGAGACGGAACCCCGTCATTAGTCGAGGAGAGACTGTAACTGATAGTGCATGTGTCAATATTTCAGATAATGAAAATCTTACTTGTTTTTCATGTCTTGTATTTGTTAACCTAGACCAGTGGTTCTTAACCCTTTTGGAACTGCATCCACAATGGGTTAAGAATAAAAAAAATTCAAGTTCCAGTTGCACTGCCTTTATTGCCTCTTCAGATCCAAATAAACAAACAGAAGCTTGGTTGACAGGGTATTGAGTTGATGGGGATTGAGTTGACAGGGTTTGGATTGACTAGGGGTTGAATTGACTGATCCACCATATACCTGTAGCTATTCTGGAAGTGCTTAAAATAAATTAGCAACACCCAAGCAGAACTACAGCTCTGAAACTTGTTCAAACACTGCTACATATTGGTTTGCATCTCATTATTTATGTTCGTCTTTCTATCACTTTTTTATCTCCAAAAGATTTTATATTATCCTCGTGGGAAGCCCCTGAAATAGTGACATCTCTGGCAATAATACATGAAGTTAAGTTTGAGATTATTAAATGGCAAGTTTTCCCTTCCCCACTCAGCCACGCCAATTTTTGAACTACAAATTTATTTAATTGAGAATACATATTTTGAGTCAGAAATATGTTCAATCCTTTGTTCCTCCCTGCCTTGAAAGATTGAAAGGCCCCCCAGGGTAAGTGACACTCATCTACAATCACATGATTGTAATCCCTGTCAAAGTTATTTAACAATATTAACAAACAAGCCAAAGTTAATAAATTTCGATTTGGGAAGTCTTATTCAAATTACTGTATGAAAACATTTCAGATGGATGAACAAGGGTATCACTGTGTTGATCCCCTCATGTTTTATAATGGGGGAATAACAGTAAAGGTGACATAACTCTCTTTGGCAGAATTACACCACTTCAGAATTTGCTACATACACCTTGACCAGTGAGGGAAGCCTCATGTTCACTGGGGCTTCAAGTAGTGATGGTGCTCCCTTATATGTAGAAAGCCCTGAAGAATGTAGAGATGTGACAGGTTGTCTATGTGGCACTGAGAGTGCTGCCTCCATCATCTGTGGCATAATGTCTGCCAAGTGCTTAAGTCCTCAGTGCAACAAACCAATACAGATGACAGGCTTTTGCTGTCCTGTGTGTGGTAAGTCTATGTGCCTTTGTTTGTCGGAAATAGCTATATTAAGTTATTGATATTTAAATAAGATCTTCTACATTACTGTATGTTTATAGATAGCATAACTGAGATGACTACTGTGCTATATTCCCATAAATTTGTAAACCTTACTGATGTATTAGGACAAAAGAACCCTGGGAGTGTAGTCAATAAATACACACCTGGTATTATCTATCAGTAAAATAGTTATATAATAATTATTAATGATTTATTAAAAAGGTACAGCAGACAACAGGCTGGGTTGGGGGGATCATGGTAAATACTGTAGGGATAATAGTACAGTAGAGATAATTGTACACACACACACACACACACACAGTGCATATGTACAGTTATAGAGAAGAGGGCTGTCACTCACCTCTCTCTCCTCCATCTGTCTCTTGGCACTGTATGAAGTGCATCAGGTAAGTACTTGGGGGTTCTTCCATGTTTTTTTTTCTTGCTTGCTTGTTCAGGCAATGTCCCCAATACTTTTTTGTGCTAGAAAGCTTGGTAATTATTCAGTATTACTGCCTACTCATTTTAGAAAGAAATAGGATTTTCTTCCCGCTGATATGCTTTAAAGTAACCTGCAGTATCCACGGTAAGTCATTATTTTGGAGGAAATAACAATAAAAAGTAATCAGGAATAAAAAAATACCAATTCCTCCGGGTGTTGACGAACCACTGCTAGGCAAATAGGAACTAACCAATAACTGATGTCCATTTCACAAAGCCCCCCTGGATAGGAAACATGGTGCTATGTCTAAGATAGATTAAATAGTTAAAGTAAGGTAAGGGTAAGTTTAGTACATGTCGATGAATATTGAAAAAATGTTTGCCCCCCCCCCCCCCCCCCCAAAAAAAAAGATTTCCCCCCATGCATCCTCTTAAGTTGTCGACACGAAAACATATTCTTTTGGTTTATTTTCTTTGAATGTTACTTTCATTTTCTTGGAAAAATCATTATTTCTTCCCAAGAAAATGAAGGTCAGATTCGAAGAAAACACCACAAAACTATGCTTCCGTGTTGAAATCGAGTAGGTAGTAATACTGAATAATTACTAAAAGCTAAAATTGGGACACAAGAGTGACCATCTGCTTTGGCATTTTTTTTTCTGCTACTGTATTATGTACACTACTACCCTTCCTCAATCTATCTCTGTTCAGTACAGTACATTGATCATACCACTCCTTTTTTTTTACAACTACAGCACTGTAAATGAAAATTAGTTTATACAGTACATGGAAAAATTTGGTCTGTTACACTTAGGCATCATTTCTATCATAACTAAACTACCCTGCATACTGTACTTAAATTAGGTTAGGTTAGTTATGATGCAATTCATTTACTATTTGTATTATGATTAACCACATGCATGTCCTTAATAGTGATCATACACATATTTATAGAGAGTACAATACAAATAGTAACTGAACACATAAATAATTGTCCATGTCGTTAGTAACATACAGAAGGTACTATTGTGCTGGTCAAAGTTTTTCTGTAATGATACTCAGTTGCTCCTTATAGTGCAAGCAATACATTTGCTGTTATTATAATTTCTCTACAGGAGCTGAAGTGACAATCAGCCACAGTGGAACATTACCTCTTGCTAGTTTGTCAGCTCTCTTGGAGGACCACCTTAAGACTCCTGCCCTCCAACATGTCTCAGCATATGCTGCAAAAATGGATGATGGATTTCATCATGTTTACTTCACTGCTGTCAATGAAAAAGGGGACTACAAACTTGCAGCAGAGAGTTTTAAGAAAAAATTCGATCAAGGTATGTTGAATCTGATCATGTGTGTGTACAGAGTAAATTTACCAGTACTGTACTGTACCTCCTTTTAAGATTGGTAACATTATTTTCACACCTGGTAAGTAATGTTATTATAGAAGCAGAATTGAATATAAGGACATGGAGGAAAAAGAGAAAAGGAACTTTTCAATGGCTATAGAATAGAAAAGTTAAAAATGACAAGTATACTCTTGATTAAATGACAAAATACCTCTTAAAAGTCAATCTGTAGATCATTGGAATAAACTTTCACGCAGAGTTGTTAATTTAGGAAAATTAAAAACCTTTAGAAATATAATAATACAGTGGTCCCTCGGTTAACGAACACAATTCGTTCCAGAAGGTCGTTCGTTAACCGAAACCATGTTTCAATGGGATTTCGGGTAATTGGTTCCAGTTCACCGAAAATTACATACAAACTAAAAATAAATGCAGTAAAGTACACTTACTTTGAGGTGTGCATGTAGAAGGCTCCTGGTTGATGATGATGATGATGATGATGGGAATTAGAAGTGGGGGTGGAGGAGAAGGGAGAAGAGAAGGCATTGGGGTGGAAGAGAAGTCACCCCGTGCTTCATGCCGCCATTTCACCCATAAAATTTTAGTTCACTTGGTGTAATTCAAGATTATGTTCTTTAAATCAACACTGCACTACATTATATATTGTCAATACTATGTAAAATAAACTTCAGAATGACCAATAATTGTACTGTAAAAACGTAAAAATAGTTTATGTTCAAGAGTCTCAAGCAAGATGCTTCCTCCACTGAGCAGGGACACAAACTGAGGCCATTCTGGGTGAGTCAAGTAGCTGTTTGGTGCGCTAAAAACTTGTTCCCTGTACTTCAATTATGTTAAATAATTGTTAAAATGACTAAAAAATTTTATGGAAGACTTGGAAAATTATTGAATAGTACAACCTTCTTGATATTTACTCAACTGGTAACGAATTTAAGCCCTAAAACCGATTACTGTATTGGCGGACTAATACTACAGCTGGTGAGCAGGCGAAAGCAGGCGAAAACATGTTGGGAAAAATTTGTAAGGAATTTGTTAACCGAATTTTTTTCGTTAACTGAATTGAATATTCTTATGGAAGGTAATTCGTTAACTGAAATTTCGTTAACCGAGGCGTTCGTTAATCGAGGGATCACTGTACACACATCATAGTAGAAAAGGAGGTGGAACATTAATGTCGACTTATACATTTTACAGTTTAGTCATTGGTAAACCTATTCTACTTTATTTGTTAGTTACTACACCATTTAAAACTGCAATGTTATAAAAAAAAAATTATGATTTTCAACAGCCCCCCTCAAAAGCATTAGTTATGTAATATTGATTTCAGTTATGTTTCACAGAGCTGAATGCGGGAAGTTCATATGAAGCATTAGTGGCCTACTCTGGAAACATCATTCCTAAAAAGTCTAATAGGAGTGTAGCCCCACACAATATAGGGGTTATAGTTGCCATCCTCATCACTCTTGCCATTTGCTTTGCTATTGGCGCTGCTGTCTATCACCTGAGGAAGCGCAGGTAGTGTACGTTACCAAAATACTTACAAATGGCTAGTGATCAAAGGTTTCAAATATTCTCTGTCCACTCTACTGTATTAGGGCCAGTGACTACTGCCATGTTTCCCACAGTTTGGCAAGAATAAGCTATCCAAACCATTATATTCTTTTGAACTTATAATCTTAAATTTCTACATGTGATAACAAAACCCATAAATATTTGTGTGTCTAGAGTACTATGAGAGATATGCCTGTATGTCTCGGGAGGGTTGTCAGAATCTTTTGTGTCTTTTGTCTTACATAAAATAGTAAATAGACTTTTTGGAGCAAGTGTACAATATGTCGGCAATTAATATAAAAGATAATTTTTTTTAATGTCCTCAGTTCAATAATTTAAGTCACCAAATTTAATGTTACATGTACAATACAGGGTATTGGATCATATTGTGTGCCACTATCATCTACTACCGTAATAATCAGTTTGTCTCTTCTTCTTATCATAACTCTGTATTCATTCAGTTTCAAAAGATATATTAGATAATAAATATGTTTTTGCTCAGGGCAACGTCTCGATTCTCGTTCATGTTCCGACGTCTTGAGAGCAGTAGCCGTCGTGTGTCAGTGGCCAGTGATATGGTAGGAGGACGACGAGCCTCAACAACATCCAGTATTTTTACCTACAACAGAGAAGGTGGCTTAAGATTCTTCAACCCTATTTTCAACCAGTCCATGGCAGTGAGTAATAATGATACATTACAGTTATTGGTTAATTTTAAAGTGTTTCCTACAACTAGGTTTGCAATATATGGTGCAGAATAAAACACAAAATACGTGTTGACCGTTATACTATGGGCTTGAGGACCTCAATAAGCCAACGTTAAGTGATAGGTCGTATATCGATGTTAATATCATATGGGGAAAAAAGATTCCATTCCTGAGACCTTGAAGAGCCCAAACTAGTTTTATATCCTGCTTTTATAATGAGTAAATAATGTCTAAATACAGTAACTCATGTAATTTATAAATACCTGTACTGTACATAAAAACAATAAATCTATACAAAATAAAGATTTACTTAAAATTATTTACAGGATATGTTTACGGTAGTAAGTTGCTATCTCTCAGCTCTCATTAAGTAGTTTAGGGTAAACATACATAATTTTCTTCATTTTTTAAACTCTGTTAATGCTTTAAAATATTTCATAGTGTGCAAAAAAAAATAAAAATAATTAAAGGAAATGATTATCATGAGGTCAAAACATAAAGAAAATAAAAATTTCATACATCCCCGGGAGTTACTGTGGATCGTGGGAGGGGATCTCAGCTCCCCCCCCCCCCCCCCCACCAGGCCAAGCTGTGAGCTGCATTATTGTTATTTTTCAACTTGCAATTTCAGGTAGATAAACGTAATAATTTGTTTTTTATATACTGTTACATGCACACACAATCGTTCGTACAGAATGTGCAAAAAATTTGATTACTATAAAATAATTATCATACGGTCAAAAGCATAAAGGCCTTCTTTAACTGCTAGACTGCAGTGTATGTTAATAGACTCATTAATTGTTTTGCCACTGTGTAAGTGTCTCTCCATTGAGTGTCATGCCAAGTAATGCCTCATTTATGAGAGTCAACTGGGTTTGGCAAACACATGTGTCATGCTTCTCATCAATTAATAGTCAACCTCCAACAAAGCCCCACACCTACAATGTGTTGGCTGTATGGAGATACAGCAAACCTCAGAACCAATATTGGAAACCTTTGCTAGAGCACAAAAAAAATATCAGACAATCACAAATAAAGAGTGAATAGTACAATTTGTGGCTGGGAAGAGATTACATGAAGATGATATGTTGACAAACTAGTATGCACAAAGGTCTTTGTGCATAGGGATGTGAATGGCGGGTGCCCAGCAGGCAACCATCCCAACATCATGTGGGTAAGGACTTCACTAAGGCCAATTAAAGGTTGGGCAGGAGACAATTCTTCATACATTTCTCATTTGAAAATTCACCATGTGGGTCATCATAATTTTGTACCACACATTCAAGAATTTGGACTTGTTCTAAATTATAATTTTTTTCCAAAATCTTCAGTGTCTGAAATAAACTAAATTTTAAAACACTAAATTTGAATATTGTGATGGTTTACACGGTGTGTGTTTGTGTGCACACTCAGTAATCTAATATCTTACTTTTATTTTGATTTGTATTTTGTAAAAGTGATTCCTCTCCTTAATGTACTGTATATAAAAGCATTGCTTATACTGTATTTATTACCTTGATATTGTAATTATAAAATTATCGTTTTTGACAGTCTCTAGCAGGAGCGGGCCTATCATCCGCAATCAATGAAAATATTCAAGTTCCTGCTGGAGATCAAGTAGAAGGGCAGCATGAGAACCCTATGTATACTGCTTACCAAAACATGTCCCCCGAGGAACGTCAGGTATGTGTGATTCATGTTTATAAGAATAAATATATAATACAGGGGTAAAATAATTATTTTATAGGGTGAGGGATACTGATTGGTCTTTAGTAATAAGCAAGAGCATGAGACCCATGGATCAATATTAATTTTAAAAATTTGTATCTGTTGTGTGAAAAAGAAGAAACAAATCTCTAGTTCTATTGTTCTACCACCAATTACCAAAAGCAAGAGTTCTACTTCCATAAGGAGTATACAGTACTGTACAGCATCTGGTTCTTGATCTCCTTCTTCTAAACATGTTGAGAACACTGCTTCTTATCTAATCAGTGAAGTTAAGCAATGTTGGGTCTGGATAATACTTGGATGGGTGATGGCCTGGGAACATCAATTAGTGATTTGTTATAAAGTCCTTCATATACAAGAGGTCGTCTTTAAGCAGTCTTCCTCAGCTAGCAGCCCCCTGTTGCATTTTTGATGAATAAGCAACATTCTGTCTTCATGGGTATATTTACTGTCCTAAACCCTCCTTGGATTTTGTATACCTCACGAGCTCATAAACCTTTGACTTGTGCAACACTTAAATGGCAGCAATCATCAATGGACTTTTTATGCCTTTGCTTTCCATTTTATGCATATTGAGGTGGAGTAGAGTAGGGAATCCTTAGCAGCCAGTTAAGGGCATCTCCTTGAATGTTCTTTGGATTATCTCTTCCATATCTTTACAGATTTGGTCAGAATCTGTATCCCCATATTTTGTATTATTTCCAGCAGTGGCTTAATCGATCTCCAATTACTATTTGAATAATGTAATTGGTGTTGGGAGTATTATGTTTAGGGTAGACTTCAGTTTTATCTTTAGACGAGTTATTTCAAGTTGGTGATGCAATCCAAAGTTAACACCATAACAAAATTGGTTATTGAGCACTGAAGACATCCAGCTTTTTCTTACCAAGATAAAATAGAGAGAGATGTCCTTAATTTACGTTGGTAATGTTATCTCCATTATAATCAAACAGACTACGTAATTAGTTCTGTGATTAATTTGGTCACAGGATTATAAATGACTTTTCTAAAATCTTTATATTAACCCGATGACCCCTTTCCATCTAGGCTTCAGAAGACACACTTCGTGCTCGAGAGAGAATCCTCGAGGCTGCAGGAGAACTTGTTGCTTCCATGGAGTCTTCACCAATTCTCAACAAAGATGTGAAGACAATAGGGCCAACGAGTGACCTTGGAGTAATAGAAGAAGAGAGAGAACCAAAGACCGATGCAAGTGATCTGAATGAAACAACGGATAATGGCACAGAAGAAACAAATGATAAAAACAGCAACCCTCTTGAATCATTTAATGTTAGTTCGCTGCAGAAAGGTAAAACTGACGGAGATGTTCTGATAGACGATTCTCAAAGTGAAGTAAAGCTTGATGATTCTGAAGACAAAACATGCACAACTAATGTTTCACTTCAGATAGAGAGTGACTCTAGCACAGATGCAGTCAAGAGTGAACTGACTGCCAAAGATCCCATAAACATTGAGGAAAAGGAAATTGATGGCTCAGTGACCAAGCAAGATTTGACAGAAACTGAGGATACTCAAGGACATCCTGCCAGCTCTCTGAATCTTGAAAACTATTCAACTAGTTCCTCTTCTGATGATGATGCCTCATTTACACCTAAGAATCTTGAAGGTTTTACTCCTCTTGTAGAACTAAATTAGATATTATGTGGAGGATATCTGTTGCAGCCAGGCAGAAATATGATTGGGATTCACCTATCATTCTACAAGCTTATCTAAATACCAAAAACATGCCTCTTACTGCCTGATGGTCCAGCCTTTAGCTGTACTTGTACTCCATATTTTGTTATAAACTTAAGAATATATTGCTGGGCCTTTACAAGCATTTTTTTTTCCTCTTTGTCCCACTCTTTTGTACAGGACTGTATCTAAAAAATACACTATGAAGGTAAAAGGTGAAAATTTTATCTTGAAATACCAATAATCAAGTAAAACAAGTCGAGAGTGGACATGTCTAAACAGAGACTAGAACCTTCATCAGGGCTGCTACAGTATAGGGCCAGGAACTAGCACCGGTGTTACTGTACACTACAGTACCCTGTACTATGATATATAGTACATAAGAATGCAACTGTCAAGAACAGAGGAACTAAAGTGTCAGCCATCATACTGACCACCTAAAAGAGGCTCATACTGTATATCTTAATAGAGTTCTCTTTATAATTTTTATTATGAAAGAACAAAAAGTTCATAAAGGAGAAGGACTCCAAAGTACCATTCATAGGGAGGCGCACTGCTTACCTCAACACCAAAATTTAAACAAAGGAAGTCTGGAAACTCAATCTCATATGACTCCAGAATTCATAATCCTACATTAAAGAAAGTGAAATGAGCCAACTGCAAGTTGATAAGGGCATTATTTATAAAGGGAATAGGGAATATAGTACTGTACTGTATACCCTAGATCAGCGGTTCCAAACCTCAGGTCGCGACCCAAATCAGGGTCGCGGGCAGTATTGCAGTGCCAATTTTTAAGGTACCAGAGCTGTCAAAATAATTTCCGTTCCCTAAACCGTATGTGTGTGTGTGTGTGTGTGTGTATATATATATATATATATACTGTATATATATATATATATATATATATATATATATATATATATATATATATATATATATATATATATATATATATATATATAAATATATACAGGTAGTCGTCGACTTACGACCTAGATTGGTTACGGCCGACCGGTCGTAAGTTGATCTGGTCGTAAGTCGGCCTATGTTATAATTACCTTACGTATATTATACTGTAATGTGTAATGATAATATAATCATCTTTAAGTCATATTTTATCAACATTTTCTTTGTTCATTATTGTTACGGTCGTCAGGTTTAAGTAAATCACTGCATACTACAGTACAATTGGTTTATTATTTACACTGGGGCTGGGGCCAAAACTGTCGTACCGCCGGTCGTAAAGTCGAACAGACGTAAGTCGCATAGGTCGTAAGTCGACGACTACCTGTATATATATATATATATATATATATATATATATATATATATATATAATCAACGACCTCACCAGCAAGGAATCGAACCCTCGACCTACTGGGTGTGACTAGGGAACGCTTACCGGCTAGGCCACAAGGACACTAAAAGCAGTTCTAGACTCTGTTGTATTTCACACAAAGCCTGTTCATCGAGCTGATGGCGCCGTGAACCTCATTGGGAAACTGCCCGTGCCTCGTATGTGGTGTCAGTAGCATTTTACCGAATCCAGCTGGTATGAAACGCGAGGTACATATATATACTTCATTTTTAGAAAAAATATGGTAATTATCATAGTCAAAAAAATTTTTGCTTAACATTCAAGCTATATAATATATTATATGCCTGAGGGTCACGACACCGTATTGTAGGGAAATTTAGGGTCGCAGTCAAAAAAGGTTGGGAACCACTGCCCTAGATAATCCCCAAAGATGCAGTTTTGGAAAGAGAGCCTTGGAGGTGCTCATAAATTTAGAGCACCTAACAAGTAGATTAAGTTGGAGATATACCCAGATTCGGGGTGAAAATGCCATACTGATATAAAACAAAAATCTTTATTATCAAAATTATGTCTTGGACATACTGTACATAATTTCTGAGACTTAAGAAATTCTGAGGATCTTATTTAGTTTACAGTATTTACAATTACATATAGTATCTTTTTTTCAAATGAATATAACAAATATGCTTACAATATTAACAACTAACCTGTAGTTCGTTTATAGTTATTTTCCCAATACACTTAAAAGTTTTATGGCTGCATTTCTTAAGTTTTGAAGTGGCTCATCTTTGTCTTCATCCAGTGACACAGCCTTTTCTTTCTTCTGAAGATACTTTGAGAGAGGTTCACTTAGCCACTTTTCCCTCATACTTATCGCCTTACTGCCAAGCAATTTAATCTCATCATCGTCACTCAGCCGTTCCTGAAGACGATCATATAAAAGGTCCCATCCGATGTTATCAAAAACCTGTAAAGAGATGAAAAAATATACAATCATTATAAGTAAAATTTTCAAACTGAGTTAGAGAGACTACAAAAGTTTATGTACAGTACAAGTCATTCTTACCCGGCAGCTACTGTACCTCCATAACTGGACTATGGGACAAAATGTAAAGCTGTTATAGTACTAGTTGAGCAAACAGTGATTTTAGACAAGCTATACAGTGGTATGTGGCAGTTGTTGGCTGAGTACATTACATGTACCATTCATCTGTGTCAGGACAAGATTAGAAGTGTGCTGCTAGTAGCCAGAAGAAATCCTAAATTTGCAAAGCTGTAGATGCTTTTAAGTGTGTGGATCAGTGACCAAAAGAACAAGAAAGGGATTGTTGTAGATGGTGTTGCCATAATAAAAAATGCTTTAGATCTTTATGAACATATTACAGCTAGTCGGAGGTCAAGCAGTAGAGTGACTTTCAGACATCAAAGTGTGGTTCAATTATATGTTCATTATTTGGAATGTTATTGAGAAAGAGGTCTAACTATGTCACCATCCACAGATTTTTTCTCTTAGCCATATTTTTCCCATAAGTTATGCAAATTTGTCCAACATATTGTTTTTGTGGAACCTAACCCCTGCAGTCGACAAGTTTCTACTATACAATCTTTTAATTAATAAAACAAATGTATCAGTTAAACATATCAAGTAATATATCATGAGTCCTTTTTCTACTTACCTTTTGTTTAATTACTTCAGGAGCTAAAGCTACAGAACGAAACTTGTCCTTTTTGTCTATTATTTCAGCAATTGTATCTACATATTGCACATAGTCTGCAAGGAGCACAAGATGTTGTGTTGTAGTAGCTAGTGAAGCATATGAAATAACAGTAGGTGTCAGGAGGGACAAGCAATTTAAAAATTCATGAATAAACAAGGGGGGAAGCATCTTTTTCCGAGGCTCATCAGCCTGAGAATCATTGTCAGTATAATCCTTCTTCATTTTCTTCCTATATTTGGAGCCATCTTCATGAACTCTTTTTCTTTTGCGGTCATCTTCACATTCAGGTTCTTGAGGTTCGTTTTCTTCATCTTCAGCAGGATAATTGGCAGTAATATCTTTCCTTGTGATGCTGTCAATGACAGTAGACCACAAAGCTGATAGGACATTCAGAACTGCTGCCAAAATTATGGGGTTACCAGATGTGGTTACTCTTGAGGAAGCATCACTCTTGGGAGCAGCAGTGTTTACCGGTAAGGCTACCAGTGGTAACACAGTCAACAAATTCTGATTCCTTACTAGTTCCACAGCCCCAAGATGGATGCGAACTATAGCTTCTAATACTTCAAGAACCTGCACCTAAGGATGGGAAGAAATAATGTCAATGAAGATAAGAAATAAATGGAACCTATACATCATCAGTAGGTACAATATCTAAAAGAACAAGTGGCCATAGAAAAGTAACAAAAGAACACAGATCATGCATACTGTATTTATTGCTGCCTGACTAAGGTTAATATTCACTGATGATGGAAGTTACCAATCCTTATACTGTACAAGTATTTCTTATATCAATAATCATAGCTGAATGAAGCTAACTTTACCTTGTCACTGACTTGCATTTTATGATTTTCTCGCTATTTTTTCACGGTTCTCATTTGTATAGTACTGTAATTTGTTAAAAACAAACTAATACAGGGCAGTCCTCGTTAAATGGTGCACCAATATACATCGTCTTCATCATCCACTGTTTTATATTAAGTCTGTGTGTACCGAATATGATGCATAGATAGTGTTAAAACATCTAATATAATGTAAAAGAAAACTATACTAAGTAATAAAATTGCCCAACAAGTCTTAAGTTTCTTCAACTACAAAATATGTCAGTCACCTCTCACATGACTGTGCGCTTTGCCATTGTTACATGTGAGTGACCACAGAATTTGCAGAAAAGTCATCTCAATGTGCTAGTCTGCCTTATGAATAAAGAGAATACCATAGTATACTGTACAGTAATATGAAAATATAAAAGAAAATTAAGAGAGTAGGTGTATATTCTGTGTGGGAGGTGGCGTGTATCTGAGAGTAGCAGGCAGTTTGGCAATACACCATGACTTGCCGGGAAACTGTATACCTCACTGTGGGCATTTAAATCACACAAGTGTTACAACACCAAAATTTAAAAGCCTAATCAGTAAAATCTTATTAAGTTCTTATACAATGAAGGGTTTGCACAAAGATTTAATTATAGCAACCCTGTACTACTAATGTTACATAATCAATGGGCAACCATGTGATGTGTATTGGCCATATGACGACTAACTATGAAGTACAAAGTGCTAAAACCATTCTATCTATCATCTTGAAGATCTTGTATTAATGTTACACCATCAACAGTAAAGTGGTGGTGTGTACTAGCCACCTAGCTGTGTGTTGGCCACAAAGAAAAACATATAGGTATATTTTACTCTACTCTAAGACTGACCCCAAGCTAAAATTACATGACCTTAGCTTTCTGAAGGAATAAGGTACAGTACAGTGCTATTTACATTTTGGCATACTAAATAAGTGATCCACAAAGAACTCATTAGTAAACATAGTCATATATCAACATTAATAAATATGTAAGACCACATCAACATGACTGTAATACTACCTTAGTGTGAATTTTAGATACAGTTTAGAATTTGGATCATGGCAAACTTTTACATTCCCGAATATGTTTCTGGCCCTTAGAGTTATGTGAGGTTATATTGTACAGGAGGAGGATAAACTGTTGTGTTTATTCTGTATTTATAGACAAAACATAACCCAGCAAAATTATGTACTGTACAGTACTATTGTCATAACAGGCAAGATTTTGAGAACAACTTCGGTTTTTAAATTCACAAATACAGTACTCCATTTATCATTTACATCTTCACCATTACTTAAGGTTTACCACAATAAAGGAAATGAGGCAACTTACTCGAAGTTCATTATCCACCGAGGGAGCCTGAAGCATGGCTATCATCAAGGTATTGGTGTAGGTTTTCTGACAAATCCTGTAATCTAGAATCTGTCGAATACCAGTAGAAAGTGTTGTTAAGAGGAATGATCTATGTAACCTATTATCAGTTATATGATCTGAGTTATAGAATTCATATAACTCTGGGACCTGAAAAAAAAAGAGAAAGAAAATAAACACACACATGTAATTTTTGTTGCTGAAAATTTAGCAATTAAAGTCAGTAACATAATTTAGGTATCAATACAACTTAATCAGTTACAAGGAAGTTTTTCAGTATCCATTGGTTGTTTTAGAGGACTCTACTCCCTTTACCTTTCAACATTGCCAAAATTTTTCAGCTATAAAGTACTGTATAACTGCTATGAGTGTTAATGAATTATTCTTAAAATTCTATTACAGTAAACAGAATATTCATGAAACTGTACTGTATTACAAAAGGAGTGACACTTACATAATACAATTCAAAAGCAGGTCTGATGAATAGATAGTTGAGTACTGGCTGGTACATGGGGTGGTCAGGCTGTGAGAGAAGCTGAGATGCTCGAATGAGGAAATGAGTTGTTAGAGCGGGAAGGCGCCGCTGTTTACCCCCAAATGCAAAGCTGACTACTCCCACCAGCCATAACCACGGTAACTTTAATCGATGATGCCTAGAAATATTGAAAATTATCAAGATAATTACAATACTGTACCAAAACTAAAATTAAATTCCTTTTATCAACAAAATGAAACTAAAAGCTAATAAGAATCAAGTTCAAAAAGGACAAAACAGAATAAGAACACATTGTTAGGCATGATACATTAAAGTTAAGGAAAACATGAAATTGCTTCTTCATGATTCCCTCTGTTTATATATATATATATATATATATATATATATATATATATATATATATATATATATATATATATTCTGTATATAAAATGGGAGAGAATTATTCTTTAACGTAACTCCTGCATATAAAAAAAAAAAAAAAAAAAAAGCTTGGAAGAAATTATAATGTTTTGCTTATTATAAAAATAAGGTCAAAGTAATAACAGATCACAATGATTCTACAGTGAACTCCACAGTTAAGGACAGTTTATGTTACTGGTCCATATGTTCATTTTATTACTACCTCTATATCCATCTAACAATAAATTTAATAAAAACATAAATATTCAGTACCTGGACACTTCCATTTTTTCTACCATGCATCTCAGAAGAGCAGCACCAGAACCCCAAACTTCTCGTTCATGTGACGTCATTGCTATAAAGCCCAGGGCTACTGCCCCACACTCGGCATAATCAATATCGTACAACTTGTCTCCTTCAGCCAAGAATAACATCAGAGGTATGAGGAAACGTATGTCATATATGGATGGGTCTTCTTTCTGAACCTCCCCTGGCTATTAAGATATGCAGGAGAGAAAATTAATTGTTATACAAAATGCTCCTTGTTGCACTAAAAATACTGTAAAATATTTCTGACTTTAGAATATGGACTGAAAGTGATATCCCACAACACTCAGATGACTTCAAACACACAGGAAGAGGAGGAATACTTAGGTTATTGTTGTACTGTATTAATAAGATCATCTTCATCATTTGTATTCTTATTATCATCATTATATTTTCATTATCATTACAGTACTTTGTTTCACTAAGGTAGTCACAAAATATAAGTTTAGAACATTAACTGCAATAAAAAGAATAAATCAAAGCTCACTTCTAATGGTAGTCTGGTATTAAATTTATAACAAGTCTGCATAATTTTGTCCATGTTCAACAGGTTTAGTATTTCTTCTGGCTTAGGGTCCCTGACGAGGCCAATGCTTGAGGAGTGCACACCAAAGTGAGCCACAGCTGTATCACCCCACAATATTGGTTGATAATCATTCATGTATCCTTTTCCCTCATAGGTGTGTAGCAGCTGCGGAGGAAAGGAAAGGCTTATTTTTTATTTTTTTCATTTCACTACCTTGGAATATAACATTGACCAAACCTCCATTTTTTTCCTGAAGATTCCTTTGTCAGTAAAAGGATTTTTACATCAACATATACTGTAACTGTGTGTACATATGTGTGTGTGTGTGTAATAATCTTTCTGCTTATTGAGATCATCCCTGCATAAGAAACAGTCACACAGTATTTGCATCTTTTTATATTTGCAGACTATTGTTTAATCTTAGGTTGGGCAAAAGCGTATGTATTTTGATGTGACGAGGTAGCTGACATGGTAAATAAAATGAAGACAACTGTATATTAAGGTTGGATTTGTGCCTTATATATTCACTTCTGCTTGAGTCAACTATTTCTGACTTCTCATAGTCAATTACATGCAGTTAGTAAATAAATGCTACAGAATGA
Source organism: Homarus gammarus (assembly GCA_958450375.1). Taxonomy (NCBI): domain Eukaryota; kingdom Metazoa; phylum Arthropoda; class Malacostraca; order Decapoda; family Nephropidae; genus Homarus; species Homarus gammarus. Next base: position 2,096,757 of record CAUDMG010001926.1, read on the forward strand.
AGTGCCACATTCCATCAATTTATAAAATAGGTAAATATAAATAGGAAAAATACAATTACCGTACCGGTAATCTTTTCTGTTTAAGGAAACAAAATTTTTGATGATTTAACTTTTAATATTTGCTACGGAAAGAGAGTTTAATACTATTTTTCATTTTCAAATTCCCCTCAAACATAAAATACAGTATAAATAATAAAAAAAAGTCACATATTCAAATGATGAACTTTAATCCAGTTGTTTTCTGTTGTGATACTGAAATGGCCAAGAGCAGAGGAGGTAGCAACAAGAAAATATTCATGGTTAGTACCTTCAAAATGCGTTGGTCCACTGCTGACATGGAAGCCCCATAAGCTCCTAATAAGATGGGAATATGGTTCTCCTGGCAGACTGTCTCTTCACAGTCAACCAGAGTTTGCTGCAAGGCGACTACTTCCTCTGTGAATAGAAAGCAATATTTGTTACCTGTGGTTTTGGAACTTATTCTTTCTTAAAGTAAATACAGTATATGTGCTGTTGTGTCAAGAGTAATTAACTTCAATTTCCTTTCAGTGTAATAGACAATAAATATCAAAATGTAAGTCAATCTATGAAGATGAAAAACAAGATAAGAACAATATTAATAATACTAAAATAATTATATTCAAATACTATTTACAAACAGTTAATAAACAGGCTAAATGACAAGTGATAAAATGAAGCTTTAATCTTGAAATCTCACTTACAGAACTGGTATGCGTGACTCATGTATAGTAAGCAAGGAGAGAAAATGTTTTCAGTGACCTAAAATTTGTGACTGCAACCTAAAATATGAATTTTTTTCCCACCAATACTAGATGCTTCAAAAGGAGACACTTGGTATATCAGTTTCTTCTATAAAACAGCCTTCACTGACACATAAAAAAGTGCACATCTGGACCTATATAATACATGATCTGAGCCCAACCATAAACAGAAGCAGTTACCATTATACTAGACAACTCGGTAAGAAAGATTATTATCACCCCTTTCACCGGTGTATAATGGTTCACATACATGGATATAATGAACAACCACAGGGACATAACGCATCCCTGTCTAATACCCACATATTTTTCAAATGTTTCACTTTCATTCCCATTTACCCTTACTGTTGCCCGGCTGTTCTCATAGAATGCCTTTGCTGAATTTAATAGCCTTCCTCCCACCCCATACACTTGTAATACCTCCCACAATGCTTTTCTGTTCACCCTATCATATGCTTTTTCCAAATCTACTATAAATCATTAAAACCATCTGTAAGTAATAAAAATCAACAAAAAGCTTATTAAAACCAAGAAAAGAGACTTAGATTAAAAAATTAATAAATAAAATTTTGGTTTGGTTTAAACCATTAGTTAAAATTGGCAAACCCTGGGCCTAGATACAGTAGGCTCTCACCAATAACGTTTAATAGGTGCCTGAAAAACACCGTTATTAGCGAAAACGTTATTTGTGTGACATTAAAATACATGTAAAAAGGGTTTATTGGTGCCGCCGCCACAAGAATTTCACCCATTTTTTCCCCTTGAAGCCCTCCTAACAGTTTTTGTAAGCTGAAATAAAAAGAATTGCTATTCAATCATCAAAATAAAGAGGTTGAGTAATATAACACTTAGCTTGGGGGAGTTTTTGAGGTGCTTGGTGTGATGATTGTTCCGTATCTGAGGGACGCTAACACTTGCACTGTCTTTCATTCTACAAACAAACCATTTCACAAGAAAATGCTCTGTTATCACTAACAACCTGTTTCTATTGCCTTTATCATTCATAGCTCGCCTCACATTTCCATCACTACCGAAATATTTTTAGCCAGCACAATACTCTTCTTGGTCTCCTCTAAGTTCCTCTTAATATTTCGCACTGTAGACTCAGGACAGTTCAATTTCCTCACTTTAAAAGTTTCCAGTCATTCACCACCTCCCCTAGCCCCTACAGGGAAAAATGCGGAAGCTATTATTGATCACCGACCCGAACAACCACTGGTTAAAGAGGCGAAAATCTCACACGTGGGCGCAGCGCTGTATTTCACTGAGCGTGTGTGAGAGTGAGGTGGAGTGGACAACTACGTCATCAACATGGCGGCAAACAAACACTATCATTGATGTGCTCGGACGCTTCCCGCAAAATTTCCGTTATTCAAGAGAATCCAGATGTTATTATTGAAAATGGATATCTATTGTAACTTACCGTTATTGTCGAAAAAGTTATTGTGGAAGTCGTTATTGGCGAAAACCTACTGTACAAAATTAGACTTCCAAATCAAACCTACATATTCAATCTAGTGCCAACAATAGGATGGAAACAACAGTCATAATACATACCTTTAAGCCTTCCCCATTCTTCTGCTCTATTGAACATGAGTGTGAGATACTGGGAGTGTGCCATGATCATTTGGTAAAGGGTAGTTACAGGTAGACTACTGTCTTCTCCATATCTTCCTTGGCTGACTTTTTTATATAAATTTGCACACAACAGGTTCAAAGTGTGTATCAGATCAGGCCCCACACTCTGATCACTGAGACCATTACGTAGTACCTGCAGGGAGAATATATATGAGTGTACACTGCCAAGCAACTGATTATAGATACAGGAAGAGCAAGATGCATGGATTATCTAACTGGGAAACAGAATTTGGTTTAATCATCATAACTACAATTGCCTGAATAGCCAAGAAATTGAAAGATTTTTCTGCAACTTAACTAGGTACAATAATGAGAGCTAAATGTACAGTACTGTATATGCATACGGGTATCCTCGCTTAATGATGGGGAGGTGTTCCTGAAAATCTAACGTCAAATGAGATTATCGCTAAATGAGGACCAGTATCTGTGGAGATGGTATGTTGCCATTGTTACATGTAATAAAAGCTGTCAATAAGCTGAAGTTTTGACATAACATTAAACAAGAAGGTTAATAATTTTTTTTAGCACTATATTGAATTATTAAGTGAATTAATGCTATACGAGGGATATCTGTACTCTATTTTCCTCTAATTTGTGTATTTCTATATACAGGTAGTCGTCGACTTACGACCTATGCGACTTACGTCTGTTCGACTTTACGACCGGCGGTACGACAGTTTTGGCCCCAGCCCCAGTGTAAATAATAAACCAATTGTACTGTAGTATGCAGTGATTTACTTAAACCTGACGACCGTAACAATAATGAACAAAGAAAATGTTGATAAAATATGACTTAAAGATGATTATATTATCATTACACATTACAGTATAATATACGTAAGGTAATTATAACATAGGCCGACTTACGACCAGATCAACTTACGACCGGTCGGCCGTAACCAATCTAGGTCGTAAGTCGACGACTACCTGTACAGTACAGTACTTGAAAATCAGTGATAAAACTAAGCATAAAATTCTTAAAATTATAATGTACTCACTTGTTTCACAAAAGATGACCATATTTTGGTGGTTGCCAAGGTAGTGTAGGATGACTGCCCAAGTTTGGGAAGAATTTCCTTTATGATATTTGAAACATTCAACAACTGGTTTGTATTTTGAAGTTCTTTCTGATAAGTGCTTCGAATGAAACATAAGCAGATGTTTAGCAAAGCCAAGTCCTCTTCTGGTAGATCAAATTTAGGCAGTACTGGCCCAGAGTTGGATATCTTGTGAAAAACTGGCACCAAAGAGAGAAACTTCTTGGGTGGAGGATGTTTCTGAGTCACCATTTTTTCATACAGCTGGCAGCATATCTCAGACAAAGAATCATCATCTGTGGAGCAAAGGTTATACTGTATCACTAAATACTAACCAGATATTGCATGACTCTAGGCGTTAATATGAAACCTAGGAAATATTTACAATAAAAACAATCAGGGTGTGAAATGCAAGAATTAAATGATTCTGTATGAGGCAAGAAGTCACTGTAAAAATTACAACTATAACACGTGGAATTTAGGGAAACATGTACTTCTGAAGGGTGATGTGGGTAAACCCGATGGATATTGTTGGGCCTCGCTAAGGAAGGGAAGTACACCTTAGAAGAAGCAAATCTCCAATATCAGTAAGAATGAATGAAGGACAAAACTGTAGACAGAAAATGTATGATGTTTTCTCTTGATTCCAGCAACCCGGCATTAAGAGGAACAATAAAGGTGATGATAAAGTAACATTAACAACTGAAATCCCACTAAAAATTGAGGTAGTTTGTGAAGTAAGAATATAGGGCTAAAGGTTATAGTATATATTGTACAACAAACATAAAAGCAATATACCGGTACTTGCAGTTTAAAGTATCAATACAAATGTAATTCATCCCTTTGAACAGTCAATAAGCAATATTCCACTACAAGCCACATGGGCCTAAAATGGTAAGGCAGCAACATTTCAATTGTTTCTGGTGTAATTTCAAGAAAGTGGTAAGATTTATGGCTGCTATAGGTCCCTACTGCATTTTCAAGATATCATCCTTAGAAAAAAATTACCCTGGACCACCCCGAGCCAGAGTGCTTCCAGTATATCTATAAACAAACCTAACCTAACTTAACCTTACCTTGATGGGAAAATCTTACTATGGGCTAATAAACCTTTTTGGGTAATTTCAACATAACAAAGAGTCAATTAGCTGCGCTCTTGGTCACCATACTATGGAGTGGAACAAACTTTGATTCACTGAAACTCATACTATCCTACCATACCACAACCTAATGGGATCAAAGTTATGTTTCAACAGTATAAAAATGAACTCAGTTGACTTGATAATCTCCAGTAACAAGTGAGCTGGTATTACATTGCACAAAGTTGATTCTGCTGAATGTTAACATATAGCCAATGTGATCTGGGAAACTACTAAATGAAAGACTCTATTTCTAGTGTCATCATAGTGACTGTATTGTACTTACCTATTAGGTTCTTTTTTAGAGCAAGGGCAAAGAGTATGCTAGTTGCATCATCGTCACCATCTATATCAAGGGCCCATAATTTAATTTTCCGAGACACCTTAGCCAGAGCTAACTCTGCAGTAGCCATAGTTTCATCTTGGTCTAAAAGTAATGCCAAGAGGGGGGCTTGAGATGGTAGAACTGCCCGATGTGATTTAAGATGTTTAACAAGTGTTGTGCCATGTGAAGGATGCAGCTTCATCAACTGACAGCAGAGATCAACGCAGGGTGTGCGAGCACGTACTAGACATTTTATGTCATCTAAAAAAAATAAAAATTTTGCAGCATGAAGAAAATTAATATACAGTAGGTGTTATCCTCATATCAGTAACCTTCTTAAACAAAGAGCAAGGGAAGCTGGATACATTCTATATGTAAATTAAAGTAAAAATTCATATCAATGTCCAGTTAATACAGTATAAGTATACTCTAATTAGCTTGTGTAGATATAACAAGAGCCAACCTCCAACTACTATATCATTAATAATTGTTTAGGGTTATGGACAAGAACACACATTTATAATTTATATCAGGCAACAGGTACAGCAAAATTTGGCTACATTTCATGAACGTAAAAGGTCAACCTCACATTCATAGTAATTACCTGTAGTAAGGTGTGCAGCTACTTCTTCACTTGTGATTCGAGTAAGGAGTTGCTCCATATGCTTCATAATTGCTTCCAGTGTCTCATTTTCTTCTGCAGTCCTACACCATTCTATATAGCTTGTGAGCAAGAGTTGTACTGATTGAGTTGTAGGCATCCTTTTAGCACTTGTTACTTTCAAAAGTAGTTTTACTAGCTCAAGAACTAAAATATCCTGAGAATGCGATAAATGACATGGATCTTTCAGACAAATTATTAACAACCGCTCAACTGCTTCATAACTCGCAACTGTGTTCTTTAATGTTATGAATGGTGCCACTGGCTTCCAAAATTCAACTTCAATATCCCTGTTGTTTACTGGTATCTTTATCTCTCTCAATATTTTTTCAAAATACGAACATGTTTTGGGAGCAAGGGAAGGATGCTTTTCTAGCACTAACTCAATAAACTCCTGGGCTAATTCAGTGATGGGAGACTTTTTAAGAGAAAATGGTTTGTAGTTTGCTAATATTCTGGGGTGATCCAAAACTGCTTGGATAACTTGTTTAAAATTTTTATCACTGTCTTCCTCAATAATAGTGCACATACACTTTAATATTCCAATGTAATTTTCTATAAGATTGTCTCCATTCTTCTCTGAACATGAGTCAAGATACAAGTAGAGTAGAAGCTGCAAGACAACCAAATCGAGGTCAGTTTTGTCCATCAACTCTTTAAGCCTATGTCCTTCCAGCATTGTCTTCACTGATGACCAATCACGAGTCAAAAACAAATATTTAAGAATCTCGGAAAGGTTTGCATTTTCAAAAGTACTTGGAGGCCCATGTACCACTGTTTCTGATTTTTTGAACATACATTTGAGATAATTTTTCAAGTCTGTTGTCAGAATATTTTCATTTTGTAATAGTATATCCGCTAAGAATCCTGGATCACTCAGGGACAGAAGATAATCCTCAATTACATTAGAGAAATACTGGATGTATTCTGAATCAAGATAACTTTCAAGGAGATCAATTGTAGCAAGAACCAATCGGGAGAATGGGAAGGATATGGAGAGTGCAGATACATCTTCATTATCAGTGACTTCCATGGTGCCTAATTCTGTTACGAAGGAAGAAACTTGGCCATCAATGTTGGTATTCAACTGGTTCTTGTTTCCTATCTCCACAAGATGATCTGTATAGTGACTAAGGGAGGAGACAGTTTTCTGGATAATCTGAGTTAAGAAAGAAGACAATTTTACTATACTGCTGCCACTAATGTGTCTCAACCAAAATTTGATATTGCCGTCATAATGAAAGGATAGTCCTGTCTGTGCAAGGAAATTTGATAAAATCTCCAGGCATCTATCTCCTACAGAGAGCACTGCTGACTCACCTTCTGTTGCCATAAACTCTCTCTTTGACTGAGCATAGGTACTTATCAACTGAAATATAATGCTTTTCTCTATTTGTTGGTTCTGATCACCCAACCTCAGTGAGCTGTCTACTGCAACTTCTTGGCTTTGTTTACTACCAGCAATGATGCCTAAGCACAGCATTTGCAGCTCTAACTTGTCTTTAGTGTTTTTTACACTATCATTGCCTTCAGTTGGTAAGACTCTTACAGTCTGCAACATCTCTAGAGGACTGATGAGTTCTTGGAAAGTTTGTTTAGGTAGTAGTTGGGTGTAAACAGTCAAAACCTTGGCAATTGTGAGGAGTTCGGTAATAGTTGCTACTGGATCAGCAGTGTCCTCTTGAAGTACATTCTTTTCATCATCTTGAATGGATGCTGCCTCTTGACCTGTTGCAACATTCCAGCATTGAACAATATCCTTCACCGACCCCTGAACCCTGAAAACTGAATTTACCAACTTTCTCCGAGTTTGCTCTTTGACTTCCTGAGAATATGCCTCATTCTTCATTATATTATCTATAGATTCTTGAATTTTGGAAAGAATAGCAAATACAAGCATTAATCCACAATGTCTTATTGATTTGTAACAAGATCCCACTAATGACTGGAAAAATTTAACATCTAGAGGTCGTGGTAAAAGACATGAAAACACTCCTGCAATTCCTCTTGTGTCCAACTTTTTCCATGGCTTCTGTTGTTCAATAATTTGAGTTAACATGTTAATAAGAGAAATAAATGATTTTGTTGGTCTTGGAGTAAGGAAATCCTTGAGAGTTTTAAGATATGCCTGTAGAAGATCAGGGCAAGCACCTAAAATACCACTTATAAGTTCAGACTGCTCTGGACTTTTCCAAGGTGTCTTCAAGTTAGATACTATCTTATAGAGACACCAATTATTTGATTGGATTCGGCCTTCCTGAAGTTTTTCTTGGAAAAGAATTCCATGCTTTGTAGAACAGCACAGTGAATACAAAAACTTATGCAACACCTCTATGATCTGAGCTCTTTCTTTCTGTAAGTTTCCCCCAATGTGAATGTCCATATCCTGCACACTCCCACCTTTAGCCAGTTTCCCAAGTGGTCCCATCCAATTGTACAAGTCTAAGAGAGATTTGGTTGTGGCGGGTGTGAATAAATTTACTTTCATTGTCTTTGATATATCAGGATTCAGCAACACTGATTCATGCATGACCTTCAATACGTTGATGACTCGTTCACAAGGGTCCCACATTAGACCAGGAAAAATTGCAGATAAAAGATCTGAAAAAAATTTAAATAAATGAAACCATAAACCTAAAATGACAGAACTGAAATTATATAAATCCAATAAATAAATTCAATCAATCAGGCCACAAATGGTGACATATTTTCAGATATAAACACTACAATCACCCCTCTAAAAACCTACCTGTTATTCCCTCTCCCTTTGATATCGCATAGTCCATGCTATCAGCTGCAAATATGTCCAGAATTATTTCCTTTGTATTTATACTGAAAATTCCTACATCAAACCTGACTTTAAGTCTTGTATTTACCTTTTTTCTGAAGAAACTGCTTGATGACAAGTGGTTCGTCTGAGACATTGAGGAAAGCGAGAAATAGGTAAATGCACCAAGCACGAACATCACGAACATCTCTCATGCTCTGGCGACTCACAAGAATAGAAATATTGATTAGACGCCAATCCAAAGTCAGAAATACCTCATTGGCTGCTTCTCCACCAACCATCACCATTCCTGTAAGCAGAATAGAACTTTAGTTTGCACTTTCATATGATTTTTTTTCTTTTCAAATATAGAGATGCAGGTATTATTTTCATGCAAATCTTCCAAGTTACAGTATAACCTATCCTACTTTCCCTTTTTTTAATCCAATACAAAATACAGTACAGTACAGTACAGTACTGTATTCTGAAACTGACTACCGATACCTTACACTCGGACAGTCTACTAATTTTTGCCCAATTGTTATGATTCATTGTAATGACAATACAGTACAGTACAGTACAGTACTGTACAGTATACTTCATTGTGGTATTCTCTGCATGAATATTGCCACATGTACAGTACCTCTAGGATGAGATATTTAGCTCAGCACGAGGTGTTTCATCATATAATAATAAGTTGACAGAACATCCTATTACTGGATAAGATAACTTGTGTATTATTTACCTGTAAGACAGCGAAGCACAGCCTTGCAAGCCTTATTGGTACTGGTTGGAGTCAAGAGTTTATTTATAAATGTATCATGATTGTGCAATACTTGCTGGGTGATGTGCAGACCAACACTGCTGAAATCCTTCAGTTCACCAGCAATACTGAAGAAAAATTCAAGGCATCAAAGATATCATATAGGTAAAGTTTAGAGAGGTCCCTTTAATAATAAATTATCCATGTTAATTAGCTCTCCTCCTTAATTCATTCTTTAACAAAAAGGGCTAAAAACAAAAGCTCAAAATCACACCTGTCAAAATGAAGACCAGCTGTCATGTACCCACATTTTACAAGACTGTGTCACACACTAGCATCTTTGGCAACAGCTAACCTTCGAAACCTTTTTAACTTCCCATGTGAAATTTTTTACTTTGTACCTGCCAATAAATGCTGCTCTTCATTATAAGCAATGTCAGAATAAAATGAAAAACAGTACAGAATAAAATGAAAAACAGTGTAAAATACAACACAAAGAAAAAGTTGATTAAACAAGTGGTAAAATCCCAATTCCTGCACTCATGTAATTTACATGTACAGGTACCGCACACTCTAGGACTAAAGTTGTGGACAGCCGCATGGAACCTACACTAGTGATCTCTAGCAATAGAAGAAGTTAAAACTATATTATATAAATAAAATAAGAAGTTAAATAAGAATAAAAGTTAAAATAAAATAGCTACTACTGTACTTTAAAAATTACATGTGGTTAAGTACAGTGCAGCTATCCACGATATCAGTACTAAAGTGTACAACAAAACAGGAAAAGATTTACAACTACAGTACTTCAAGATTATTCATGGATCTCAATTTTATAATTTTTTTTCACTTACTTAAAGAGAATATGGCCAAGTGCTGTGAAAACTGTTGCAAGCTCACTACTAGTGCGCTTATCCACCAATAGCAGATCAAGAATTTCATCACAGTTTTTTGATGCAAGAAGAAACCTATGGATGACACCTTGAGCATCACCCTTCTCTTCGACACTGGTGTTGAATTCATCTAAAGCTGCAAGTAAAAAAACTGTGAGCATTTCCTAAACACATCACGCCATTCTACATACAGTAAGACAACATTCTGTGCCTCACCAGTCAATGAGACACAGCCCTAAGTCTATGCCCAAAGGTTAGAGGAGTATGCTGGGTGTGATGGGCACATTTTGATTTCTCTACCATGTTAAGGTTATGAATTAAATATATGAATTTAACTTTGCCTGGAGGACTGTTACCATACAAGCTGTGGATCATAATTCAGGTACTTATCAGAAAGGTAAATGCTGTACTGTACTCCTTATTTACCTATAAAATTATTCAAGAAATGGAGGATTGACCCAGAATCCCTTTTCTAAGCCAATTACCAGATGGGATTTGTAATGCAGGGCTGCTTAATGGGGGTTCCTTGTACTGTACAGTAATACTACAAACCCCATTATGTGAGCCATGGTTGCCATATTATGTAATCTAACCTAATTATCTAAATATGTTGGCAAAAATTGCAGACATTCTAGAACAGATATTCTCGTAAAGCATATTCTTCAGCTGAATATTTACGGTAAATGATTATTTTTGGCCTTATTTTAGGTAAATTTGCACTTGCACACCCCACTCTGTTAGAAAGTAAAAAATATATTTGTCTGGTGTATTTGTGTGTGTTTTGACCGAATATGACCTTCATTTCCGTCGGAAATTGGCCAGTTTTTTTATCGATTTTTTTTCGTGGGACGTTATCCCCCAAAAAATAATGGCTAAGCGAATAAAAAATACACCAAAAAACACTAGAGAAACAAAAACCAAACCTAACATAACCTAACTGATTCTCACAGTATGATGGAATCACCTATTTCTTACCTTATTGGCCTGGTTCATGTTCGACATTGGATTCTGAGATTCTTACACAACACCACATATGTTGGTCTTTGCGATATTTACATTCAGTCTTGCACTTAGTACACTTTACTGAGGTTGGAAGAACACCATGCGATCGAAAAAATGCTATAGTTTCTTCGTTTTTTTCCCAAAAACTCGCAATCAGCTCCATATAATTAAAATGACACCCATCATAGACTTATCGGAAATGAATATGAATTTGGAAATATGAAACTCAAAATAAAAATTTATTTTGATTGGGCCAAAAATACCACAAATTAAACCAAAAATCATTTTAATTGGTTGCAAAAAAAAAAAAAAACGCTTTTGATTGGTCGCATGATGTGTCCAAGAAAACATGCGAGTGATGAATTACAAAGGAGAAACGCAGTGTGGGAGGTGAGGTAGGCGATAAAGGTGGAAGATTAATGGAAGAAAACAGATAAAATTTTGGATACACTATCTCCGTTATTATACATTTGTGACAGTAATGTAATGGATGAAAATTATCTTACAATTAGAAGCCTTATTAGAATACGATAATAGATTAGTGGTAGGAATGTGGGGTGTGAAAACGCAATAATACCATATATTACACCTCAATTTCCCTCATCCTTCATACCCTGCCCACTACAGGTGATTTATAATTGTAAATAGAGGAAAACTAAAAAAAATAAAAATAAAAAGTTGTACCTGGTATTGTTTTTATTACTTACTATCAGCCAAAGAACATCTGTGGAAAATATTAACATAATTGAAAGACTCCTTCTGGTGTTAGCCATCTGTTCACTACAAGTCTAGTATTACTATAATTGTTTCGTTATGGCATAAAACAGATCCGTAAATTTTCCATGGTCTTCAAAACCCTGGAGGCACTCAAACTATCCAACCAGCAGCAAACTCATAGCAAATTTAGATATAGGCTCAAGATAGGTGAACATTGGCTTGGAAATAAATTAGTGGATGAGTGGAACAAGTTACAAAACATCATCATTAACTCAAATACGCTGGATAGTTTCAAACATAGGTTGGATGGATACATGAGCTGCAGTTACTCCATTCTTCTCACCATGGCCCCAAGTCCAAATGACAAGTCTACCTTTAAAAGTTAACAATCGTCTTTACTTAAAATATAAATAATGCAGTTCCTTTTACCTGCTATAGGAAGCTTCCCACTTAATTCTTCTATGAGGGTTGATATCTTCATGTCTCATAAACTGGTGTAGGTACTGTGTGATGAACCCTCGTGTGGCCTCGACCCAACACACAGCCTTTACTCTACACGTGTTGATCTAAAGTCTTTATAAGAATACTTTTAAAAAAAATCATTTTATAAATAGAAATAATAAAAATTAAAAAATATATCAATATGTTAGTGAAATATATATGAACTTATCAAAGATCTCAGTTTTTATTGATATTCGGCAAATTTTGATATATTTTAGACCCAAACCCTGACGTTATTGTTTACAAAGACCACCATCCTCGAACACCTTGATTCATGGCTTCGGCTCCATTTAATATACGTCATTTACATTGTCAGAACTTCAATTCTGATGCAGATTAGTTGAAATTAATAATATTTTAATATCTATAGTGAAAATAAATATTATAAATAACGAATAAAGAGATTATTTTATAAATGTTGATATGTTTTGATTATGTTAGAGTGAACGAACAATTGTCACTTGACGTGTGGTGATCTCTGCCAACTGGACGGTGTAGTAGTGAGGTGTTGCTACAGTGCTCAAGGGGAGTGGTGCCTTCAGTATTTAAAGTGCAGATGTTTTGTGGAATGCAAGTGTCACAGGTATGTATATCTTTAATTAATGAGTCTAATTATTTTGAAAACATATTGTCAACAGCAGATGAGTATTCATATGTTTGCTCTGTTAGTCTTATTGTACAGTACATATGTATGTATAAACAGTAAATACAGGTGTACAGTACGTGAAGTTTATTAGTTAAGAGTGAATATCTTTACCAAGTGTGTGGCATTTCTTACCTCATTAAATCGACGAAATATGCATGAACAATATGTTTTTTTGTAAATCACTTTTATGCTTTCTTTCAACCCTTTCATCTGCTTTCGTTTTAAAAAAATCATAAAGACGAACTGTGGGGAAATGTCCTCAGGTTGGTTGTTCAGGCGCAATACAGAGCTACTCAAACATGATCCTGTTATGATATGGGATTTCAGGATCAATCCTACATTTCGGTATTAATATAGATTACCCATTCAAAGATCTCTGGTGAATTCTTAACATACTCTCTTAGAAAGTTACTATGGTGTATACAGAATGTTGATACATTAGTTCTTTGGAGCTGCATTTTTGTTTAGGCAACTTATTTAGATTTAGGAATTTTTTTTATTTGTTATGTTATTTTACAAGTTATGTTTCTAGTTAGGTACTATACATGTTTCATCTTCAATTTAATACAATTGATAATATGTATATTTACAGGATGAAGTGTCAGTGGCGCTCATTTGGGTACAAATCAAAGGTAGTGGTGCTGTGCTCAATTGCAAACTTCATCAATGCTGCAGACAGAGTTCTAATGCCACTTGCCATTGTTCCCATGGCAAGTGAATATAAGTGGAACTTATATTGGCAAGGTTGGATCTTATCTGGATTTGCTTTCGGTTATTTTACGAGCCAGGTTAGTAGTACTATACCTGTAATATGAATATTAATGTTGGTAACTATGAATGGTAATTTATTGCTCATTACATTTTAATTTTCTATTTATAATACTGTCTTGTGCTTAATTGGAATTACAGTACTGTAATTGTAATGTTGAAATATTTTTCCTTAATTTTACATTTTGTCTCTTTGGACAAGGTTTCTTTAATGCAAATCGTTTTACCGTTATGATATGCTGTAATGTGTATTTTAATGTTGATGTTTGTGCAGCAAGAGAAACACTCTAATGAGAAAATTGCAGTTTCTTGATATGAATATTTTAATATATTATTGGTGAATAGCAAGCAGGGCTGCTTTGTCAACCTATATTTTAACCCTTTCACAGTTCAATACCGCAATCTTATGTACAGTACAAAGACAAAAGTCCAATGGTCATGCACAGTTAGTCAAAGGTCCTGTTGTCTCTCCTGCCATTTCTTGAACCTTGAGATTCAGACTCATGAAGCCGACGCAGTAGACACAATTGCATTTCTCCGGCCATGCGTCTGAATCTCGGGGTTCGTGAAGTGGCGAGAACAATAAGACTTTTGACTGTGAATGTAAGCCATACCAGATTTCCTTTTTAAAACTGTTCACTGGGATTGAGCAACACTATAGCCGTCAAGTCCAGGGAGTTAAGTCCTTAGGCCTCAGCTTCTGTGAGAAATTAAATAAAATTGAAAATTTTATAGCATTTGATATTAGTGCTCTTGTAAATTTCATGTGTTTTATTACCAGCACAATTTTCTTTCATTTACTTGGCATTTCACCGGGTTCTCTAGTAAACACTTTCCTGAAATACTTAACTAAAACATCAGCCTTTTGCTTTTCATTTCTGTTTCTATTGTCCCTAGATTATTGGAGCGATTGCAGTCAACAGTTATGGTGGACGAAGAGTTCTGTGTTTTGCTGTGTTGCTGTGGTCTCTCTCTACTGCAGCCACACCATTAGCTGCTCCTTATCTCCCAGCTCTCATCACTGCGAGAGTTATTTTAGGACTTGGAGAAGGACTTGGTGAGTTTTGTTTAAAAGGCAAATACAAATTAATGAAAATGTAGTATGGGATTAAAGCTTGTAAGATAATTTTTTGGTCCGTACTTTTCCCCTTTTCTCTTGAATTATGCATATATTATGCATCACATCCCTTACATATATTGTACATGCACAATGGATGTCTTCTTAATTCACATTATGAAAGTTATTTATAGTCATGGGTGAGCTACAAGCAATGGCAAATTTTTCATAAAATCTCTCTTTCTTAGGTTTACCAACAATCTTTCAACTGTTTGCTCAACACATCCCAGCTGAAGAACGTAGCCGAGCCTTTGGTTATATGGTTGCTGCTGGCTCTGTTGGCCAGACTGTTGCATCTCTGGTTAGTTTGAATTCATTGCTCTATTTTTGTGTCTGTGTGCATAAATATGTGTAGTTAACAGTCATTAGGATCAGGACCACATGGGTATGGTTTACGTTTCTTCTTACTTTAGACCTAGTTGTGAATCATTTTGATAAGATTACTCACATTTTTATGAAAGCTGAGCACAGCTGTTGGACTCAACTAGCATTTTCAACCTCCCTTTTTAATTTTCTTTTTGTGTTTTGTATAGAGTTGCTCAGTCTCAATGTAAGGTTATGAATGGTGGATTAATTCCGAGTTCTCATTTTATAACTCACTCAGGACTGAGCAACTCCGCATCCCTCCCTCCCCTTTTTGAGGTGAGCTGGTTCTGACTTTGGGGTCCATGCAGCTGATGTTGAACAAATGAATGTTATGTACAGTTGCCAGCAAAAGACCAACTGGAATCTGGTATGAGGGTGGAGGATGATCTGATTTCTTAATGTATTTGATATTTAGGTAACATTCACAAAAGTTAAAAGTCCTGGAGTGTGGGTAGTAGTCCCTTTAACATGCATAGCTATACAGAGTTGCTTTATCTCAGTTCAGTTATAAAATGGGATCTCATAATCAATCCATTATTTTTATTCAACCTTTTGACATTTAGCCTTTTGTTATGATTGTTATTTTATTTTAGTGCAATACTTCCATGATTTGTCCAGATTTATTTGCTATTGTTGTTTTCATTTTTCAGTTTGTCCCTCACTTGGACTGGCGTGTAAGTTTTGAATTATTTGGATTTGTGGGTCTAGTGTGGGTGGTGTGTTGGCTGCTGACCTACCATGACCCACCCATTCTCTCAGATGAAGAGGGACAGCAACTTATTGAAAAGGTACTACAGTATTTACTCTCAATACTATACTTTAGTAAACAACTTCAAGTGTATTTTTATTAATACCATCATCCCTTGCCTACCCTTATAGCAAGATAATATAAACAGAATATTTCTTGACCTCCACTACCAATAATTATCTCCACTCCTTTATATTCAGAACTCGCCAGTGTTGCCTGAAAAAATTATATTTAGTATATATGTTTGACTCCCAAGGGAATGAAATAGTGACTACTTCTCTACTTTAAGAAAAAAATGTAGGTACCTGTACTACTAGTGAACTTTATACCACAGAAAGAAGTAGCTGGACAACAAATAGAGATAAGAGCACTGATAAAGGTAAATACGAAATAAATATTGGAAATAAGGCATTGGCTTATAGTCAGTGGAGCTTGAGAACTTCTGCCAAGTTGATTTTATTAAGAGAAAAACCACTTCTTTTACATTTTGTTTGTGGTGAGCTGAATTACTTCTTCTTCAGCAGCACTGTACTCATCAGAAGTATTTATGTGTTTATTTTGCCTGCCATTGCCAAATTTATTTTGTCAGCATTCACTCCTTGCAGCAAGCACCAATTTTTCATTTGTTTATTTGACAGATTTTGACTAATGTATATGATTCTCCTTGTTAGAAACTGACTTTGTTAATATACACCTTCTCATTCAGCTTTTTCTTCACTTGCCCTTTAATCTTCCAAGTTTACATGTGTGTGAGAGCATTCCAACTCTACGTAATTCACATCTACTATGTGTGACCTCGGATCATGCTATAAACTTTCTGGAGTATAGTGCATCTTTTATGGCTTAGTTCTGAAAACCATTGATCAGTTATCATAAGGGAGTGATTAAGGAATGCAGGTGTATCTATAATTGAGAACACTATTGGCTATAACTATGGTACAGTAGTAAAAAGTGATTCTTTTATACCATTACGGAAGAAATGTTTGATGTGGTATATTGAACGAATTTATGGATATGACATAATAGATAAGAAGTGAATTATGCTGCTGGAGTGGATTAGTTTTTAAGTATAACATTATTTTTGTGGTTAATTTATTTACTTTTAAGAGGAAAAATTTGGTTTTCAAAACAAGTGTAGTACAGTATATACTGTAGACCTCTTATTGTAAGGAAATGTGTTCCTGAAAAATTGTGTATTGTACTGTACAAATTTGGCTTTACTGTACTTGTCAGTGGTATTGCCAGGAACATTATCCAGCATACGTAGCTCTTTACTTTGTTGCTGTTGTATCACTGAGTTTATTATTTTTTCCTTTTATGTTAGGAGGCAACGTGTGTAAGCTGGGTAGAATGGATAAGCCACTGGTCATTGTGGTCTATATACATTGCACACTTTGCCATGAACTGGAGCAACTACATCATTATGCAGTGGCTGCCAACTTATTTATCACGAACACTTGGAGCAAATAAGGAAAGCATGAGTCTCACTGCAGTGCCTTATATTATCAACTCTCTGTGTGGTGTTGGTAAGTAAACTATAAAAAGAATATTATGGAATATAGTACTTATCAATTGGGTTTTTACATACTTATTGTACTCAATAAAAAAGTGATAAAGTAGATGAAATTGTAATTTTGTAGTGCAAACCTAAAATAATACACCTTTAAATATTTATTCTCAACAGCATGGGGTCATATTGCCGATCAGCTGATATCAGTTGGGTGGCCGGTGTTAAGGGTGCGCCGCTTAATGACTTTCTTTGGTCTTATGGGTCCTGGAATTTGTCTCACCCTGTTCCCAGAAGTCTCTAATCTGGTTGTTGCAGTCTTGTAAGTTAATAATTTAATTTATCCATAATGTATAAATTTATCCAAAGTTATTTTATGTGAGACCATAAAATGTGAGTGAAGGGCTCAAGTCAACACTACTGCATGAGGGAGTCTTTCTGCATGGCATGTCACTGGAATTGCTAGATACTTTCTCCATGAGGACAAGAAACACAACTGATGGGGAAAGAAAAGTTGACACGAGTCACAATACAAAAAGTGATTAAATATTTACAATTGCTGTCGGCCTGTCGTTTAAGGGTTAAACAACTTGTGCCTTTCCACATTATATGTCGGTCAAAGTTGACCTATTGTAATTTTTGGGAAATGGAATACTGTATATAGCTGTTAATCTTTTTGTAATGAATAAGAAATTCTTTGCTGTTCAAGAATTTAAGCATTAATTATACCCCTGTACTCACTTCACTTTCAGGGTAATATCCATGGCTATGGGTTTATGTGCAGCCAATTCATCAGGACACTTAAGTAATCATGCAGATGTTGCCCCTAACCATGCTGGAATTACATTTGCTATATCTAATACAATTGTAAGTGTTTCTTCCATGAAATTTGGGAACAGTGTATTTCTTTACAGAATGCATTACTGTATCATATAATGAAAACTTCCAATACTGTATATTACTCACCTACAGGAAATCTATTTGCTGAAGATAGTGATTTTTTTTTTCAGGCAACAATACCAGGGATCTTGTGTGGACCATTGACAGCGGAACTGGTTGTAGCATCACATGGACGGTGGTTTCCAGTCTTCTTTCTGGCTGGGACCATCAATTTTACTGCATCAATGATATACCACACTCAGAGTTCTGCAAAACCTGTTCTATGACATAAGGAATTAGTTACATAGTAGAGAATGTATATAAAAACTTCTAGTAAATTTCTGGTTTACCTGTTTCTTTTGTTCAATATATGATCTGTACAGTATAACAAAAGCTAATTGACTCGGCTTATTCGGACTTATTCAGTCGGGTCTTAGGATAGTCTTTGAAGTAGTATGAGGTACACAGTGGATATGTGACAAAGTAGGTTAAGATGTGAAGAATTATCTCTCTAGATGTTTTCTTCTCACTTCAATTATTCTGTTTGTCACTCACTCACACACACATGTACACACACACACAGACTGTATACAGGTATTAATCTCATCATTACCTGGTAATGAATTACTGGAAAATGCTGCATTAAGGGATCAGCTTAACAACAATCAGTGCATTCAATGGAAAAATGGGGGGTTAGGTTCCATCCACATTGAAGATTTCTAACTTCCTTGCCCCTGAAAGAAAAATAAGTTTTAGTGACTACCCAGATTCTCTTCAATACTGTACAGTACTGTACGAAGATCAAAGTTCATACTTTCTTATACACTAGTTTGTACAGTATTTTCAAATCTTTGTACAGTATTTAAGTTATAGTAATTTGTATCTTTAATGTAGTACTGTATTTTCTGTCTTATAGTATACAGTAGTGTATTGATAGAGAGACGACCGGTGGCGAAGAAGATAAAGTACGCTAAAGTGTGTATAAAAATGTCTGAAAATAGACCCAGTTAAGTGAACAAGCACAGGACTGGACTACACATTAACCCTTTGAGAAAGACTGATAAGTACTTGGTCTCTTTTTCATTTTATACACTATAGGTGTTACTTAAAGGAGTCCCCACTTTCAGAATGCCACACAAGGTGTGAAAATGTAAATACAGTATTATCATTATTTTTTGGTGTAATGGCAGCCACCATATGTTGCCATATAGTACATCTGATATTTTTCCTCTCTCGTTTAGTAGCACTTAAGATATCAGAGCAGAAGGTAATGCTCTAGGTACTTCAACCTAATGATGGGTACACATCATTAGTGCCAGTTCATCTAAAATAGATACTGTATTTATACATGTATATGTTTTGATATGTGATAACACATACACTACTTTATTGTATTGGTGTATTGTAGTAGAAATAAGAAAAACTGGAAAATAAAAAAAATGCAATACAGGTATACAGTACTGTACTTACATATCTCTTATTTGATTATTTTGAGGTTTACAATAGTAAATGAATGAAGCTTTTTTATGTTTATGAGATATCATTCCTTCAATATTTTTAAAATGACATTACCATACCCCTGTATTTTAATTTGGTATGGGTGGAAATATATAATCAGCCATTATTGAATTTCTAAAGGCAATGAACATAATATATTCCAAGAAGTTTGACCAGCTACAGCGAGCTGTAATGAAATTTTCTTCAAGCTAATAGAATTTTTTCAAATCCACCTACAGAACTCTCTGGCAGTATCTTGCATTTTTCAAATGATTTACCATATTTAGAGATGTCATGAAAGTGACCAGCAAGTGAAACAAGCAGTAGCAGTACCTCTAGTGGTAAGAGACCTTGCAGAGTCCGCACTTTAAATGATTAGGTGCACTGAGGCTGGCAAAAAGATGACCGCCATTGGTTGAGTGTTAGGACTGCTTGAATTAACTGCGGTAACTATTAAGCAAATTTAAATTTTGTTTTTCATTAAATTGCTGCTGCTTTGAACTACATTTTATTTTTTACACCCAAATATTTAACCTGTGTTGCAAGGTGTCATTTATCATGTGTTGGAAATTATTACCTTTTTAATAAGGATATATCTACCAGTTTATTATGATAATCAATGGATAAAAGATGCAATAACTATTTGGTTTACAATATGATTTTTGGGAATGCAACCCAATCATAAATTGAGGTATTGTATGCCTGCACAGTATAATGCAGTGCTCATACATTAAGATAGGCAGCCCCGACTGCCTGATCATATGAACTATTTAACATGTCAAAGTGGAGGTACAAGCCGCTGCATTAGGGGAAGGTCAATATATTTGTAATCAAGGATAAAGACCATTTGCTGTGACAGGTGAATTTTGAATTTCTGAAAAATCTGCCACTCACGAGAGTGGGGTTGGGCTATATACTGCCATAGTCAAGTATTGATAAGTATCTAATATATGAACTGTACTGTACTTCCTAACTTATCTCATTTATTAGATGCAGGTCTTATGCAATGAATAATACAGTACATACATTACAGTACCGTACTTCCAATACTGTTTGGAAATCCTTATAATAGTGGGGCATTACAGTACATGTGAATGATGGAATGGAGTCATTTATTTTTTCTGTATCAGCTTGATCAGCATTATTATGGATCATGTATAAGTAATAATGAAAGTTTATTGTACACACTAATACACACATCCCTAGCAGATTGTAAATATCCCAAATTGTATTTCATTAGTGCCTATAGGAAAGAAGAGATACCTTCTGGGTCCTAATATATTAACCTAAAATTAAATTACCAAAAGAAGTTATAGTTTCACTTGATATTTTAAAGAAACACGGAAAATATATGATTTAAAAATACACAGGGAAAAATCAGGGTAAACATATAGGCGCTCTGACAGATAACCATCTTTGAGCATGAAGTAGCACCACCAACCTGAATGTTTTCCACTCAGATAACCAGACTTTCTATATTTAGCTATGTAACCAACACAACAGGTTACTACCGGTACCCTTTTCTTATAGGAGAGAGACTTCCCCTCTCTCTATAACTCTTCCTCTCTTACACTACTTCTTACCCGAGGACAATGAAGGTGAGAAAGAAGTGATTGAGAGGCTCCCTTCTTGTGCCTTTCTCAAGGAGGGAGAAATAAAAAGGGGATGAATCTTCCTCTCCTCTACTTTCTGGTTCTCTTTATCTGCCAAAAGAAATTGGAGGAGAAAGAAATAAGTAAGAATGTTATAGTGATTTTGGTGTTCCTTCAATTCCTGCTTTATTTTATATATTTCAAAGAAAAAATATTTTATTTTTGATAATGGCATACTCAAGTTGGGTTTCCTTATAAAAAAAATGTTATTTGAGAATATTGAAACACTGAATATATTATATAAGTGATACCGTGATCACTGTGTTAGACACTGGTAATCTGGTCTCTTATACTCTTTAAGTTTGTGGGGGTTGTTGGTGGAGGTAATCATCCATTCACTTCCTGCCCCCAGGCCAATATTATATGATAAATATAAAGTACAGTACCTTGTTCTTGCTTTGTTGTATATTCTTTGTTTTTTTAGATAGTGCTTATCAGTAAAAAATATCTGAGAAAAGATATTTATTTTGTATCCCATTCTCTACAGTGTACATGGTAATATCAGTGTTAAGATAAGCCAGTACAGGTAGTTCTGCTATAACACGATAATTGTGTTCTTGTAAAATATCGTGTTATAGAAAATCGCATAATAGAAATAACAGGGCTTATGGATAAAATAGGGTTAGGTGCAGATTACTCGAAATCGAAAAAATTTAGTAGTTAGCCTAACACAAAGGATAGCACAGTCTAAATAAATGTTACAATCCTTTCTAATAATGAAATCATACAGTAAATGTAACACTTTACCTTGAAAAAATATGAATGTAACTTGATGGGGGAGAAGGGTGATTTTGAGGTTGATAAAATCGAGCTTCTCTTCAAGTTTTATAGCCTTTCTTTTACGATCATCACCGGGAATTCTATCACCAGAACGCTTCTTGGAGATATTCTTCTTTACTATATTCACAGTTAATACCACAAAATTGGAGAAATAGTAAGCAAAAATCGCGTTATAGCAAACAAGCATTCGCGTTATACAAATATCGTTCCTAATTCATAAATCGCGTTAGAGCAAATTCACGTTATCAAAACACGCGTTATAGCAGAACTCACTGTATGTGCACCTGTCAGAAGCTTTACTCCTGTTGTTATAAAGTACTTTATATATCATGGCTGTATTTTCACTTTTTAACAATATTATGAAACATTTTATGCAATATACAATGTCTACTTAAAACATGAATACCGTTATACCAATTCATATGATAATTTACCCATGAGAATATTTTACAGAGTATTGATAGAACGTCATCCAATGTGGGAATTAAGTTCTTGAAAGATTCGATGTTGGGCAAACTTACTTCCTTATGGGAAAAATAAGGTTGAGGAAGTTGGAAAGAAAGGTCCCAACCAAACCTCAGGAGTGATTAAGTATTGTACTGCATCTGTATACAGGTAAACCTCGATAAACAATAGGGTTTGGTTCCTGAACAACCCATCACTAGGTGAAATATCGTAGATAGGGAGTATTATAACGTGGAGTTCAATGGGATAAGTTCCAGCCAGCCCTCACACACACATGTATCACCGACAAAAAACTTCCTATGATACTACAATACTATCAGCACAAAACAATTAAATAACACTCACCACAGCCTGAAGAATAAGCCTGGTCATCATCACATGTCCCCTTCGAGGATAAGAGGACTTTTGTAGGTGGAGTGGAGACGTCATTCCAACTCCTACACAGCCTCTAGGGAGTCTCATACCACTTCACAATGTCAAGCTTCACCTCAGAGACACTGTTATCTTGGATGCCTTGACCCCCATACATTTTCAAAGTTAAACTGCTCACTTCACAGTTACAAAAACAGAGCAAAAGCACTTGTTACAAAAACAGAGCGAACAATGGTAACAAAAACAATGATAGAGGCCGACATTGCTCACAACATTTTCACAACAAAGCACCTTATAGTCACAAAAACACAGAAAATATCACTTCACAATCACCATAACACAGTCCTATCTAAATGTTGGTGCTGTCCTCTTGGTATAAGAAAAAAAACCAGATGATAAGTACAATGTAGACCGATAATCATGGAGCAATGCGATGGTGGGTTACAATCGACAGAGAACCAAGCGCATGGTTGTAGTGTGCGGGTTGGCCATGTGTTGGCTCTAGGGTAGGTGACAAGTGAAGTGAGAGATTCATGGTGCATAGGGTTAAGTATTGCTTCCTTATAAAATGTCACCGACTTGACTTTAAAGCGGAATATTGCTGAACATGACATCGTTTATCGAGGTTTACCTGTACAAGTACACAAAAGTGAACTAGACAATCATTGCTATGTAAATACTGAACTGAAACTATAAAACTGTAAAGAAGGTTTGTCTACAGCATCAACAACATAGTTATATGTTGATATGATAACCGATTCACACAATATATTTTCCATCTTTTCAATTCAATAGTGTGTATAGTCGATTCATTTATTCTTTAGTGGCAACCCAGAGATACAAAAGTCTGTCCCACACATAGCTTATCCAAAATCACTAGCAGTCTCTTTAGGGTCATGTGTCATTGTGTACCTAAGGATACACAGCAAAATCATTAAATTACAGTGATCCCTCGGTTAACCAACGCCTCGGTTAACTAAATTTTGGTTAACGAATTACCTTCCATAAGAACAAAAATTCGGTTAACGAAAATCTTACGAAATCATGTCAACATGTTATTGCTTGCTCACCAGCTGGAATATTAGTCCGCCAATAAAGTAATCGGTTCTAAGGCTTAAATTTGTTCCCATTTGAGTAAATATCAAGAAGATTGTACTATTCAATAATTTTCCAAGTTTTGTATTAAATTTTTTAGTTATTTTAACTTATTTTAATTGCAGTATAGAAAACTAGTTTTTGGTGCACCAATCAGCCACTTGACTCACCAGTTTGTATCTCTGATCAGTGGAGGTAACATCTTGCTTGTGGCTCTCTTGAACATAAACTATTTTTACATTTTTACAGTACAATTATTGATCATTCTGAAATTTATTTTACATAGTACAGTGCAGTGTTGATTTAAAGAAAATAATCTTGAATTACACCTAGTGAGCTTAAAATTTTATGGGTGAAATGATGGCATGAAGCATGGGGTGATTTCTCTTCCACCCCACTGCCTTCTCGTCTCCCTTCTCCTCCACCCCCACTTCTAATTCCCATCATCATCAACCAGGAGCCTTCTACATACACACCTCAAAGTGTACTTAACTGCATTTATTTTTTACTTTTTATGTAATTTTCGGTGAGCTGGAACCAATTACCCAAAATCCCATTGAAACAATGGTTTCAGTTTACGAACGACCTTCTGGAAAGAATTGTGTTCGTTAACTGAGGGACCACTGTACTGAAAATTAAGTGATTTATCACTCTCCTCAGCATTTGTAACTGAGGCACTAGCCAAGGCAAGCGAGTGATTGGGACTGCTGCTAGAGAAATGAGCAGCAGCAAGTGTGAAGCCAGGGCAACAAAACAGCCAAGTTTATCAGCATTCGGCAGATAATTTCTCACACTTATTGAATTGTGTACCATCAAATCTATGATAGATAAACGTTCATTAGACAAGACCTTGCTGCTTAACTCTGAAAGTTGTTAATATCTATGGTCTCCAAGTTCACAAACTCAATATAGAGTATAGTCTCGGTTTACGCGGTCAATTAAACCCATGGAGGTCAGCGTAAAACGAGAAACGCTTAAACGAAATAACAGAACATATGGGATTAATTGAAATAGAGATTGGGCTAACCCCCAGACTACCCTTTTTCCGACAATATGTACGTTGTAGTAAAAATAACATCTTAATTTTATGATGGTATGCACACATACCGGTAATTAATATTTAAGAGAAATATCAATAATATTAGGATTTTTTAACACTTACGTTAGTAGAAGAGATGGCAGGGCACACAGGGATGGGGGGTTGATTCCGAGGCAGAGGGCAGATTATTGGCCATCACTTGTATCACCTGTATCACTATCCACCACAGAGGCTTGCAGGGCCTCTTTGTCAAACCCCTCAAGGTCCATATCCTCACTATCACTGACTTGGGCTGGCTGTGGTGGGTGGCAGGTGAAGAACTCAGTAATGTTTTGTTGACTGGGTGACCTAGTGCGCACCCTGCCCGTGCTGCTTCCTGCGTAACTAATAATTGCCAGTCTGGCAAGGTGCCGCATATATGACCAACTGCGTAAAGGAAATCCGCGTAAATCGAGACTACAGATATACTGTATTGTACCATGTAGAATCAATTTTGACCAGAATTTCCAATTTACATTGCCATTCACTACAATATTTCATGGTTGATGGCAAGAGTTATTAGCAAAAAACAAAATAAAATAAACAGTACTGAACACAGGTACTGTATAGGATATAAAAAAATTTACAGGTGATAACCTGTTTAAAATTATTTGTAACAAATGTTACCGAGGAAAAAATGTGACATGAGTGTGACTACAACAATTCAAAGAATCAGGTGCTGGAACATTCATTTATGCAATGTCTAAGATAAAAACTTAATAGAAATAGAACTTTGTTTATTTACAACAATATAAAATATAATGTAACAAAATGTGTCAAAATGATGTTTCAATATAATACATACAATGTCAAATCATCAGCTATATTAGCCAATTTTTTAAGGTATTTTCTTACCTCACAAAGTGACTACAAATTTGTACATACCGATGAAAAGATATAAATAAATATATTTTCATCACATCACTTTCACAAATCAAAGTCTCTAACAGGGATTGAGGCATTCCAGTACTCTCTACTTGGTACAGTGTGGCATACTTCATATTCTAGCATCCTGAAATATGGTTGTATTATAATGTTAATTACTATAATTCAGCATGAATCTTGATTTATTTTACCTCTCAATCCTCTAAATAGCCTTAATATGCAGAGAATCTCTCTTTTACAAGAAGGAAGATGATCTATAGTTGTGTTTGTTAAGAATACAGAATATCTATAATTACATTAAAGCTAGCAATATTACAGTATATTATTTAGCAAGAACGATACAGTAGTACAGTATATGGATGGATATATGAGCAATAGGGGCTGGGTGTAAATGGGAAATGCCCAGTATGGGCCAATAGGCCCGCTGCAGTTTCCTCCATTCTTTTGTTCTTATGTAATACTGTACAGTACTGTATGTCAAGACTAACTGTTGTTGAAGTGCATCAATACAAGATAGTGCTCCTCTTTTGGGAATATTTGACATATTCTGTGAGATTATTTTGAAATATATCATGATGTGTACAGAATAATGAATCTGTAGTTATGTACCAACATTGAACAGTTTAGAAAGTATTATCTGGCAATTAAGGAGATAATAAGTCTCAGGCAATGGCAAAGAATGAGGAATGCACCAACAATACTTTCAAATTCACTAGAAGAGTAGTCAATGAAGTATGGATCAAGTGCTGATGTCATGAGACTACAGTACATAGAAATAGTGGTTGTGGAATGCTCAAAGACAAACGGTATTTGTGTAAGTGTTGGGAAATAAAAGATCAGATATGAAAGGAATGACGAAGATGTGGTAGGAGTGTTGGACATATAATATCAAGCAAAATTGATGATATACATAATGGAATGAATTGTTAGAAATTCAAATTATTCAGAAGAACGTGCTGTTAAAGGAAATGAGATGTGTACAGTATTTGGTAATATGATCACATCACAAGTTGTAGATAAATTTGCAAAAGTTAAAATCTTGAGCAATAACATATTGTAAACATACCATTTTGAAAATTAATTTTAATTTCTTATTTTTCAATTTTTAATTAAAGGAAAATGTGATTTACTGTAACATCTTCAAAACAGATATTTTGCTGGAAACATAACTTTTGAAAATATATAACTGCACAGAGTACAGTACTGTACTATAATGTGTAATTTCACAGAATCACACTGAGGACACTAAGAAAAAAGTGGTCATACAAAGATAATCATGGAAAATTTATTTTTATTAAAATAAATTATCATGATACATCACAAGTACAGATATATAATCTCTGGAACTCACTGAAATTAAATCTGAGATTTATATAATTATTCAATATATTTTATTCTTAGCCCCTTATTTTACTCTTGATACCTTATTTGATAAAAGATTCTTGTGAAACTGAAAGCTAAATATTAACTAGAAACTCTGTGTTTTTTCGGCTTTCCTTTAAAAATTTTATCGAAAAATTTAGAAGGAGACCTTGAGTTGGCTGAAGACTCCTCAGGAATTAAGTGGGCAGTAGAACTGGTAGTGTTCATGGGACTGTTGTACGGAGAAGTCTCAGGAACATCAGGTAAGCTCTGAAAAATGGCCGTGTAGTCACTGGATTCCCCCGAGGCTGATGAGGGGCCGAGGTGTAAAACAGGCCTTGCAGACATTTCTCGTATAGGGATGGAAGGACTGCAGGGATAGCCATTTGAACCTAGAGAAGTTTTCTGATCACTTGCTTCCAGAGGATTAGTTTCACTTTCAGAGAGAGAAGACTTGCCAATCTGTAGTGTAACATAAAATTATAATAAAAAAAAAAGAAAAAGATCAACAATCCATAAAACTAACACCCATATTTGCGTGACAATTATTTTCGATTTCCATTCATTGAGGCCAAATATTTCTATATTTTCAATGATGTTAAAACTAAAGATAATCTTCACTTATTGCAAAGGTTTCATTCTTGAGAATCCTTGCTATACACAAAACTAATTTTCCCATTTTAAAATATTTACTAAGGGGATTTGGTCCTGGCCAGGGATTTGGGGGGAACTTGGGATGATTTCCCTTACTTGAAATACAACCAAGAAGTGTGTACCGGTAACAGTACACATTCTGTTCATCCTCTCACGACCATTCATCCACCCCGCAACAACTAGCCGGCTATGGTCACTTTTACCACTTTTATGACATCAAAACAACGAGTATTTAATAAATGTAAGAATGCATGAAAGAACTATGGGAGTTGTAGTAATGATGATTTATTGCATGCTCTCCCTCTCAGGGCCATGTATCAACTGGGTGTTTCTTGCTTGAGGTTTGAAATTATTTTTTTTACATCAGAAGAGTGAAAAAATGAAACCCGCTGCAATAATATAATATTTTGGTCATAAAGATTATACTGTACTGTGATAAACTGAAACCATAATATGCAAATTTGTGATAAACAAGGACGACCTGGAAATGCGAAACAAATAATATCTAAATTCGAGGACAAAATACAAGATACAGAGAGATACAGTGATATCTCCATTAGCCAGAGCAATTGGTGCAGAGTACTTTCGGGAATTAAACTTTCCGGGTAACGAGACGACTCTCAAAGCCAGAAAAAATCCCTCATCTCCGGAACTTTCCGGGTAATGGAAAATTTTCTCGTTATTTCCAGAAAATGCACCCGATTTTTATCTCTCAAACGCGTTAAAAAACTCTTCCATCCCCTGAATTTTCCGGGCATTGGGAAAATTTTCTCAGAATTTTCTGGAAAATGTGCCCCTTGGAAAATTATTCCCAAAACCGTAATTTTCTGGAAAATTACGGCTTTCGGAACGATTTTACGAGAAAATTTAAATTCTGGCAATCGGAGAGTTCCGGGTTTGAGGGATTCCGGCTAAAGGAGATATCACCGTAACTGAACTCGAGCAAAATCCCGAAACCTACAATTACCTGACTAGAATCTTCCAAGGATGACGAACCAGACTTGCTCTTCACTTTAGCATCTGACCTCCGCAAAAACTTGGAAAAAAAATTTGGAGATTGTGAAGGCGAGGGAGTGGTAACACTTAAGGAATTAGCCGAGACCTGGGATGACGTAGAAGAGCCAGAAACTTCACGTATCCTCACTCGTGACTCACCACTTGTAATGCTGAACGTGAGAAATAGTGGGGTTGTATTAATAATAAATGAGGAAGCTTGGGCTGAGGAATAAGTACAGTACAGTACACAACGTCTCAAAAAGTCTATGAATTGACACCTTGAGTTTCCTGGATGCATGATACGTGATTGGCACTAAATTCCAGCAAACAATAATAATAATAATAATAATAATAATAATAATAATAATAATACAGTGAAACCTCTATTTAACGGACTATATGTAGAGGAAGTCCGTTATATCGAGGGTCTGTTAGATGTGAAACCTCCTTATAACGTATTATATGGAGAGAGAAGTCTGTTATATGGAGGTATGACTGCACAGTAAAATTCTTATTTAGGGTGTGTAAAGTTCATATGATCCCTAGGGTGTGTAAAGTTCATATGATCCCTAGGGTGTGTAAAGTTCATATGATCCCTAGGGTGTGTAAAGTTCATATGATCCCTAGGGTGTGTAAAGTTCATATGATCCCTAATATGTGTAATGTTCATAGGATCCTGAAACATACGAGCTAATAAAAAATCAGAAAAAACATTAGTGCTTTTAAATGGAATGTCCCCTCCATTTAATTAACCTACCTGACTCAACGTGAAATTGCGAGGATTCTAATTTCCACAAATTTGAGCAAAACCAATACAAAATAAATCCTCAAAAGATAATATTACTGTATTCACCATAACAAAAATCTCAAGCACACAGTAGCTTTCTTGTCATGTTACAGTGGCAAAAACTCACAAATTATCTGACCTAATGACAATATGTAACCTTTGTTTTCTTTATTGATATTATATGTTTTATTCTCCTTCTAGCACTTGCTATGACTATAAATACAGCATTAAAGCATCAAACTTTTTCTCTAAATCAAAAAAATTTCTAATGCTTTTGCCTTGACAAGAGAACAAGTGCCACTAAGCTGGATATACAGTATGCACTCATAGTAGGGCTTTCAAGATCTCTTATTTCTAAAATTTCATAATTTAACAGATAATGGAAAGAAGGACACAGCTGTGTTTCTACTCCTTTGAAGATTCACTCTGGCTATGGTTACAGCCTCAAAACTTCTGATCAAAAGTAATTAATAGATATTAAGATACAGTAAGTCCTCAATAAATGTGAGCGATACGTTCCTGGAAACCCTCACATAAACCGAACCCATTTTCAACACAAATAAACCATAAAACAATACAATATTATTCTTAAAATAATAGATAAAGCAAGGGTATAGTACAGTGTACTCACCAACAAATGTAGATACAGTACAGTACTGTATATCACCTTGCATAGACAAAATGATGAAGGTGGTGATAGAGATTTTACATAGTGGGTAGTGTTGAAGTGACAGCTGCAGGTCATCAGGGTTGGAGTGTGATATTTTGGCTGCATTCTTAACATTTTGAATCGTGGAGTAGCAAAAGGGTGAATTTTGCTCGCATAAATTACATTCTAGGTAGGAATAGGGTCCTCGCATAGGAGTGAATTCGCACACGCTGAACTCGTATATATCGAGGACTTACTGTACAGAAATTAATATCCACAGCACTGTATCATTAACATTGACGGAGTTACTTTGTTTAAGGTACATTAACAGTTGCATACTGCCGTATCAGGTGGCTCTCTTGTTACATGAGCATGTGTATGAAAACCTGGGGAGTGTTATTAACCCATATTCTGAAAATTGCCGGTACTAACTAATATACAGTACTTGAATTTCATAAATTTGAAAGTTAAGTAGTTAAGTTTTTGCTTTTTTGGAAGAACACGATACTGTATTCCATAAAACGACCATTATATGTAACTATTTGTAGTACAGTACAGTACTACTGCTATACCAGCACGGTACTTATAGAAGTCTAATTACTACTGTATGTATGTATATCTGATAAAAGATTATACAGTAATTCATCTGTACTGTATATAGAAGATAAATTTGGCATTAAAACCATTATGACCATCACTGTTTTACAACCATTTTCCACACTAGCATGGAGTTATTTCATCCTCAAATGTTCCTTTACAATACACAATTCAAGTTCATGAATTAAGAAATGGATTTAAAGCATGACACACTACAGCTTATATTTTCTAAAACCACAAAATTTTGCATAAGATCTGTATCGCTTTATGTGTTATACCATGACACTGTACATACCTGGATCCAACATGTGGCTGAAAAGTTAATGAGTCACGTAATTTTTCCCAGTAGTTCCAATATCCTTTAGCACGATAATAGTCGAGGGAGTGACAGAAACTTATTACGGCCGGCTTGACACATGGTTTGTGGAGACAGGGAATGACAATGCGTCGGCGTTGATCTGCAAATGATTAGTCAAAATATATTTGTTTATATTTGCTGATACACATCTAATGCCATCATGAATTAAAAACTTCCAATACTTTTCACATGGATATTGCTTTTGAAGAACTAATGGTACTGTATGAAGTCCGAGTAAAAAATAATTATTACATTGAAATCATGCAATCTAGACTAAATAAAAAGGATGGATATTACCTAGAATATGGTTTTATTTAACCAAGAGTAATTTTTCAAATATGTCTACAGGTAAAGAATGATAATCAAATTATAAGGAAGTAATATTCCCCAAATAAATACATACCTAACCATATCTAACACAAGCAATACTAACAGATGAACTTACCATGGTGTTTGCAGTTCTTTCATTAAAGCATGAAATAAAAGTGACTGTAACTAAGTGATAAACACTTCAATTCTATATTTCAAATCAACATAACACTGAAATACAATACAATACAGTACTTTCATAATCACATAATATTTGGATGAGAATGTCAAAAGTCTTAACTGGTATCTTGTTTGATAACTATGCCTCCTGATTCACATAGTGTAATGCTATTGATGGTAGGTATTGGAATGCTTGAAACTTACCTACACTGAGAGCATGAGCAAACAGTATGAAGAAGTTGTTAGCACTCGACGCTAAAAACTCGGGTGACAAGATGACAATGACTCTGGTACACCGCTCAATTATAAGTCTCACAATGCTGTCTGACTCAAATTGAAGACCTCCAACTAAATCTCTATCTTTTAGGCAGAGCTGAAATAATACAATAAATCAATACTAATTAGAATACACTAATAATAATGAATGTGGGATTAACTGAAATTTTATTGTACATACTGTATTGTCAAGCTCAGATTGGGCTATTTGTGAACAGGCAATCCTCAACATATGAAAGGGTTCTGTTCCTGAAAATCCATTCTTAAATAAATATTTTGTAAATCAAATTATAGTGTCCCATAGATTCCCTTCATAATTGACGAGATATGTTCCTATGGAAAAATCCCTTCCCAAAAGTGACTAAAAATGTTTTAAAATATGTAAAAAAAACATAAGGTGTACACAATGATTGTTATCACTGTGTACACCAATTATAGGCCAATAATAAATGTAAAAAGTGAAGTACATGCAGTGGCACGCACACAAGTTACTGCCACTGGGTGTGAGGCTCAGCCAAGAATCAAGGGTTTAATTTGGTAGTGATTCACCCACACTAAGGCTACTGCACTATAGGCAAACACATTTTGAGATGTTTTACTTATACTGGATTTGATTATTGACGAGGTTGCCTAGATAAAAAATTATATACCAGTACTTATCCTTGCTTGAACGACACTGTTAGACAAAGTTTCCATGTCGGATGGCATGTTGATACTTTGACTCTTCTTAATTCTTACGTTTCATATTCCAAGATATACAATACAGTACAGTACAGAACTGAACTATACTGTCAAATAACTCATCAACTTGGAAGCACTCAATTATCAGAATATATTTAGTGTCTTCAGTCATTTAAGTACCGTACAGGCATTAATGATCAGAAACAGGAATAAAAACCAAGCATTACCTTGAGACCATAATCCCCTTCCAATTTCTCAACCATTTCCTGAACAAAGTCGATGTCTTCATCAGCAAACAAAACTAGTGCAGTATATTGTTGAAGTCCCAATCCCAGGCTCAAGTTTCTGTGATCATCTGTCGGAGATTTTTTGGTGATTTTTTAGAAATTTGTCAATTTCATAAAAATATTATGGGAATACGTACTTCATACTAAAACTTATGATT
The DNA here is from genome assembly GCA_958450375.1 of Homarus gammarus. NCBI lineage: Eukaryota > Metazoa > Arthropoda > Malacostraca > Decapoda > Nephropidae > Homarus > Homarus gammarus. Next base: position 2,130,131 of record CAUDMG010001926.1, read on the forward strand.
TTTATAAACTTTCAATGAAATATACTGTACATAGTGGATATGTCACAAGAGCTGTAATCACAAGTGTAATTAATATTATGATGTGCTCAGCACCACAAGCTGTCAAGAGGAGAACAAAAAAGGAATGAGAACATTAAAGGTTTCACAAACTTTCATTTCTGGAGAGAATGTAATGATTGTTCAGCATTTTCATTTGCTTGTTTAATCTAATCACTCAATTTGGGCAATTTCAAATTAGGATTGTACTTAACTAAGATGAAAATGATGAAAATTTGACAACCCTGGAATGCCTTATATTTTTCTCAATAGTAAAGAAACTGCTCATTACCTAGTGTACAGCAAAACCTAACTATTTGTCCAGTGTATACTATACCAAAAAAATAGGACCTTAAAATTCCTTTGCAGACAACCTTATATTAATTTCTAATGCAATCCTCATCATCACCGCTACTTAAACATCGAATATTCTCAAGACCAAATTACTACAATTTACATGAATTTTTATATTAATGCATAATCAACCATTTCTGGCAGTGTTAGTACCCCCTTCTTTCCATATCTCAAAAAAGTAAAAATAGCAAAAAGTTACCATCTCTTACCAACTGTGAGAACATTGCTATCATAAGTGGCTACATCAGACACTAACTGATCCATGGGTGGAGGGAGGGCTGCCAGGGCTCCACCGCCTTGGCTCATGCACTTATCATAGTCAGCATCTGCAAATAAATATTAGTTATGAAATTTATAAATGGAACTCAAGGAGTGTTTGATGAATACACAGTGATGCAACTAATATAAATAAAATTAGAGAATTCAACTTGTTAAAAATTAACTATCGGTTAGATAATACAGTACAGTGGTCCCTCGGTTAACGAGCACAATCCGTTCCAGCAGGTTGCTCGTTAACCGAAAAACTCGTTAACCGAAACCATTGTTTCAATGGGTTTTTGGGTAATTGGTTCCACCTCACCGAAAATTGCCTAAATTCAACAAAAAAGGTAGAAAAGTACACTTACTTTGAGGTGTGTATGTAGAAGGCTCCTGGACGATGATGATGGGAAATTAGAATGGGGGGTGGAGGAGAAGGGAGAAGAGAAGGCATTGGGGTGGAAGAGAAGTCACCTCATGGCGCCATTTCACCCATAAAATTTTAGTTCTCTTGGTGTAATTCAAGATTATTTTCTTTAAATCTACACTGCACTGCATTATATATTGTCAATATGTAAAATAAATTTCAAAATGACCAATAATTTGCTTGCAAACACAGAAAAAATCATTTAGTTGAAGAGAGTCTCGAGCAAGATGTTACCTCCACTGAAAAGAGAGAGAGACTAACGCCTGTTTGGTGTGTTAACAGGCTGGATGGCACGCCAGAAACTAGTCTCTTTGCCTTCATTTATGTTCAATAATTGTTAAAATAACTAAAAAAGTTAACATTAAACTTTTAAAATTATTGAATAGTAAACTTCTTGATATTTACAAAAATAGTAAGGAATTTAAGCCCTAAAACCGATTACTGTATTGGCGGACTATTACTACAGCTGGTGGACCGCCAAATGCAAGCGAAAACATGTTGAGGTCGGCTCGTAAAAAACTCGTTAATTGAGGGATTACTTGTTAACCGAAGTTAAGAATCTTATGGAAGGTAAATCGTCAACCGAGGTGCCCGTTAACAGAGGGATCACTGTACAGTATATGTTGGTTACGTAAAAATATGATTAAATTTAATATCTAACAGCACTGTAAAACCAGAATGCTATGATACTGTACTGCATCATTTTTGCAAATTATTTCTTATTGTCAGCTGTCCTTGGTTGAACTGCCTTATTGTTTACTACTGTCATATACATACTCTGTCTAGGTACATTGGACACTACAGTATATACCTCCATGGTCTATGTACACTCTCACCAAAAATTTCTCGAACGCTATAAGCAGTATGCAATCTGAAAAATGAACGAAGAATTTGAAACCATTCCGAGATGACAAGCCCCATTCTGCTCATTCTCACTTCCATCGTGCCCAGGTGTTGAAGTCTTTGTTGACAGTATACACCACACACTTGCATTGTATGTACACTTGAGGAACTGTACATCTGCATTTTCTAAATACTGTAAATGACAAACTAATTGTAAACTTACAAGATGATTTTACTGAATAAATGTTATTACAGGTACTGTACTATTTTTCATCATTATTATTAGCTATTACATCAGTTTATGATTACCATATTAACATCATACAGCAGTAGCCTTTAACAAAAATGAAGCCCTCAACAAAATGAGCTATTATCTGTCATCACCATCACCCTAGAGTGAATGGGATGAGCCATCTTCATTTACAAAATTTATGTATCTGAATGTTTTTGTTGAGGGATATGTACATCCTTTTTGTAAATAGAGAAATAGCTGTAAAACTATGACTATCATATAATTTGAACTTGCTTTATTTGACCTAAATCAAAAGCCTGAAGAAATTTTTCTATTACCTAACTGCCATGTTGATTTCCTTATTTGTGGTCTTTGAGAATTCATTAGCCATTCCTAATAACACAATAAATTCAAAGCCCCAATATCACTTACAAATCATTTCTAAAGTGTCATCAATGACATCGAAGCGATCCATTGCCTCTAGAAAGTTCCATAACTGCTGCACCGTACCACATTTTTGGCCCCATATGTGTAAACAATGCTCAGTCGGAGATATTTTACCCCAACAGCTAATGCTGCTCACATCAAGATTTGCTTGTTCTGCTACACCTCTCCAGTCCCTGAGAACACAAAGCACATCTTATTATAGAACAAGTTTTTAAATCCTCATTCTACCTTACACTTGATGACCTGATATACTGTACGTATACTGTATTCCCCAAGCACTTTAAGTGTCTTGTACAACCTTACACAGTGACACACATTTGTAATATTATTATAAATTGAACCTTTTCTATCCTTCCAACCAGTTTCTTCTCCCTAACAGGTGAGCCCCAATAACCGACATCCCCTTGACCGCTGATTCGTGTAACAGAAGATTACATACAGGGAAAATATCCCCTAAACACCCCAGTGATAGTTCCTCTTGTGCTGGGCAATTTGATGTGAGGTGATAAGGTGTAATAAGGCATAATAAGAGTGGTGATGGACCGACAAAAAGTGGTAGACTTGAATTTGCTAGCCTAGACCATCTCTACCATCCTCAATTTATGCTTTACATTGCTTATTTAAGGCTTCTTATACTGTACTTGCTTTACATGTCTGCTTTATTTTTATTTTATTTTTTATTTTTTTGATTGACAGTGTGCAGTAGAGAAATATCATGAGTTGATGGGAGTTTTTGGAGGGTGGCCAGTTCCTGACCCCCTGAATTTGTTATGTTCTTATGGGATTAATTGCTTTGATAACAGCCGATTCCCTAACCAACGACTTTTCCCGGTCCCTATAGAAGTCAGTTATTGGGGTGCACCTGTGCATAGTAAAAAAACTTGTCTCACATATTGTATCCCCAAACTGCATCTTCTCATGCTTCTCTCCTGCAAATAATTCTCTTGCAAACAAAGTTGCTCCTTTTTCACCTCATATAACATCATGGTTGGTTTGTAAATTAATTGCATTTATGGTGCAAATGGGATGATGTTCGACGCCTAAGACATTATCCTAAAATTAATTATTCTCTTCACCTGATATGTTTACTAATCCTCACTGAAAAAAGTAAATCAGTAAGATAGAACTGTGATGCAAAATGAACAATAAACAATATACATATACAGTAATAACAGTACACTACAACATCAAGCAAGGGATACCAGGGAGATGTCTGGGACATTTTAGTGGATAATGTACAAGTGAGCTAAGCATACTGAGGTATTGTTGAAATACAAGATAATTAATATTTTTCTGTATGTTCATGATTATCTTACCATTCAATTAGTAATGCTATTATTTTTATTTATTTCATTATCATTATTATATTTTCTTTTCTTATTGTTAAAAATGGTTTATTTGGAACAATTTATAAGCCCCTGTCGCCCCCCCCCCCCCCACCCACATTGGTATATCTATGGAACTTAGCATACAGGTAACAGGCCTGGACTAAAGAACACACAATGAAAGTCTCAACATACCTATGTACTCCTTGGGCTGCCAACAGTACTTTCCGTGAGTCAAGTCTTGTTGCCATATGCTGTCGCGTTACAAAACTAAGGAGTCTTATCGGACCCTCAGCCACTTCCTTTCGGCGCAAAGGCATGTCAACTTCACAAAGTACCTGAAAATAATTACAGGTACTATATATAAATTTCACAATACAGAGAGGAGCAAACCACATTCATATTTTGAGAACTGTACTGTACTGTTAGAGACAGTGTAGATACAGCACACTGTATCCTAAGCCTTCGTTACACAAGAAGGCAGCATGGCCGGTACTGCACTCAACCTCATTCACTTCCTTAAGTTATAAACTTAGGCATCCATTTACAGCTGGGTGAACTGGGGGTATCCTCCTATTAACGGTAGGGTTGAATTCCTGAAGCCCTTATCATAAATTGAATTAATATAAATCGGGAGCCTTTTAACATGGGTTTTCAATGGGATATGTTCTTGGCCTGTCCGACACAGACATGTAACATAGAAAAAACTATCCTATACTAATTAATAATAACAAGCCTCATCATCATTACATGTCCCCTTGGCTTTCCCCGAGGCAGGAGAGTCAATAGGACACTTGCTAGCCATTTTCAAAGTTACAGAGATACTGATCACTTCACAGTCACCAAAACAGAACATAATATAAATGAACATGTTTTCCAGCAACCAGTTACCACTGATAATACTTTATCATAAATAACACAAACGAACCAGTCAAATCTAACTATCCTAATATAACTACCTATCCAAGGACAGAAGTGCATTATTTAAGGTTAGATTAGGTAGGTTGGTTAGGGTGTTATTTTATGGACAGTTTGGAAGAAAACATTTGCTGGGAAGATTACATAACATCAGGATCTCTTCCCTGGTGAGCACATCAAATGTTTACCCTAAACAAGGCAGTGATGATGTCTGTGCCGAATTTCATCGTAAGGATGACTATAGAAGAAGAAAAAAGTAGGAAATTTGCAATACCTCCACCTACTTCTTTCTATTCATGAGGTATGAAATAAGTTTTCTTCTGTAAAAACCTCCCTGTAAAGGTGCCCTCCCATGAGTCTGATGTCTAAAGTATTACCCACCCCCTTCTCTCTCTCTCTCTTTAACAGCAACCTGATGAAATTTCTTCATGGAATATAAAAGCTCTCTTCCCTTGAGAAACATACCAAGAATGAAAGAGGAATGGGTTTAGCATTATTTCACTTTAATCGTGCAAATTGACAGAGAAAGAGGGTATACACAACTTTGCTCTTTTTGCAGAAAGGAATTTTATTTTATTTAAGAAGAATAAAATAGGAATAACAGTCGTATTTTAGGTGGAAAAGATTTACTTTCTGATAACATGGGAATCTTAGGAATTTTATCTTCGCAATCAATATATTAGGCAATTCTAAGACATATCCTTTGCAAAAGATCTAAAAATTACCTAACCTCCTAACTGGGGCAGCATATATAAGTCGCTTGTGAGGGGAACATCATAAAAGAAAAGTGTCTTGGAATTGTCAAAACTATTGACAGCAAACATAAAATTTCTAAGATTCCAGTGTTGTTCAAAAGTAAAACACAGTAATATCTTTTATGTTAGTTAGGTTAGGTGTGGTAGATTAGTTTTCTTCATTTTCTGAATTATAAATTAAGAGAATATAGCAATGGAAAAGTAAACAGTGGATGGAGGAACCTCCTCTGCAGATAAAAGTGTAAAATACTCAGGAAATTAAATAACACAAAACTCTTTCTCCCTACTTTTTTTGTCTCTTTCCCAAGATAAGAAGACTATTACCCCTTCTGGAATAGCTTTGTTAAGCTGGTGCTATTGCCAGACCACTCTCATCAAGTACTACCCCAAAAACTGACGTCCCATAACAATAGCTTGATTGGTGCCAATATCATCGAGGAAAAACACTCGGTGAAGGACCTGGGGGTGTGGATGAGCAATAATCTAATCTTCTGTGAGCACGTCAACAAAGTCGTGAGAACAGCCACACAAATTTCAAGGTGGATCCTCTGTACCTTCTTGTCTAGAGAGCCTGAACACCTGCTACCACTGTGGAAGTCTCTGGTTGTCTCTAAACTTGAATGTCTGCTAGCTGTGGTCACCCTACATGATAAAGGACATACAAGACCTCGAACAATTACGAAAGACATTCGCAAGGAAGATATGGAGGGAGCCAATGGGTTATTGGAGCAAACTGAAGAGGCTAAAGCTGTACTCCTAGCAAAGGAAGAGATACTACTGCATCATCTATACCTGGAAGATCCTTAAAAAGAAAGTGCCTAACCTCTTGGAAGATAGCAGTCTAGGCCAAGGTCAACCCAGGTTTGGCAGGACATGTGGAGAGCTCTCGAGCTTTCAGCTTGGTCACCCAACGTTTGAAGACAATGTAAACGGAAAGTATCCTGAATATTGGTCCCAAGCTATTCAACTGCATACCAAGACACATCCACAATACTACAAGATGCAGCATTGACACCTTTAAGAAGAGGCTGGACAAGTTCCTTGTGGGAATACCAGAATGAGCCCCCTATTTCACACAACTCATCATCAAGACATGCCGAGTCAAACTCGATCATCGACCAAACCAGATGCTCGGAGATCGAGAAGAGATGTGGAAGAGGTGGACTCTCTAAGTTGACCGTGGTGGTGACCATCAGAACTTCCGACAAGACAAGGTGATACCTACTTCCTTAACCTTTGCTCTCTTTGTTATGATTAATAGCAACAATACAATGGTGCAAGAATCTCATCAAACTGTAAGCATACAATATGTCCTTGTTAGAAAGTACAGTATTGTTTTACTGGGGTGTCGAGAAAACAAAATCTTGCTACTATTGCTCCACTTTCTCGAAAATTCTGCTTTTTTTTGCACGAAGTTCCCAATCACTGCCTTAGTCAAGTAAGTATGTACATCACATCGTTTTATGAAAAAGCTTTATCGCCGCTTCCATACAGTATATGAACAAGATACACACACACACACACACCTGTTGCTTGCTGCAGGTGAAGGGGTTGTCTTATGTTGTTTACGTCTGTCAGCTGATGGGTTGGGAACACACTTTCTGTCCGTTCACAAGTAACATTTTCTTTGGCTGATAATTCTTGGACACATCAGTGTTTTTATTGTATTGTTGAAAACTCTTTAATCATCTTTCTTCGTAATTATTTAAACTAATTTTGTGGCTGTCTGACTCATTATGTCCATACTGTGTGATAATGGCGCAGCAATTTAAAACGCGCATAACTTCACGAGTGTCAAGTGTTAGAACCTTGCCCGGGACACAGGTGAGAAGGCTGTTATCTAGTGTGACCCTAACACTTATCACACCTTTTTCGGTCCCCGATTTGCTCATGTACCAACTGACATGGTTTAAGAGCAACTAACATCTCAAATTTACTAATAACTCAATACTCAAAATAATTGGCCCATGGACACGGCCATATATTTTTTTTTCTTTTATCCTCTTGGCCACTGATGGGCTTGTTAACCGCTCGGGCGGTCGATCGCGTCTCTGTTACACATTGTTGGCAAGTACTGTACTGGGCATGCACTGACTCCTGAATGTATCCACCTACTCCATTGTTGGTCAAGTCTGGTCTTGAAAGGGTTAATGCTCGGTGTCGGTGCCGTCACAACATTTTCTGACACGTTGTTCCTAGAGTTCACAATTCTCACTCAGAAAAAGTTTGCCTTCACAGTTTTCTGGACTTTTGGGTTTTTCAACCTCGAGCTGTGACCCGTTGTGGGGCCGGCGTCGTCCGCCAGCCCCAGGTATGGACTCTTGACTGAGTAGTGCCAAGGCCACCTAGGTGGTAGTGCCCTCTGTTTATACACTTCATTTAGGTCACCCCTTGCCCATCTGTAGTATAAGCTAGGTAGTTGCATGCGCTCTAATCTTGATGACGTATATGATCACAGTTATATAATATTCCTTGGTCAGACCCAATAGAGAATCAAATCCTAATGGCAGTAGTGAGTGGCAAGAAGTAGTTAACAATCATTTGGACTACCTTGGAGTAGTTTCGGTGCACCAAGGGCTGTTTTAGTTCTTAGTTTAATCAGTTACCTTTTTGTACCTACTTGTCTTGCTCAGTTTTAATTAATTCTGGTTAAAGCACTAGGGTTGATGATGATAATAATAATAACTGGAAGGATCACCGTGGTGAAATCTAATTACTGTTAGTAGTGGCTTTTTGGAATATGTCGCCACCAGCGTCATGCAGTCTCTTGACATGCTGAGTTGGGATGCGTCAATATATAACTTCGTGACTATATTCTCCTCGTGTATCATAACTTCATAGGAGATTTTGTTATATGTTGATGTTTCACATTATACATCAAAACACTGCTAATTTCACAACGTAATTTGTGTGTAGCTCAAGGATTTGATCATAATTTTCAGCATTTCGGAGACGTCCAGATCTCTTGATCCTTTTACTTGAAAATTTCTACATAACTTTACCTGTTTCAAGTTATTGGACGCCATAATAAATATACCCACTAACTTTAATGTAAATATTAACTCAGAAGGACCTATGAATACATGTTTTGATTATATAATAATATGGCTGACTAATTGGATAGTTCTATTATGTTGCTGATCTCAACGATACATGACATCCTCACATTCAAGAATTCAATACATAATGATAAGCCAACTTATTAAAATAACACGTTTTTCTGTAAACATGAGCCATAACGCCTCCTCCCCCCCTTGGGCAAAGACTATACAGTATACGAAAGCGATTATCCCTACCATTATAAATGATGTGCGGTCTTAATCGACTACCCCGCCATCTATCGAGCTGGCTCATCACTGTACGGGTCATCATTTTAACTGTTGGTAACGCGTAAAACTTTCTTATGAAATATGCTTAAGGTATGTTAATATAACCAATTTTATATTTTCTCCATATAATACACATAAAATGTATAAATTAGTCGTTCACCTTGCTACTTTATAATAAGTTACTGGAAGACGTGTTACTCCCTTTAAGTTTTATTCATGTTTGGAAACATATTTTTGCATATTTTATGTGTCATATAAATACCCTATTTCATGTATTCATTAAAGTCAACTGAATGCCAACTCATTTTCTATGCTTTAGAATATAAAATATCACATTGTTTTTTTTTTTTTAGGATCATAAGTAACAGTCAGTATTTTGGGGGTGAAGGATATATATGAATAGTTTTATGGTTTATTTTCCCCCAAAATATATAAATGTGGATCATAAAATAACATATTTATTTGCAATATTTGATATTTGACAGACTGTACATATTATAATACAAACCTTGGTTAATATCTGGACATGTATGTTTACAAAGCCTCCCTGCAGTGTAATTGCCTTCGGAAAAATGAGGTTGCATAATCTGGTGTTTATGCTTATATTTTCTGGGCTCTTTCCTTTAAGTTTCTCAAGCCCCAGTACTTGTCTCCATTGCAAGCACCTGTGAATAATATTTAAAAATCAGATTCTACTTTGCCTGCAGGGAGTTTTCACATTGTTTGTAAACAGTGGCGGCTCGTGCATAGGACTGAAAAGCTGCAGTCCCCCCAGACACTCACTGACAGGCGTATGATTCCTTTAGAGAGACAGCTGAATAATACACTACCAACAAATATATCATTTTATGTTATTTAATTATTTTCAATACGTTGCTAAGTGAATTTTCATTAAAATCAGACCAAAATTTAAGTTACTTTCATTGTTGCTGTCAATGCTGTACGATTCATGTCTGTTATTAATTAGCGCCGCCGCCGCCGCACTTGAAGCAGCTCAGTCTCGTACAACGTGTTTACATTGCGTGTGGACGGTGTGGTTAAATCGTGTTTTATTTAATTACCCTTTGACGATGGAAAATCGAGTGAAGTATTTGCAAAACATCAACTTTTCCCAGCTGACATTAAATGTCAGAACAATACAAGCAGGAACAAAGAATATACACGCCAGTTTAACATCAGTGTTTATCAGAAATGTGAATGGCTCTGTGGTTGTGACGAGGCAAATACTTTATTCTGCTTTCCATGCTTATTGTTTGGTGGGGACTCGGCATGGACGAAAAGTGGTGTGACTGACTTGATAACAGAAATAAAGGATTTTAATGAAATAGTAATAAACAATTTTGCTACATCGAAGAGCAGACACGCCGACTTTATTTTCAATTAATACTGGTCCATCACCACCTTCTACCACCAACACTACTACCATGCCCTGGGAATTCGTGGACATCAACTACAACTCATACCTGAGGTAGGTCAAATTTGTGTATCCTACTGTTGTGTGAGGCTTGCAGTCCCTCCATTTTATTTTTCACGAGCCGCCACTGTTTGTAAATATAATGATAAATAAACCTGTCATATCATATGTATATAATTCAAAACTGTGCTCCAACCTTTCTTTATGCTTCTGGAATGAATGGTATACAAATTTGGGATAATCTTTCTTGGTTCTCCGGCATAACACGTACGGGTGTCCTCTTGCTGCCATTTTGAAGGTAAATGAATTTCGCCGACACGTGACATAAACAAACAATTATTTTGCACACGACACGAGTTGTACATTGGTGCCATCTATTGTCTGGCTAAGCACCCAATGAGCACAACATTTCGGTCCGCTTTCTTATCTTTCGTATATAGGGGAAGAGAGGGTATTGTTGGTGTAGGAAGGGAGGTCATGCTTATGTAATACTTATCTAAACTAGTATTTTTTTTTACCTAATTTAAGTGTTTAGTATTTTGTTGAGAAATATTGTATAAATAATATTTGAAGCACCACTTAGACAACAGTAGGTTTGTCTGTCTTGTCCAAATTGTGAGTGGGAGGATTGTGGTCGCCAACCCTCGGATATCGATTGAAATTGTTTTTGTTTGGAATAAATGATTCATGTTCTTTGCCTTCTGATTTTGTGACAACAAAATCAAGCATTCATTGATTTTCGTCATGTATGAGTTAATTTTGTTATTTTTGCCCCAGATGATACTTAAACCAGCTTGATGACAAACTTAGGCTACTTATGAATGATTTGAGTGATGGCTTTCTAAATTCGAGAAGATGTATGTATTTGGTCAGTGAAATTACTTTAAACATCATGGACGCATCATGTTTGCTACTCAAACATTACAAAAATTAGAGGGAAATAAACGAAGAGTATGTTGCCAAATTAATACAGTAAGATAATTCAGTCAACTGTAGCTGAAATCGAATTCTTGTAGTAATTTGATAAATATTAAAATGTTTTATTTTAATATTTCATTACTATTGTTTCTTCATAAAGAAATGGGGTTTAAGTTTCTTTGTTTTACCACTTTTTTTTAAATGCATTACCCCATCCAGGCCACTCACTGACCCACATCGAGGGTCAGTTGTGTAAATGAAGCAGAATGTCAGATTAGCAACCTGGGACTTAGCCACAATTTTTTTGGTGCCTGTGGCAGCAGGGTCTACCATTAGACAACACATTATGCTTCCAATATCTTCCTAGGAGATAGTAATTCTATTGTTCTGCCTGCTACCTACAGATAGTGCCATGATTAAGTTTGCACTTTGTTTCAGGAATATTTGCCTTGTTTCAACAAGTAGTTATATTTTTAAGCCTTATAAACAAGGTAGAGTATTGAAAGATATCTGTATAAATCTCCGATTTTATTAACAACATATAAACAATTATAGTATAGTTAGTAATAGTAATTTACAAAAGTTTGGTGGTGATGTGTGAGGTGAGTGGGGAGAAGGCAAGGGAAGACCCCTGCTGCACTCCACCACCCTTTGTCACCCACCAACCACATATTTGATAACAGTTATTATTTGAGGTCCTTACTTGTATGACTTAGAGCGTAATTCTGTACAGAATGTACATAATATAATACAAATACATACAAAAGCCTATGATCTTGAGCATTTAGTACGTTAGAGAAGTAATCTAACAGAGAGTCGGCTGGTGTTAGTTGTGGCGGTGTATGCAGCACAGCGTGGCCGCTGAGTGTAGTAAGCGCGGTGGGCAGGGTGAGGCAAAGGCGCTCCATCATGCTAAACATAGGACTCCTCGCCGTAGTTAGAGTGTGGACGTGATTTTCGAGAGGTAAATGAATCACCTGCCCCTAGGTGATATGAGGTGATAGGTGCGCGGTGGGCAGAGGGTGGCGGCCGGTAAGGAGGTGGGTGAACTTTGGCGCCTTTTAGAGTTTCCCCAAATATTGCTCGAAGCTGAGACACTGACCAACTAATTTCTTGTCTAAGATCAGGGTCAAGCTGACGTAGGTCACGAAGTGCGGCAGGACCTACGGCAAAGTCTTGTAAGGATGGAGTAGTGTGGTAATCCCATTCATCTTCTTCCTCCTCATCACCGGAGTGCGGTTGCTGTTGGGAGCCTGTCTCACGTGTGGGGACACTTTTGCTGCGGTGTGATGCCGAAGAATCTCGTCGTCGAGCTCTGCCTCGCCGCTTGTCATTATGAGAGTTGGGGTCAGGGACAGACACTGAGGTCACATGAGGCTCCATCATCCAGGTCCCTGACGTCTGGATGCCCTCGTCCTTCACTTCATCGTCAAGATCATAGTCATCAGTCTGAGTTTCTATGCTCTTCTTTTCTACCCTGGGTGGTGACACAGCTCTACTTGTGGTCTGTCTCACTCGAGGTTCTGGAAACTGTGAGTATGCCGATTCAATTTCAATTACTGTACGTTCTTTGGGAGGAAGCGTTGGAGGACTGTCATCTGTATATATGATAGTTTTATGGTAGGGTGGATCACATCCGTATGATGTGGGCAGGGAAGTGACTGAGCGCGACTTGCGAGCGTGAGTCTCCACATGTACTGGTGGGAGATGCTTAAGACGGCCAAGACCATCACTCACCCTGCGACTCCCATTCCCACCATTCCCACGCTGTTTAGGAGGCAGAGGTGGAGGTTCAGACTTGGGAGGGAGGGGTGGCGGCCGTTCATACTCGTCACTGTCTTCAGCTTGTGCTGGGGAGGCACGTACTAAGTCCCCTGGGTAGGTATTCTCCTCTTGATATATTCTCAGCGACTCCTCATACAATTGTTTGGCTCTCGCAGATTTAATTTTTTCTTCTCTTATGGCAAATTCAGCAAAATGTCCATCTCTGTTGGATGGAGATCCCTGTGCTTGGTGTCCCTGCTGTGGCGCACCTCGGTACATGAGAGAGCGTCTATTAAGAGCCTCTTCATAGGATGGAGGGTTAGAAGCGAGTGTTGAAGTACTTCCAGCAGACACCACTGTACACATACTTCCCGTTCGTTCACTCTTAAAGGACGAGTTTCGAGAGTTGTGTGATTCACCAGAATCTGAGGGAGTGTGTTCTGTGCCATAAACTGCTTCCCAGGTGTTAAGGCCTCCACCACCATATTCTTTCCCTCTGGAATTGGATCGTGAGACATGTGGAGTTGAATCATCATCACTCAAAGTGGACGAATCATAAGAGCGATCAGCCTCATCGTGTATTTGAGGTGTGGAACGGGAGCGTTGCCAGGCAACAGCATCATGTGATGATGATCGAGACACTGCTGGTGTGTTATCAGGAGATCGTCCCAATCTGTCATCATCTCGCACAGGCTCGGTCAAGTAATGCGCTGATTTTGACCTTCGGATTGGAGACTCCCTACCTCCAGACACTGGACAGTCTTCAATCTCTTCCCCAGGTGGAGGTGGTGGGGCACGACCCTTCCCATGTTGTGCTGGCCGTTTGGGTGGAATGCCAGATGGACCCATGGAAATACCGTAATCGAGACCATTGTATTTGTTAAGAAGACTTTCTTCTGAGGTGGAACGCACCAGACCTCCATCACCACTACTTGAGCGGGACACTTTACGCAGATTTGAACGGCGTCGCATCCAGTCGTGCCGCTGGAAGTTAGAATTTACAACAAACGGAGGAGGGTTCACAATATTTGCTGATGATCCAGCTGGCACACTATATATGGCCTCCTCTTCTTGACCTTTTCTGTAGACGTCACTCATCCTGTCTTGGCGGCTCTGGTACACTCTGGTATATTCCTTGCCTTGGCCAGGGAGACCATGGGGATATCCAGGAGTAGAATACGTAATTTGTATCCGAGCATGTTCTCTACTCGGTGCAGCATAGTAATTCTCAGGATCATCATATCCTATAGGGATCTTCTCAGGTCGACGATAGACAGCTGCATATATTGCATTTGGGTTATTGGGAGCTGCATAGTGATGAAAACGGTCTCCGGAGCGTTCTGAATGGCCACCACTGCTATAGTTGCTGATGCTCTTGTCAGCCCCAGAGTGGCCAGAACTAGTTGACTCGCTTTCTTCCTCATCAGGTGTATACAACTGAGAGTCACTCATGGTGAGACCAGAGTCACGGCTTAAGTTGGTCAAAGACATCTTGTCCTTGCGAGGCAATGGAGACAGTTCACCCTCTACTAGTAGTTCTCGCTCCAAGGAATCTATACTGCTGTCATCCCTTCTCATGCCACTGGAACTGTGAAGGCTGTGGCCACTGTGAAGACTATGTAGGCTGTCAGACTCCTCTGCTCCACTGTCTTGTCTCATGGGGTCCCGCTCTGGTGGTTCACCAAGTAAATGGAGCATATCTTGGCCAAATATATCTCCACATCGTTCAATGAGAAATTCCACTACAGCAGGCACCTGCTTGGAGGCTTCAGGACTTAGTGCTACAACTGGGGAAGATGGCCACAAGATGGAAGGACCAACACACACAGCAAGGTTTGAGGCAGGCATCATATTCTCGGAGGAGCGGCGAGTGATGTGGTGCAGCACACACAGGAAGTGCTGAAGAAGGATGAGGTGGGCTCGAGGCAACCTAGAGCACAAGAGTAGTGTTCTTGATATTCGTTCTCTCAAGCCACTGATTTGTGATAGTTTTAGCCATTCCTCATATAGGTCAGCAACCAGCAAACAATCGGGCATAGATCGAAGGAAGTCTTTGAGAAGTGCCGCAACGGCTGTGATGTGTACATTTTCGAGATCAATGGCCCCGTCTGCCTCGTTGCTGTCGAGCTTCTCCCGCAGCTCCCGCACCAGCCGTGCATTGGCCGACTTTCTGAAGATTCCCACTGTGAAGGGTCCCTTCTGGAACAACTGCGACAGCATGTCCTGAAAATGGAAATAAAAATCTCAATATACAGTAATTGTAATCCGACGGTATGAAAACTTCGCCAATAATTTTTTAATGCAGTACAGGTATACCCCGATATGCGATTGGGTTAGGTTCCTAAAAAACTCATTGCAGGTCGAAATATAGTAGACTGGTAGAATTACTGCATAGGGCTCAATGAGATAGGTTCCTGGTCAATTGGACACCCACATGCATCACCCAAAAAAATTCCTACAATACAAATACGATATTATTAAAAATTAATTAACACTCCCACATCATAATGAATAAGCCTGGTCATCATCACATGTCCATTCTAAGGTGGAGTGGAGACGCCTTCCTAAGACATTTTCAATATTACACTGTTCACTTCAGTTACAAAAAACACAATAATGATGTGCTCAATACTTTCATGGAGATACTGAAGTCTGTAAAAGCAGCTCTAATTTAGTTAGAAACATCCTCTTTTTTTTTTACTAAAATAATGCTGAATAGTTTACCTAAAAGTTTGGTTAAATAAATATACTTAAAAACGCTAAAAATCTACTGGACAGTATATGATACGGACGTGCGAGGGGCCCTAAGGACGGAGCTGTGTGTCAGTGAAGACAGTGGAATTTTCCACAAGTACAATATACTGTATTTAAATACAATAAACATTGAGCCATAGTTCTTCCACACAAGTGACCATTAAAACCGTTTTATCGGAAATTATCATGTAAATAGATAAGTAATTACCATTGCAATAAACATATTTGCCAACTAGTCATAATCTTGACAGCTCTGTCCTCTTGTTCAACCTTATTACTGTACAACCCATGTTGTACTGCTCCCCCATTATATTTATGTTTTTCAATTCCACTGTAATTTATGTATAAAAAAAAGATATTGAAGTGATAACCGTGGTAACATTATGAGATGTTCTTATTACCACCATGCTATTGTACTATTCCAGATGATACTAAATGTTACATAATACTTCCTTGAGATAAATGTATGGTATATATCAGGTGCCTCAAAGACAACTCAGGTTCTCAACTGGCTCAACCATGTTAATATTATTATCCACTCTGTTTCTCTATTCTTCTGGCTAAATAAACTGTTTCAATTCAATTCAAAAGGAAGCAATGGCTGGACTGTAGTTCACCAGCTGGCCACGAGGCAGTATTGAAGTAGATGACAAATGCAGTGAGTGATGCGTTCCATATTTTAAGTTGGTAGGTTTACATCACAAATAGGGGTGGTTTTAATACATTAGAATCATTAACACAGAATATCGTACATAGGGACAATGCAGATCGGGGGATACCTGTACCTGTATTTTCAAACATGAAACAAACAGCCTTACTGGTTCAGAAGACCTTTGTTTTACCATATTTTCTAAATCTCCAAATGAGATATTCTGTACACATAATATATGTTGAAAACAAATTATTATGTACGTACTGTATTAAATATTTTATAGGAATGCTTGAAAATTTATCCTTACATTATTGGTACACATTTATTAAATTTTCATATTCATCAGAAAGCGTTTACTCTTTACTTTGTTGGACTAAAAATTGAAGAGTTCACTCAAGGGTCACCACTCACCATGACAGGTTTGGGCAGCCTGTTCTCTGGTTCCACTAGCTTGACGAGGGACTGCCCATAAAAGGCGCCTGCACATGAGTTTACACTTCCATCCAGAGACTCCCCTTTGCTATTGGACCTTTTGAATACCCGGTGGATCCTTATAGGAGACTTGCGGGCCTTCTTGGAGACCTTCTTCACCCCCTCTGGAGACTCAAAAGACAGTTTCCGAGCTTGTCGTAGGATAAACTGGCAGCGGGTGACCAGCTCGGTATTGTACAGATTGTTACACTGTTCAGCATCACAGTCCTGCAGGAGGTCACGGACACAATTGAGCTTGATGGCGAAGGGGTACTCGTGGCCAATGAGTGGGTAAGGGGAATCATCCAAGCCAGTCTTCACCCACAACTGAAACTGGGAGGTGTCTGCCCCACCCATCTCCAGGTGGTCTAAGGTGAGCGCCACACACTCTCGTGCTGTTGTTGTCGAACTGATGCTCACCATCTTGCTCTGTGGGTGGGACAGAAATTAGTATTCCAGGCTAAGTTCATAATGTAGGGTTAGTTATTTGCTAAACATGCATATGGATACAAAGTTTTTTTTTTTTTTTTTTGGGGGGGGGGGGGCTGTATAGGAAGTATGGATCAAGTTTTTTGGGGGTTCTAAAGGTAAAATTGGTGACCTTTCTATATACTGTACTGTATACTGATATAGAGGTTTGTGTTGAGATAGGTGTCTTACTATCGGTATAGAGGTTAATTTATTAATATATGTGCAATCGTCTGTAGTAATGTATTGTTATGAGATCACATTAGCTTGGTCATATTCCCTATAACCAATTGAATGGAAATTATGTGTATGTTGTAAGGTATCATACCTAAGTGGTGCTTCCTGCAATATTCACTTCCATTTTTCAATATTCATAGTCATCAAAAGAAGGCATACCGTACTTTGCCATCAGATCAACATCCATTTGACTTGTCTACAGTGATATTGTAAGTTTTTCTTATTATTTTGACCATAATCTACAGAGAAAACAAACGATTTATACTGCACTGATTTTCTTTATATCTCTTCCTACACCTTTCCGTTATTTGCATCTACCCTGTAAGTAATTTGTTGAATCATCTCCAGGATTGGAAATTTCATTTTAATCAATTTTAGTTAATTGCCTCATCATTCGGGAGTATCGAGTCAAAGAAAAAAATTTCTTGTAATATTTCCATTTGAGAGTGGAGAAGTGAACTTTAAAGGGTCTCACTAGTAGAAATTGGTATAGAAATATATCTTCGTCAGATGACATTGTTGTGTTACCCTTGGGAGCGAATTCAAGTGATCTTTTTTACTATAAGCGCGACTGCACCCCAATTTATGTTGCCGACGACTTGGGCATTTTAACATCCAGACGCATCGCTCTTGTGTCCTTGTGCTTACGTGTGTGTGTGTGTGTGTACAGTTATGCATGCGTGAAAGACTATATGTTTGTAAGTGAATGTGTATGTGTGTAATTGTAAAACACGGTAGAAGAATATTGGAAGTGAAATAGTAATAATATTTGCAAAAATAAGATAAATTAATGTGGGGAGCATCAAGAATAGTGATAATACAAATAGATAAGTAAAATGAATAAATTATATTTCCCATGTATTTCAATCATGTATTTCAATTATAGTGTAAAACATTTTAAAAAAAAGTTGCATTAAGATGGGAGTTGAATAGCGAAAAGCATACACTGGTCTTGGGATATACTTGTACATTACACAGTATTGTTATTTTTACGTGAACTAGCGGTGGGTGATTGTGTGCGCGCGGACAAGAACTCTGTCAATTGTGTGTATCATCAAGTAAGAGTGTGTGCGAGCAAGGACGTTTGTTTGTGTGTGTGTGTGTGTGCTTTTTAATGTCTTTTGTGTGGGAAAGAATGTTCGTTTGTATTTAGACTTTGTTGTTGTTTTGTGATGTTTACTATATATTAGATCATCTGCAATTGTTATTCATAACCATATTGTGTTGTGAGATGTACACACACACACACACACATCCAGCCAGTGAGATATGCACACGTGCACACACTACTCATCGTCCTCCTCATATCTTAATAAACACATCAGAGGTACTCACAAAGTCGATGTTGTTGACGGGGTCGTAGTAGGTGACCTGGATGGTGGTTGAAGGCGGCTCCTTGTCCCGCTCCTCGGTTATCACCTGACACAGCTTGTTGTACCACAGGTCCTTGGTGGCCACACAGCTATTGGGGAGAAGCACATGTTTACTGCCCCTGCTGACAGGTGCCCTCCAGGGCCGGTCACTCCCCGTAGACAGGGTGTTACTCCGCGGCCTCCCCGCACCACCACACTCAGACACATCCTTGGCACTAGTGTTTATAGAACTAGAGGAACGTCTTAGACGGGTGACCTTAGCCAGGCGAGGCACAGGTACGTCATACAATGTTTCAGTGTTCTCACGAGGTGAGTGACGGTAGGGGTCGCGCCCAATCTCGGCGTACAGAGGATCATGTACCACTATAATTTCCGGCCTGGCCAACACACGCTCACTGCGGGAACGTCTCAGGGCAGCGGCCTTTCGTACACTGTTTCCCAGCCGTGTTGATGCCCTTCGGAACGCCGCGCCCTTGTTACGTCCCTTGGGGGTTTGTGACGGTTGCTTCCTCACACCCGCGAGCTGTACGGTTGGCTCTGCTTCCCTGACTTTGTGAGGGACAAATACCCGACGACGGATTACCGCGGGTGAGTCTGCACCCCCTAAACACAGTAGTGGGGCCACACAGCCGCCTGTCCGTCCACTCCGTACTTTGTCCTCACCACACGTCATCACTATCACAGATATTTAATTAATAGTGAGTTACTATATATGAGAATTTTCATCAATGACATTGAAGAACTACACAACTATTCGCTTCGGGTCCGGGAGATGGGTAACGTCATACCCAGATAAGGACCTAACAGAATAGCAGTCGCTCCGGGCAACGCGGCCCAGCATCACCCGCTACAAACTCCCTCTCCAGAGGCACAAACACGACTGAGTGAACTGAACTGACTCAACTCGAGAGCGGACACCACCTCCGCCCCTAAACCATCCCGTAGCGTCCGATTCCTTGCTTTCTTGCCCAACCTCGTGTCCGTAATGTTATGTTCGGATACCATATATTTTGCTAAGTTCACATTATGAAATCAAAACACCGATGTTATGTGTTTGAAGAGAACATATTATGATGTTCTCAAGAGTTTTTATCGTGTGATTTAAGCAGGGAATCGGATGAGTGCACTTGACCCGCTGACCACTGGATTGCCCGAGGCGAGGTTTATTATGATGACTCCTTCCTGGGTTGACCTCCCCTGACCTGTCACCCCACACTACCGTAAAGTAAAAAATCTATCACTGCAAAATGAATAGTAATTCATGCTACAATATGAAGACAAGGTGGCATGTGTATCATACTGAAATGTGCTGCTGAAATGAATGAATGGAATTTACACTTTTACCCGCAAGGACATCTCCCCCGAATCATTCTGGACCTGCCGATTGACCTCACTTCCCACACCAATGAAAACCAAGATCAGTCTTTTCCTCGGTATATGATTAGCTAAGGTGCGAGGTATATATTGAATGGATACCATCAAACAGCAACAGCTAACATCACTCACCAGCCCGGGAATGTATGGGTGGGTGAGGAACCAGGAGTACACACACACACCCCAATAAACACCGCCGCCTCTCACTGTCCACAACACAATTATCCACACCAATTTTCTTTCTCCCTTTATATAGCCGAGGATAACGGACGCTGTATTTAAAGTCCGATAAAATATAGTGATAGTAAGCCAAGTTAAATTGGTGTGTTTTACCTCCAAGACAACGATTTTCACGTATTTTAGTTGTGAACTTTACAAACTTTCTGGGGTTGGTCTGTCCTTAAGTGCGTGTCTGACAATTCAGCGAATGAAGGTCACATCTATCATATTTAAGCATTTGCACGTATATCTCGCAGCTAACATTTTCACACATTCTAAGTCCTGTAGTCGTGCAAGACACAGTGATACAAATATTTCAATTAGTGTACACGTACAGACGCGGATGAAAGAATTCATGGCATTCAAATGTACACAAAAAATACATACACACACACACACCGGCTGCAACTCTATAAATAAACCGTTTATTATTATTATTATTATTACACACAAACGTGCGTACCCAGGCAACCGGGTGCACGCACCAAGCAACGTTTTCTATTATCTACCAAATTACTTATAATCACCAACACCTGCTGTCCCAAATATGGACAACTGTAGCTGGCCAACAGTGACTCGTACAGTAGTAATGGGCGAGGCTGAGCCGTCGCCTGGGCTGTAGGTTGTGGGAGTGATGGTGGCGGCCATAGCGGGAGGTGGGGCTGGCTGCTAGACCCCAGGAAACATTGGGAGTGGCGGGTGGGACCCTACCATACTTGCCCACTATCGCTACCCACCATACCTGCCCACCCTCCGCCCTATCATTTCTTGAGTGGCCCACCTTCACTGCCCAGAGACTACCCGCCACCCCCAAGCTTCTCTCCCACCACACTCTCACTGTTTATATTATCTAGAAACAATACCAAATATTTTGCAGGCGATATTTTATATAATTACACGACAGTTAAAAGACTTTAACATTAATGGATACGTTTATTATAATGACATTAAACTTAACGACAGGTGACCTACTTCAGAACTTGTGTACCCAGATTGGCTAGTACTTCAACACGTCAACAACACGAGGATTTGACGCAACAAGGAGTGTACACTACCATGGATATGCTTATAAAGTAGATAATACAACAAGTGGGGGAGGCGGGCAGCAGAAGGCGCAGGAAACTGGATAGCCGAGGAGCTCCAGTGGTGGGACGACCCCTGAGGCCAGGTCCCGTCCACACCCTTCCCGGCCACCACCACCTTCCTCCCTCACCCTGAATTAGTCACACGACACTGGAGAAAATACATCTTGTACTCTCGTCTTTTGGGGAATTAAATATTATAGATTAGTTTCGTTTTGGTTTATTTATTCCGTCTTTTTACCGCCATTAAAATAAAAAAAAACTTTGCTGTATACGTAAACACAAAGAAACACACTCACTACATGGACCTATCAAATTAAGTCAATCTTGCCATCAGTACTTTTATTTATACCTCTCTCTCAAACAACGTGTGTAGTCCCTCATACCTGTGATAATCCTTTTCAGCCTTACCTGTAATTTGTCCTGGTATTAAAACAGTCGTACCTAATGCTCTTATCCATCTGACCGACCCCTCCCTTGTGTCCCTCATACATTCTCATTTTACGAACACTTTTTCGCGTAACCCCCCCCCCCCCCACGCAGACAATACATTAAATAATAAACTCAATACTCCCATAGATTTATTCTCGTATACATCCTCACTTAGATACCTGTCCGAAGACACCCCAGCTCACCACCCACAGACTCCCGCTCTTAAGTCAACCTTTCAGAGAAGCCCCGTAACCCTTATACTACACGACGCCCTCTGCCCCTTTAAACATATCCATGCCTAAAGGCTCTCCTCGCCCTTGGTCTCCCCACACAAACCTCCCTGGATCATCTCCCCACCCCCATTTACACACGTTTACAACAGAGGCGGACTCTTCTTCACCTGCAGGGCTGCCTTTACTCACGTCCTAGGAGCTTTCCTTAACACTAATCCTCGGCTTCTCCTCGTGAAAGAATCCTCCCTGCTGGGGCCCAAGAGGATGAGTTGGGTCGTGGGTGCTGAGACATGTGATGATTTTTCGTAAACACGGGGGGAATTTAAGACGTCGCAATGTTATATCTACCGCCTGTGATTTTTGAAGTTCGTTTATTGAATACTACAGAGGGTGTAAAGTAATTCAACTGTCTAGGAAATTCGATAGGCACTTAAACACACACGATGTAGTTTTAAAAAGAGATACTACTGTTACGAGACGTCACTTAAGGTAGAGAAAATTATAAGATACTCGAATGCAAATCACAGCGACGGGTAGTAGAGACAGTGTAGGGGTAATGAACCATCAGGAGAAAGCTTCAGCAAGTTATGAAGGACTGTTAGGGGAGTTTAATTATGCATAGAAATTTGGGAAACCAGAACCGGTTAGAAATTACATCTGAAGAAGAAAATCCTGTACCGTCTGGCTGGTATAATCTGGTGCAGCCGGACCACCACAGCCTCGCTTGCCTGTTTTAGTGGCTCTAACACAGGACAAATTGGGCTCAGATTCCCAGAGATTCTTACGTTAGTTTGCAGTCCTTCTTAACTCGGGCAAATACGTTCTCCTCTGTACCACCATAGTTCGTCCGACTTGTTTTTTAATATGTTGTGAGGTGGAAACGTGTACTGTGAAGGAGGAAGGGAGAGGGAGGGGGGGACAACCAGGTGGCCAGCATCACCAGCACGAATATCGAGGTGTGGTTCGTCTTAGTGAGATCATGACAAGAGCTGGAGCATACAGGAGAGAGAGGAGGGGCTGGCGGGCTGGGTGGTCATGGGGACAAAGGGTGCAGGATGTGTGGTCGTGAGGGTGAAGGGTGTGAGGCAGCAATGAGAAAAATGAAGGGTAGAGTAGAGTCAGGAGTACGTGTGATAGGGTGGGAATAGTGATGGTGGTAGACAGGAGTTATGTAGTAGGTGTTAAGACTATATGGTGATTCTGTAGCCACTTTATATTTACTCTATCATACGGAATATATTTATCAAGCTTTGACATGTTATATTTACCTTTTTTTTTTGGGGGGGGGGGGGGGGTCGGGAGGCAGTAAGGGTGGTGATGAGAGGTGTGTGTTTACGTGTCAGGACGTCACACCACAACAGGGGAGACGATGTGTTTATTTAGAGGAGCTGTGAGGCCTGCCGCTCCCCACACCCACTAAGATCCACCGCTCCTCACACCACTAAGGCCCACCACACCGAAATCACCGCCCGGTTAATGACCTTAATGACTAGCCCGGGGAACCTGTTGAAATATCCCGTGTCAGGAAACTCTACACCATAAAAAATATCGTAATTCTTAACCCGAATTTTGAGCTCTAAGAAGCGTCGAAAATTAAATATGTGGATAAGTCATGGACACTTTAACTTTTCACCCAATACAACATTACAATACCTTGATCTGCATAACGCTGTAACTTAATATGGATCAGAAATATTATGGTGGAGGTACTGGAAAAAGAGACACCAGCTAAAGGAAGAATTTAACTAGAGTGACGCCAGGACTCATCCCCTCCCCAACCCACACACCAGGTAAACCTTCGCCTAAGCCAGTCACTCCACACATTCCTTAATACCGGCTATCGGCTATTGTAGCCTAGTTCCAGTCAAATGAATTACCTAGATTGTCCTTCAAGCCCCCTGCCCCACTCTCTGTTCAGAATTAGCTGTACGATAAGTGTATCTCTGGCTGCCATCTCAGGTAAGGTAGGTAAGTCCTTCTCTAAATCCCAGGTAAATAACAGAGAAAATTACCCCATTTTTAGGCTTACGGGGTATACAAATATTTCTCTTTACTCGGACATGACTTCTGTATGTAAATCACAACTGTGGTAAACACTCGAGTTCTGTGGTGGAGCCTAAGGTGGTGGTGGTAGCGGCTCGATGCACCTTCACCTCAACACCCAGGTCACACTACTACACTAAGGTAACAGCAATGTCATCCTCACTACAAGTCATTACGTTTAATTGTATTTAAATGTTTAACTACGGTAGGAAAAAAGATTCATGGGATAATTTATACACGTAGTTCACCAAACTCTGGGAAGGCGTAGTGGCCGTCTCACCGTCTCCACTTTCCCATGAACTATCCCCGTGAACAATGGCACCTTCCCCGCCTCTTCCGGGCAGGGTCAAGTGTCAGGTATATATTAAATGTGACTTTGGTCGTTACTGTAGCATGACCTCTGGCTGGCGAACATGACCCCGAGGTGACCCCTATCACCGTGTTAGTAGCTATCAGGTAGTCTGTTGGTCGTACTCACCTCTCATCGTCGGCACAAACCATATCTCCGTGAGCTCGTTTTCCTCCTACACGGATTTAGATACAAACTTGCCAAATACAAAAAAAATATAAACTTTTACCAATGCTGCGGTCACCCATTAAAATTTGTCAATAAGTGAATAAAAAATAAATTGTCAAATTTCTGAATAATTATAGATACAAAAGTCAAGTTGAAAACAAATTTTGATATAAATGTCTAGTAAAGGGAAAGCAAAGAGAGACGAAAATATACAAGAATCTTTGATATGTTATCAGTCGGCCGATCAACAGCGAGGGTACACCAACGTCTTCCCTTCGCGGTCCATCTTGATGAGTTCAAAAGGCCAGAAATGTGCCATAACGCCCACAGGAGGTTGGTTTCTGCCCCATCCCGCCCCGCCCCAAGCTGGCTGTACCGCATAGTTCCGCGACAGCTGTTGGACAGACCAACAAAGACTACGGTCGCTGGTATCTCCGCACATTCAAGACCGCAATCAATACTAAAACTGAAAAATGAAATCTGATTTACGATCATGCCTTCCCACCGCGAAAGTGATCTCGACAGTATTTTCCAGACTGGATGAAACGGGACCTAAACTTTCATGACCAGACGGACAGAAACCAGAGACGAGATAAACAGAGACCAATTAAGCCCCAACGAAAAGGCGTCGCGTCGGCTCGGGGGGAGGCTTACCGCTTCTCCAAAACTAACATCTGGGGATGTTTACAGTAGGACAGCACCGCACCCTGCCTACACCCGCTACCAAACTCCACCCCAGAGCCCCCGCCCGTACCAAACATCCATGGGTTGGTTATCACATCCACCTCATGAAAAGTCCTGCACTATTCCCAAGGGTCCATGCCACACCCATAATCCAAATACACAAGGACCCCCAGATGCCAACGCCTCAGTTTAGTGTCGGGGAAAGATTACTGACAACGCCACTGTTACTCCAAAGTGTTGAGTTATGCTGTTCCGTCCGGCGTACGTGAAGACACTTAACAAGCATCGACAAGGTTTTTAAACACACCATTAAGGGTCCTTCCCCATCACCGCCACATGTCCAGGGCCAAGAATAACAGCTGAGAGGAAGGAGAGGGCGAGGAGGGGAAGGTGTGAGGCAGTTCCCACTACCCCCTGGGGAGACCTGCCTTCCCCTCGGTTCCTATTACTGTACCTCACACGACCGCCCACCCGACACTCCCACAACCTCTAAATGTACACCACGCGACCACCAACTTCACATAGTCTCTTCAATAGTAACTTCTTTATCAAGTCATCAATATTACTCAAGGTTTTTCGGACAATATGTGATCCTGACCCTATTTGCGAACTTTTCAAACAATTAACCATCCATTTACTTGTTATGTATCAAAGTTTTAGCACTATTGAAGTCTCTATTAACACCGTAACTTGACAGATTAACGTATTTTCCCTATAAATTATTACATAAGCACCAACTCTCTTGTTTACTGATATAATAAGAAATAATATTCCTCCTTAACATTGCAAAACAGATTTAACAGATATTTTTAAGTGTTTCAGGACGTACAGGAAGGAGCTCCTCAATATGAAGACTGGTAGGAGTTGTGAAAATCCCATGCAAGAAGTTCTTCCTGTCGTGGAGTAAGTGTGGTGGGCGGGGGCGAGGGGCGGCCACTCAACCTGACACCTTCCCTCAACCTCACTCACACGCACTTGGTCTGGTAGTGGGATGTCGTCAGCACACCCAGCCAATACTACACCCTCGTCTGGCTTACACTAACTGCGACGCCTACTGACGGTGTCTTGGTATTCCTTCAGTTGTATGTTTTCTACTAGGTCGTCACTCTGAGCAACATTTATATTACATTCTGCTCCGAGACAAACAGTGAAGAAGCCATTCAGAAGTTAATATCTCGGTGATTAGGTCGTTTTTCTTTACTCGTTCAACAAACTTACATACCACAAGATTTTAACGAACAAAAACTCCAATTCAGTGAAGGAGCTGTAGAAGAAACCAAGGCCAGGTGCAGCCACAGCTTAAAAGCACTTGTGCCTGTTATCTCTCACGCCTCCACCACCCCCCGCCACCACTTCACAATGACAGACGCTCCCCTTACCTCACCTCCTCCGCACTGAAGTACCCTCCCCAACCCTTAAACTCCACCCCTCCCCCATTTGCCTCACCTGACATATCAAACACCCACAGCTCACCCTTCTACCCACATCATTACCTACCCTGTTAACGTCGTCTACAGTAGCTCTGATGTTCACGACCACACCCTCCTAATACCCCCCCTATACATGGTTCCACCCCGTAGCTGGTAGACTAAAAATACCCCCCAAGATACAGGTAAGGGAGGACAGGCGAGGAGTAGTTGCGACAGGTACGTGACTTCCAGCAGGTGAGGTCTATTACAATGGTCACTGTTTGGGGTCTTCCTTCAGTGTTGTTTAGGTAAGCAAGTTGGGGTATCATGGGTGATTGATCGCCGCCGGGGAGGAAGAGTTAAGCCCTGTTTGAGAGGCGAACACCTGGTCACTGTGTTTACATTCATATAACTTAATACAGTACGGATAATTTTCATGTTTTTCTTCTAAATATTTCTCTGAAGGTTATGGTCCGGTCTCCACTGCGACGTTTATAATAGTGAAAAGTAAATAAATAGAAGACTGTTTACAGAATTAATTTAATGTGGCAATTATCTTCAGTCAACAGTACCCACTCTTTAACTTTTCGTCCAGCTAACTCTAATCATTTTCTCTTCTAAGTAACATTATCTATAGCTATTTAGTTTCTCGCTTTACTGCTCACAACTATTTCATAACTCTCTCTCACACACACACAGGTTACCTCATTTATTTTTCTCCCTGAAGCTACGACGTCACACCCCTTTGACCTCCCTTCCTCCTCCAGCGCTAACATCTATGCCCTTGACTCTTCAGGCTTCTACGCCCTTAACTCATGAGACATAAAGGCAAGCATGAACTTAGCATGCTTCCCTGTTGGGCGCTGTAAACGCTTCTGCCCTTCACCTTACACAAGGATGTAGGGAAGTGCCCAATAAAAAAAAGAAAATCTCCCTCTAACATTATACCAGTACCTCCAACTAGCACCACACCACCACCTCCAGCACTACACCTCACCTCCTTCCCTCCTCAAAAACAACATTATTCTTGTATGATAGTCGCTCGCTAATGATCCCACTTACTTTCTCCCTTCAAGACAGTGAGTGACCAGCCCAAGACGTGTTGATCATACTCGCCAGGTGAATCATCTCCAGGTGGTTCTTCGTAACACTGATCTCACACTGGTAAATTCACTCTGCTCAGTCACTGTGTAATTTATCAACATAAGTCAATGGATAGACAGGTTACCATAGTATAATGTTACAGGTGAATGGTAAATATATTATTGTAGTTATAATTCAGTTTTGTTACACGTAATTCTCGACGGTGTGTGTGTGTGTGTGTCGTGAGAGGTCAATAAAACCCAATAGCTTAACCATAGGTGAAGTAAGCTCATTATCCCCAGGTAATATCTCTCAGAATAAGTTGTGATGAAAGATTGGAAAGTTAGGGTGGTCAATCTTCAGGTGAGATAAGCTTGGGTGGCGAGTCTTGCCGTGATTCATATTCATTTTAAATGAGAAGACAACTGAGTGACTCCCTTGAACAGAAACACAATTATGGCAACTAAAAATGACACCGAAATTGTTCCGAGACTCTTAACTAGGTACTTTCTCTGACTATTAGTTAAGGGTGAAAATATTAATGAATGTATCTTTGACAGTCCAGGTGTTGTGTGGCAGCTACCGGTTTGCTTCTATAGATAAACACAATCAAACACCCGGCTTGGTTTACTTCCCCCCCCCCCCCCCACCCCGCCTCACTGACCTATCACTCCCCCAGCTCCGCCCTTTCCCTGCAGGCCTCCGTGTCTTGCCCAGCAGGGGGGAGTCCTTGTCTGGTGAAGTCAGGTCAGCCCAGGTCAACTCTCTAATGCTGCTAGCCAGAAGCTATAGTCGGTCTTATGTTACAGGGCAATAAGGGTATGGTGTGATCCCTAGTCACACACACACACACACACACACGGTATTCATATAATGTGGTTGGTAATAACCCCCCACAAGACCTTAATAAGTACAGGTCCCTCATGCACGGCCGCTCAGGTATACAGTCCCACGGAGGGGTCTTTAGAAAACGTACAGGTAGGGGCGCGGGGACTGAGGTAAGGTTAACGACGCACATCTTGTGGTCCCGCGCGACGTGTTGTTTGAGCTGCGTGAAACTCTGGTAGTCTCCCCAGCATGACCGGCTTATGTAGCACAGGTGTGTTACGTTAATGGGCTCTTACAGGATGTGTCAGACTGCTGTAAGACAACTTGACCAAAACAAAAAAGGAGTATTTAACACACTGATGGCCACAACCAGTGGTATTTTAATTTAGATAAATGTATTTATTCATAGTAAAATATATAAACATATTATTGTATTAATCGTCGACAACTGATCATTACATATTATCAATAAGTTAAATTTTAAGAAGTGTTTGTGTAGGAAGAAATTTACTCGAACATCAACATAAAAAAGATGCACATGTTTATAGAAAAACGTTGACTTGGTGATGATAAACATTATTAAAGTATAGGACTCACCTGAAGGAGGCGACGACGTTGGTAGTGGGCCAGCCCATGACAAAGGAGGTGTCCTGACTCTTGGCCACCTCGGCCACGTCGTCCAGACACGACGACAACCACATCTCCGACACCCGCACCTGTAGGCCGCCACAACACCTGGTTACTCTCACTGCACATGCTGTGTTGAGTCTTTTACCACACACACTATATACAAGACTTTCGCCCTTCTATGGAGGCCGAAGATAGCTGTACATAGTGTATATAAATTATATAATAAGCATGTGAGTGAACACAAGACAGGACTCCTTCCTCAAGAGCCGTGTCACAGAGGCAACACATGAATATCAACCAACCTTCTCTTTGAGTTTGAAGTTGCCACCACTCCTCGCCTTAGCCACCAGCAGGAGGTCGCTGAAGAGGAACAGGTGTCGCTCCTGGGACTGAACACCCTGAAAAATGATCACAAAGGTTACTCCCCTGTACACGATGGTCTCAGGTGTACACGTAGCCCATGTGTACGGTACATAGCGCCCTGCGCATGTGTATTATGTAAGAACATACATAACTGTATATTCCCTATGAACATAAATAATATATACAGTACATCTGCTGTATATTCACTCTAGGGACACATGCGTTTATATTGACACACCACATACAACACAGTCTCGCTTGAGTTAAACGCTTGACAATTGACAAACATTTTCCTTGTACAGCAACTGTCAACACATAAATCTTCATTAGGTCCGTCCGTCTGTTAGTCTGTCAGTATAAAACCGAAAGTAGCGCAAGTCATCACTTTACGACGGGACTTCTCGAGTGTCCGCTTAATGAGCGCTAAACGACCTCGTTACGCATACAATTCCCATGATTGTACTTTTACTAACCCCACACATTTTACCGCTTACGCTCTCACGGCGTTACCAGCTGGACAAAGGCAAGTGTTTGTTACGTCTGGACAAGAGTGTTACACTTGACTGTGAATTTGACAAGCTAGCAGAAATTTCATAAAATACTTGATATATATATATATATATATATATATATATATATATATATATATATATATATATATATATATATATATATATATATATATATATATATATATATATATATACATATATATATATATATATATATATATATATATATACATATATATATATATATATATATATATATATATATATACATATATATATATATATATATATATATATATATATATATATATATATATATATATATATATAAAGTCCAAATATATTCCCTACCCATTCAACTCTTTTACTGCCAAGAGATGTTTTTAAAAGAAGTTACGAATCCATTTATGAATGTGGGGCGAGTGTTACCGTGTCCACACTATCCAGCGTCTCCTTCAGGTACGCCTCTACAACGTCTTACATCCCTTCACAATATAAGGATCGATAAGCCTCTTCAGTTTTACTATGCTAAAAAAAAGTCATCGCGGCAGACTGACAACAACAAGACCTCGGTTCACATTCTCAAGGGTTCTACACACCAGTCTATTTTCTAATTGGAGATAAGAGGATCCAGTAACATAGTTACAATACAGTCCCGGTGACATTTTGACAGTCTACTCCTTGGTGTAGCATAAGTGAGTCATTCAGATGCGTTCTCACATCTCCTGTCGGGGAAACCGAGTGTCAACTTTGGTGAATCCCGAGTCTTTGGTATCAGATGGGCGGCTCTTTCTGAGGCCCTGTGGGGACATGTTCTTCTAGGCCATACCTGTCAGGGGCCAGGTGAGTGTGCGAGAGTTAGTACCTAGGGGTCACTGGCTCCTGCTACCGCTATCAGACCATGTTGCAGGTGACGTGATTGTACGGGAGGGGAAAACTATGTTGCAAGAGACGTGCACAGCAAATGAATACCATGTTGCAGGGGACGAGTTTGTACGGCATGTTGCAGGTGACGTGTAAAGTACGAAAATATGTTACAGGTACAGTTAATGAACACTATGTAACTGGGGACACGTTAATCTGAAGGTGACCTTGTAACAGCGCACTGCCAGGCCAACTATACACCGCTGTGAGAGGATAGAAAACTTCAGCCTCTATTATTTTTTTCTAAGAACTCACAAAAAAAAAGAGTGAACGCAGTATGTCATTATTGTACCCTGGCAAATATGATCTAATGTTGCAAGATGTCGCAGGATTCTGTGTATCAGTGTGTCACAGTCAGAGGTGGATGCAGGAATAATTCAAAATGGAGGATCACTTTATAACCCCCACCCCCTGCTGATGACGCACTCGTTGTTCTTGATGATGTATAGTGACTATGATAGCACGTGAGGCAGGACACTACTACGGTGAACTTTTTTCTAATAACAAGATCTTGTCAGGACGGTGCCCACAGAGGCCTGGTCTAAAGTGGGGTCTGTGCCCGCGAGAGTGTAGCCGCACCCTACACTACAGTTCACAGTTAGCCTAACTTCCAGGAAAGCCCCCCATCCCTAAGGGGGGATGGGTCGGCCCCTCTTATCCCCTGGGTAGGCGCCATGTTACAGTAAATCCTGATAAAAGCTGACCAAGTTACTTAAGGCAGCCAACTATGGGGCGTCTTGGTTCTCATGATTATATTTGTGTAGTGAGCCAGGCGGCGCCCCCAAAGGAAATATCTCGCCTGAAGATGTGAAGTACCCGGTGTGTTATTATCTTAATCACGGGTCCTGGAGACCATCACACTCGCATATTTCATCTCCAGCTCCCGGCCGGCAGGTGACAAGCCTACGGGCTCAACACGCCCTCTCCCAGTCTTCAGAGCAGCGAATAAAATCTACGTGCTTAGCTCGCCTGATTACACACTACGATACACCGCCTCTCGTGTTATTATTATTAACACGAACTTATGGCTCCCCCTTCCTGGCCTCCTGCACACCCTTTTTGAGGCCACCGTCAGCTCCTGCATTGACGTTCCGACTGCTTGTCACGATGGCAAGTCATGGAGGTGACCTTGGCGTACAACGCACAAAATCGCGAACATTGGGGACACTCACCCGGTGCCACAGCTACCATGACAACCTTACTCAATCTTCACATCCGCCGCCATAATGAACACTTAGCGTAAGACAAGATTCTTCGAAGAAATGTTAAAGACTAATAATGACACAACTGTTGTCCAAACCAGCTTCAAGAGTTGCTAGAGTTTCACTAGAAATTCCCGTCACTCTTGAATCGTACTTGGAGGTCACAGGCACTTCCAACAATTAAAGGATCCAGTGAGAGTAAAAACAACCTTGGTAGCAGAGGAATGTTAAGGTGAGCTTATCAGATACTTAACACTTCCAGGCTTAATAATCCACACGTCCTTATGTTTTTTTTCTGGGTCAATGTTACCAAACCTTCGTTAACTTATGGACAAAGTGTATTTATCTTCGTAATTCATGTCTCACCATGTAAACAACTTAACTCATAGAACTGCCAATTTATTAATAAAAATACTCGTAGCGTAGAACTGCCAGTCTAACCATACCTGTCACGCATTACCTCCAAAACACACTCGTTATTCTCCCACAAACTTACGCAAAACACGAACCCCTCTCATAATGTGTGTCCGTCCCCAGTGTTAAAGAGTCGTGTCAGATCAGTAAGACTCAGGTGTTGAGAAAGTGTTCGTGGAGGTCAGTAATCAACCTGCTGGACGCCGCCATTCTCAAGCCTCATTAACGTGTACTGAGGGAGAGGTCCGTGTGTGGTCTGTGTCCGTGGTCCTGGTAGGTGGTTGTGTTGGCCGGTAGTAATAGGACAGTTAGGTGACAGATGGTTGCTGGAAGGTGGGGGTGTATGGGGTCCCAGGTGGTGGTGTGTGGGGTCCCAGATGGTGGTGCATGGATCTCTCGAGCGAATGTTCAAAGACCATTATGGAGATGACAAACAGCTGTATCAGGGCGTAACAAGTCCCAAATTGGCTATATTTGTAGGAGTGTGGGAGGCAGGTTGGCGTAGGTGGAAAAAATAAGATATTGTCAAAGGGAGGGAGGGAGTGGGAGGGGGTGGCCGGATGCAGCACCTCTACCTGGCCGGATGCTGTACAGTTGAGCAACACTCCACAATACACCAACCAGCCTTGGTCATATCCTCCGCCTTCGTCTACCACTCACACAAAACTTTTACCGTACTAATACTTCTCATTACACTAAAGCTTAATACTTCTCATTACACTTAAGCTTAATACTTCCCATTACGCTTGAGCCTAAAACTTCTCATTACACTAAAGCTTAATACTTCCCATTACACTTGAGCTCAAAACTTCTCATTACACTAAAGCTTAATACACTTAAGCTTAATACTTCTCAATACACTTAAGGATCACGTCATCAAGGGTTACTTATGAAACACTTTGATTTATTCCTCGCACATCGCATTTTATCTCTCATATTATTCATCAACCAATCTTACTTAACCTAACCTAACCCCTTACGGTAACTACTGCACTTCCCAGGCGACGTGGATCAGAGAACAGTTAAATGTAATTATAAATTCAGTCAGTCTAGTTAGATATGAATCAACAGATGATATGTTTATACTGTTTAAAGTTTCTCTCTCTCTCTCTCTCTCTCTCTCGAAGGGCAAGCACGTGTACAAATTCGCTGGTCATGTGGTAGGTATTTCACGGTTATATAGTAAGTACAGGTGAAGGGGGAGGGGGGATGGCACTATGAGTGACAACCATGGTAACACCCACGCCCTCTCCCCTTCGATTTCACTACACCTTGAATAGCTACACATATGAGGAACGTTGATATACATGATTATATACGACAGCATATTACACCTGGTACAAACACTTACACCTGGAACACATAATGATACACATAACACTCAACGCTTCAGCTGGTACACAGACATACTTGATACACATGTTACACCCCAAATTACGTGCCGTCACACTTCGTTACCATCAAGCTGGTCCCGTCATCCCTCCGTCAAGGTACTGTTACGTCAGCGGGAAGGTGTCGCGGCAATATCCAAGTATGGTAACGTGATGGATCCTAAATATCTATGAGGAGGGTCGGTCATCCACCCATACAGAACAACACCTCGGCAGCCACACAGCACAACACAACACCACAACAGCCACATAGCAAATTTATGCACCAACACCGTAAGGGACTCCAGCTGCGCTATGACTACATTTCCAGGCGAAGCTTAGGTCACGGCTCCTTGGTTGACCTTTACGGCAGGTTAACCGGGACCTGCTAGGTGGAATTATGATGGGGAGTGTGAGAGCTCCCATGGGGGACCTAGCAGAGCATCCGCAGCCCCGGGAAGGTGTAGGACGCCCCCAGGAGGACGCCAACCCCCAGGGGCAGGTGTCGTGCTCTCCTCAGGATGATAACGGGGTTTCCTCACTCCTCCAGATGAATGTCTGCAGAAGGCCATGTTCCCTCTCTTTTTCTTCACCGCTACCTCTACCGGGTACACGACCAGCAAGTTATCTACAAGTTATATCTCATTCCAAACAACTCTCCCTCATCACAGGTGTGACAGGTAGTAACGAAGTGCTTCACCTTCACCTCCACCTAAGGCCAGATACACACCTCCTCTCACCTGCTGGTCTCCCGTCTCTAGTATACCTGCCAACTGCTTCAAAGCTGAGGGGCAACTATCAACAACTGTTACAAAACATTCAGATCGCCAGCCCTACATGATACTGTAAAAATAATATATACTATTGTATTATCTCTCTGGATCAAAAATTTTCAGGATCAAACATTTCAATGGCCAGTTCGCTACCTGTAGTTCGTATCATTTTACGCTTAAACGAAGATAATCCACACGTCTCTCTATCATCAAAACAACTCGTGAGACACCAACAGGTAAGAGGGGCAGCGAGAGAGGCAACAATACACAATGGATAGGTGTATGATGAGAGGCAGCATCCCGGGGAGGTGCTGGAACCATGACGTGTTGCCCCCCACCACACCTGATAAACAAACACACTGAAGGCGGGAATTACAACCATGCATGTATTACGGTATTAATCTGAAGGTCTCATTATATCAATAACTGTCAGCATGAAACTCGCATACAAGATAATGAGTCGCATCCGTTCATCAGCATCGAGTAGAATGATTTAGTATACACGACTAGCATGACTGAACCAAAGGAGAATGAACAGCGGTAGAGAATGAGTAGAAGACAAAGAATAAAACCAGAATGAGGAAATACACAAAACAAAGAGGAAAAGACAAACAAAACAACCAATAATGTGCTCTGGCCGGGTTAAAAAGAGAAGGAATAATCTAAGAATATTATTGAACTCCACAACAGCTATGTCCCTGTTACACACACACACAGGAAGGTCAGATCTGAATCATCATCAATCAGATTCGAACAATGGCCGCTTAAAAAAAGGTGTATTGTTAACTTTAATAAAAAAAATAATAATAAAAAGCCTCACTTGTACCTACAGTAGTTACATCACTTTATAAGACAAAAGTTGGTGTTAATTCTTCGTTATAAAGAAAAGAATCTATTATGGGATCTCAAGGAGCCAGTTCGTCGAGTCAAAGCTGATGTCGTATGGTTTTGTAGTGTGTGTGTGTGTGTGTGTGTGGCAGACTCCCCTTAATTCCTTCCAACACTTAAACACACAATCAAATCACCAAGGGTAACAGGAAAGACTTAACACTTTACAGTCAACCTTCCACACTTAAATTATGAGAACCAAAACAGGTCGTATTCCTAGACAAGTGCTTCGGCTAATACTGGGAACATTTCATCTACAACCACAATCTTTTCTTTCTTTTTCACTTCCTTGTCTCCCCCCTGTGTGTTGTGGTGGACGGATTGTGATCTTTGGTGAGTTATTATATGTTAAGGGTCATTAGGATATTAACCCAATGACCATAAGACGTAGTTAAGAGAGGAACACTGAGACAAGTAGATACATGAAACAAAATCAAGGAAGGAGCACTGACAGGGTAAATGGATCACGCAGGGAGCATTATGACAGTAGAAGATCAAGGGAGGAGCATTATGACACAAAAGGATCAAGGAAGGAGCATTATGACAGGTGGATCAAGGGAAGAGCATTATGACAGAAGGATCAAGGGAGGAGCATTATGACATGAACATCAAGACAAAAAGATGAAGGGGGAGGACTCACGGTGGTGAAGGTGACGGGCGTCTCCATGATGAACTGCCTCTTGGGGCGTCCCTCTCTCGTCCTGTTAGGGGGCAACCCGCCGCTGGTGCCGCCATTGTTGCTGTTGTTGTTGTTGGTGCTGTCTTTGTTGTTGTTGTGCTGGTGGTCGACGCTAGGTCCGCGCAGTCCTTTGGCACTGAAGGCTCGCTGAAGTCGCGCAGCCGTCGTTGACCGCTTCCTCATTAGCCCCTTCATCTTCTGCAGGAGTGAAGAAAGAAAACAATTATTATGGATGACATAAACAAGATGTTTTTTACACAAACACAGTACTTATGTTTTGTTTATTAAAGGTAAAAATAAAAGAAATTTCCTTCGATTCTACTTCTCAATAAAACGTTTACCATAATAATGAAAACGCTGGAATTATTCAAGATTGTATTTATTGAAACTACACAAATACAACCCACATTTCACTCGCAGACACAGTGTATATGCTATTAAGTCAGCGTAAAAACGAGTTCGTAAATGGTCGCAGTAATCAAGACAGGTACTGCTGCAGGCGCCCTCCCGTGGCCACACCTCTACCCTCACCGTGAACACTCCTGAGAAAAGCGACTTCCCAACACACAATACTGTACAGCCGTCCTTCAACCCTCAGTCAATCCTTAGGTTTTATTAATAGATAAGGTGTATCCCCAGCGGCTGACGAGGGTGAGTGCATCGTGGGTGGGGACTAGTACGCCATGGGGCTGCCAGAAGGGACCCGCACCTTCAGGCAACAATCTTCGTGTTCATGGTCTCAGCCAGAGGTCAAGCATATATAAAATAAATAAAAATAGACTCCAGTAAACAAGAAAGCAGGTAAAGATTGTGAATACTAGACTTGACGACAAAAATAAGACACGCGACAAACATCTCGACACATGTCCACATTGTTTTCCTGTGCCAAAGGTGAGACATTTTTTTTTGCTTTTGTCATCGTCCGTCAAGCGTCATATATATACTTAAAGAAGTAACACTACAATACCCAATACTAAATTGTATATAATATTCCGAGTTTATAATTAGTCGCTAAGGTATACTTTTTGTTTAAGATAAGTTATTGAGGACAAGAGTTACGGAGTACGATCACTCTCCCTCCCCTCCCATCTGTTCCTCTAGTAGAGTGTTTGGCATAATATCATTCAGAGAGTTGCGCCACTTGTTCATTCACTCTACCTGTCGCCCACACCTGTGTTATTGACCCTAAACTCTCTAACACCTGTCACCTGTGCCTTAATCATCGTATGCATCTGTCCACGCACTCTAACCATTAGCTACACCTGTCCCACACATCATAAACATTGACAACACCTGTCCAATAAACCCTAACTACTGCCAACACCTGTCTCGAACAATATAAGCCATGCGCCACACCTGTCCATACACTGTGAGAGGATGAGCTACCTGTTCACCACACCTTTGGGAACACTGTCTTCTACACACCTGGCCCTGAGCAACAACCTCATCAAGGTTCCCACACCTGCCCCACCCCTAGCAGCGACGCCCCAGGTAACACACACACAACTGCCCCATCCCTAACAGCGACGCCTTGGGTAACATACACATAAATTGTACTCCAGGCTAAGGAAAAGCCAGGCAATGACAATCTACCAGCACCTTCCTGTGTGAGAGAGAGAGAGAGAGAGAGAGTGTGGGTGTGTGTGTGTGTCCGGGTCTTTCTTAATACACCACCACTAACTCCCTGCTTACCTCTATCACTTCATCTTAACAACAGGTAATTCACCCTCAGTAGCTCTCTATACCCAGAGGTGTCATCGCCGGCGTGACTAACCCCCCCACCGCCCCCCCCCCTCCTCCTACACCTGATTAACAGCGCTAATTCATATACCAGAGCTGGAGGCGAAACCGCAATTGGGTAGTAGTCCCACCCCTCTCCCTCTCTGCTCGCTCGCTATTGGTCAGGAGAGCTGGTTGCATTCTCCTCTAATTGGCTATTGACTTCCCATTCAATTTGTTAAGGAGGAAATATATGACGATTGGATGACTATATGTAAATATATAATAACCAATATAAAATAGATAGAAAAACAATCTATCTACCTATCAATAGATCACAAAGTCACTTGATCTTGTAAAAAACATGACCACATCCTCTTACGAAAACCTATCGAGAAACATTAAGAAACTGCATTGCGAAATTTTGACCCAGGGTGAGTCTGCAAGTAGCTGGGAACACCTGAAGAGCAACACCTACCTACACCTGCCTCCATGACTCACCTGGACTACACCTATACAGGGCTATCATGGGGCCCTAGTCAATACCAGTGCTCGATAACAGGTCCACCTGGTCAGCCCCGCAGGTATACCAGTAACTGTTGTCTCTCCCACACTCACCTCCTGCCGAGCGAGTATGACCCGTCGGTACTACCTGCACAAATATTATTATACAACACCCACTACTGAGGTACCCAAGAGTGTCGGGTATAGCTCTTGTGGCCGCCATACTTAAGAATCAAAACACAACACAGCACAACACATCAACAACACAACACCGTATAACCAAATCACATCTCTATATCCTCCCTCCATAAGAATCATGACAACACACACACACTAGTACAGTATTCACCAAAATAAATTAACCTTTCTGTTTCCCTTAAGTAAGAGTCAACACAGGACTAGCCATCGCCTGGAATGTTAAAACACTGCAATATACCCCGAATGTCCTCTTAGCAGAAGGCTTATATACGCAAACCATTGTGTACCTCCTGGACCTCAACCCATTATGAGTCTTACTGCCTACATACACAGTATCTAATATCCTGTGTGACTGAAGGAGTAACAATACGCCTTAAGGGAGTCTTCAGGGGCGGATGTCGTGTGACTTTCAGAGTACATGAACGAGGTTGTCATTGGTTGACCTTATGGATATAGTACTTAAGGTCGTTCATCTCCTGTAGCTCGGAGGTAATACTCGACTCAAGGGATAATGTTCTCTAAACCCACGAGTACTAGAGGTGTTATTTCTCTACCACACAGCTCTTGGCGGCCCAGATATGTAAATAACGAGAATGTCATAGCGGTGATCAGAGGTCGGCCACTAAAACACTTAACTCAATCCTGTAACTGGGCGTGTGTCAACCAACCCTTCTATAACTGGCTCACAGAAGGTTCTAAACATACATGGCGGCCAAATAGATGGAAGTTCTATCATAGTTTGAGGTCTATTGTCTTAAATAATTAGGGAGGAGGTGTTCTTTATCAATAGTTGAGAATCCGTACACTGACCCCCCTCCCCCCCCCAAACAGGAACCGGTTGTGTTATGGCTGTATTAAAACCCAGATTAAGGAACGTTGATAAAGGAATTAATTAAAATCTACCTTAATGAAGTAGTGAAGGTGGTGCAGGTGTGAGAGAGAGACAAGATGACGGTGTTTTATTTACGTCTATTGAAGGTATGTTTGTGTATATTATTGTTTATTATGTTTAAATATTACCAAGTTTTCCCGTCGTGTGTGTGTGTGTGTGTACCCATGCCCAGTGGTGAGGTGAAAGGGGAAGGAAGAAACACAAGGAAAAGTGGATGGGGGAGGGAGGAGGAGGAGGAAAGCGGATGGGAGAAAGGAAAAGGGGAGGAAGAAGGGAGAGGGAGAGAGGATGGTGATTAGAGAGGAAGGAGGGAGGGAGGGAGGGAGGGAAGGATGAGAAGGGAAGAGAGGAAGGAGAGTAGGGAGGAAGGAAGGAAGGATAAGAAGGGGAAGCCGGACGTGTTAGGGATGATCCTGGCTGTGCAACGGGGCCCCAGCGACCATCCTGGACAGCTCACCTTGCACACACACACACACACACACACCACAAAACACAATTGGTTTTTATTTCTTTTGTTTTCCTCCACCATATCAGGTCTCGGGCTGATATAATCCAGTCTTTATAACCTTGGAATAAATAAACCCACTTTTTTACTCCCCAAATTTGGATCATGCATAAATTACTCACACCCACAGTTTTAAATATCACCAAATAATCTCCCACCTCCCCCCCAAAAAAACAAGTAATTACGATTTTAAACACCTTGCCTTACACTCCCCAAATTATCAAGTTTAATTTCCTCCTAACTAGGTATGTATGTAACGTCTAATTACCTCAACTACAGCATAAACATAGTGGTGAGGATGGCATCACAATTGCCCTGAGACTGCATTAATCAGAGAGTTAAAAAGCCACATGATTTTTTCGGTGTTCTGGATCCAGCTGGGTGGTGTATTGGTAGCAGGACGATGGAAGGGCCAGTCACTGATGCCCCCGGGAAGATGTGAACGGGCGTGAGTAATTATGAATGAATGAGTCACTGTGTGTGTGTGTGTGTGTGTGGAGGAGACAGCAGCTTTTGCGTGAGTCATCTTGGCGGGTCAGTTGGAGTCAGTCATTGAAGAGGGCGGTCAGAGTATGGAGACAAGGGGAGACTGAAGATAATGATAAGAGACAGAGGAAAAATATATAATGAAGATAAGGATGAGTTAAGAATAATGATGGAGGGGAGAAAACAGGAAATGGTGGCAGTAAGTAGTACCTAAGTGACAACATTTACGGTGTCAAAAACATGATGGGTTTGACAGCGTGACAAGCGTGGTGATGGCGACAGTAGCAGAGTGACACATCAGCGTGACGGTGGTGACAGTAGCTGGAGGAGGGTAATGGGGGGAGGGGGGAGGCAACAAGTGTGTCAAGCAGGCAAGGCAAGAGACAGTCAGGGGAGTGTCAGTGTGTCAGCGGAGTGGAGGAAGTGAGGGAGTACGTGTGGGGAAGTAGCCCACAAAATTACAGTGGCCAGAGAGTGGATTTCTGGCCACTATCGCTCCAGGGGGCCACCGCCACGCCTCCAGATGTGTGTGTGTGGGGATGGGGGGGGGGGGGACCATGGCTTTGGAAAGGAAGTGGAAAAAGGAGGAGGAGTTGTAGGAACACACGAAGGAAGAAAAAGATGCTAAAGGAACTGAAAAACAAAATAGGAAATGTATTACGGAAGAGAGGAATAAAGAGAGAGGTTAGAACACACACACACACATAGACACACAAGAATCTCTCTACTGACGCACAAGCAGAGGATGTGGTGAAAATTTACCTGAAGCAAGAAAGCAGAGATGTAAGCAGTTTTAAGTGATTACTGGAGAGATTCTTTCCCCCCCTGAACGATGCGGTTATGAAGAAAGTTGCCGGAACAGTAAACACTCCGTCTGCTGTCACCCATGAAGACAGCTGATTCTATAAACACTGCCATGCCGACATCTACAAAAACAGCTGGTCATGTAAACACCGGCATGCTGACATCTACAAAAACAGTTGATCATGTAAACACAGGCATACCGACAACTATAAAAACAGCTGAAAATGCAAACACGTGCATGGCGTCATCCACAAGAACAGCTGACCATATAAACACAACCATGGCGTCATCCACAAACAGAGCAGAAAATTCCTGCCTGGTAAGACAATCATCTCAAGAAGAGAGAGACAGAGTAGGTATCAAATTCGTCTCTTAATTACTAGCTAAGCCCATTCTCTGGTGGTCCATTCCCCCCTCCTCTCAGTCCAGGGTAAATGTCAAGTAAAAAGCAGAAATGTAAAGGGCAGCATGAGTGAGTGTGGGACGTGCGTTAGGGCGGCGCAGGTCCCAGCCGACACACATAGGCAATCACTGGAACGCTTTGTACGCACGCACACACCTGCCAGCTACCGTACTCATATTGCACACATTATACTGTCGTTCCTATCGCAGTGACTCGCCGTTCTTGATACAAAAATAAAAGACGATGGACATTAAAAAAAAAAAAAGTAGCGCATCGGATTTTTCTTCAGACATCTCATGCATCACTGGTACTGCAACAGATTTCAATAACAGATTCCAACTGAACATTTCAATATCAACTGCGCAATCATTTACATTCAGACATTCAACACCAGAGTTTTTAGTATGCACTGTAGTCAAGATTATAAGTTGAATATACATAAAATTAACCGTATACTGTCATCGTAAGTCATAATAGGTCTACCGTCCATACCATCGCCCGTACCTCTGACCGCCACTACAGTACACTACACTAGGCAAGAGTTAATTAGTTTTGTATATTAATGAAAAGCCACTACAGTGTACTACGGACTATAGCACTGTGTTGGGGTGAGGTCTACACTTTGGAAACTGTGTACGTGCCTCGGCGTCCGTTTATTGTACTTACTTATACCTGCCACATATGTACGTGATTTTCAAATAACTAAAAAATAAAGGAGAAATAGAACGAAACCAAACAATTACGAAAACCACTGCTTACAAAATCATAAATTTTTACGTTCTACTATAAATAAAACTTCATTATTATTATCCTCATTATTACTATTCTTATTTACATACAGTTTATGAAATATGATGATCACTATATAGTTTAAACATCAATAACAGGAATAATACATAAAGACAGACAGGTAACGTGTTTTTTACTATAAAGACTTCCAACAAAGACATCGGGATGACTAAGCAAGACACAAGGATACTGTTTCCTTAGATGCTGAAGAAGGGGGGTGGGGGTCTGTTGTCCTCAGGTATGCTATGTGGTCATGGTAAAGGATCCTGGGGACGTCTCAGCTACTCATTATGATCTACAGGAGGAAAAGTAGTATGGTGTGGCGTAAAGGAGTGGTAATTTGGTACTCCTGCAACCTACGGGACGAGGCGCAGTTGGTGATAACATTGTACGCCCATGAAGGGAGATTATGGGATACCTAGTGTCTAAATATCTAGTGGGGGATCTGGTAGTGTTATAAAAATAGATCTATCACTATGAATCCTTCCAAGTTCATGTGGGCTCGTCTGAAGATGTGAGCACGTCCGTAACTTTGTGTCGACGTGGGACAGATCATGGAGTTAGTTTATTCTGCAAATTGGTTGTGGCAACACGAGTGCGTATAAATCACCACGAGGGTGTGGTCACTTGGTCTGTGAACCAACAATTAAGTGGTGGTGGTGTGTGTGTGTGTGTGTGGTGGTGGTGGTGTGTGTGTGTGTGTGTGTGTGGTGGTGGTGGTGTGTGTGTGTGTGTGTGTGTGGTGTGTGTGTGGTGTGTGTGTGTGTGTGGGTGGGTGGTGTGTGTGTGTGTGGGTGTGTGTGTGTGTGTGTGTGTGTGTGTAATAAGAGTGCAGAGGTCTTATTGCAACTATATCTTGCGCTAGTCAGGCCGCA
Organism: Homarus gammarus; assembly: GCA_958450375.1. NCBI lineage: Eukaryota > Metazoa > Arthropoda > Malacostraca > Decapoda > Nephropidae > Homarus > Homarus gammarus. The sequence continues at coordinate 2,173,940 of CAUDMG010001926.1, forward strand.
CCTCGATTATGCGGTTCAGTTCTGGTGCCCTTATTATAGAATGGATATCAATTCACTAGAGTCGGTGCAGCGAAGAATGACGAAAATGATTCCGGGACTTAGAAACCTTCCATATCAGGATAGGTTAAAGAAACTAAACTTGCATTCCCTAGAAAGACGAAGAGTGCGGGGAGATATGATAGAAGTATTTAAGTGGGTGAAAGGAATCAATAAAGGGGATATAGATAAAGTTCTTATAATATCCGAGCAGGATAGGACTCGAAGCAAAGGATTTAAGTTGGATAAGTTTAGGAGGGAGATAGGAAGGAACTGGATCACAAATAGGGTGGTGGACGAGTGGAACAAGCTTAGCAACTTTGTAGTAAGTGCTGGAACGCTGGAGAGTTTTAAAAGGAGGCTAGATAGATTCATGGATGATAGAGAGTGGTAGTAACTCTCGACAGGAGCCGCCATGCACAGGCCAACTGTCCTATTGCAGACTCCTTATTTTCTTATGTTATTTTGTGTGTGTGTGTGTGTGGTAGCGTGTGTGGTGGTGGTGGCGTGTGTGTGTGTACGTGAATGAACAGTACCTTGGTCACTTGTGGGAAAAAATGCAACAAATAAAACGAGAAAGTATGTGAATCAACAAGAGCAAGGTAATGTGTGTGTGTGTGTGTGAAAACTTACATACACGTGACAATTTCCATCAAAATATGCGAACTAAACAAGGATACTAACAGGTGATCAACGTTCCAAGGATAGTGAACAAGAATAAGGGAACACCATCACTATTTACCTTCGGAAAACTCCACCATTACCTCCTCCATCTTTCCCGAAAGCCATGCCATCACGCCTCGGAGCCACAATTAAAGGGGGGGGGGGGGGGGGGGGGCTTTGAGACCATTACAAAAACCACGTAACACCCTGAGAGGCTTGTTATACTCGCATGGTGAGATACAGGACACCCTGGCTGATATAATCTTAGATCAAGTCCCTCACTGTTGGTACATCGGGAAGTGCGGGGACCTTGTGTGGCGACATTGAGGTAATTCTGAGGAATCTGACGTGAGGAAGTCATTTACTTACTCCTGGAGGCCACACGAGTGAGGGCAGCACACACTTGTTATAGCCATCACCGGCCGTAACAAATAGGGAGATACAGGTCTTACCAAGGACCCGCCGGGATGCTGCTGCTGCTCTTCCGTCAGACACAAAGACGAGCCAACCAGTACTGGGTAAGGTCACTACACTTGACCACCTTTTGCAATATATATTTTCAGTCTTGGCTTTCATGATCACGTATCAAGGAACCATTCGTCGTGATCACCCACAACAGCCCACTATGAACACTCACCCAGTACCCTCACTCCTCCCTCTACCTCCTCACCCTCCCTACATCCCATCTAGACTCTCCTTGGCTTATCATCCAGCAGGAGTCTCTGAATTTCACCGTCTTAAGAAATGTGTAGGAGAGAGAGTTTCACCCATTCTGAGAAACACTTTACGCCTCCCCCATGAAGAAGTCCTTGAGAGACGCTCTTAACACAGCTTTCACACCACACGGACAATTATATGGACACACACACACACACACGTACAGGGCACTGCTCCTTCATCTTATGCCGTGTTTTGCAACGTACACACACCAGCTACCAACATCTACATACACAGACACGTGACTGATAGCTCCAGTTTTGCGACACGATGCGGCCAACAGCCTTGTTCTTTCACACTCCAGTTTCTCCACAGTCTGTTCTTTCTTTCTGGGCGGCCACAACACAGACCGGAGTGAGATACATATTAACACTGAACCAAGACACTGGAACACTTCAAAACAAGATAAACACGACACATAAACACCTTTGTTATTCTAGAGGAAGAGTTCGAGATATTTGTTGTTTTCGTGCTAAGACAATCCTCCCATTTATTCATCATCATATTATTATATTCCAATGTCATCTTTATTAACTTACTCGTAATTTATTCACTAATTAATCTACAGGTAATGATGGTCGCTGATGTGATTATATGAATGATCGCGGTGAGATAATTGGTAAGTGGCCAGTGCTTATTGTTAGGTTAGGTCATAGAGGTTAAAAGTATTACAATTTGAGCATGGGTCACGACGCCTTGTCAGTATAACAGTTAATCAGAGGCGCTTGTGTCCTTGTTGGTAGACAGACTGACCACCTTCAGCTCCTCCAACATCGCCTCCTGCAGTGTGTACCTCAAGAATAACACCTCACCAGCCTTCCCCTGGTGATCACAAACACATTACGACGGTCACAAACACATTACGACGGTCACATACACATTACGACGGTCACATACACATCACGACGGTCACATACAGATTACGGCGGTCACAAACACAGACGGTAACAAACAACACTCACACTGACTCGGGTGCAATGCTTGCGAAACCTCCTCATGTTTGCTTGTTAGTATTTCCCGGTGTTAGCAGGTTCAGGAGCGGCACGGCACGGCGGCCGCCTCCCACGGTACTACTGACAGCAGCACCAGAAGGAGGGGAAGGGGGAGGGCTTGGCTTGGCTGCAGCGCCGCCCCTCGAGTCGGTCACTTTCCTCCTGACCGGCGCCAGACACCACCAGCCACGAACACCTCCGGGGCCACTACGCTTACTCTATGCCTCTGACAGACACACACACTACACCCCACCCCCCTTCACCTCACCCCTCTTTACCACCCCACCCCCTCACCTCTCTCTACCACCCCCCTCCCCTCACTACCTCCCGCTGCTTCAATGAGTAATTGTTACCTCAACTGGGTCACAAATTGTCTCAATGTCCATCAGGTACACACACAGGTAAGCACACACTTAGGTAAACGCGTACGGGTAAGCACGTCCGCACTCCACCCAAGTGAGGAATTGTGAATTCCCAACTATATCACGTGAGGAACAAGAACCATGTCCAACAACCTGTGTGAGCTGAAGGATCTACCCGGACCACGTGATGGATCTGTAGTGAGGTAGCGGATTAGCGGCCTGGTATGACGCAACGGCCAGCCAGACAGTGGACGCCGATATAATAATAAAATAATAATAATAATAAACGGTTAATTAATAGAGTTACAGCCGGTGGCTGAAAATTTACAAACTTACATTTGATTTAGACACAAGAATGTTTACAAGTCCAACTCAAACATTACCAGATATATAGTTAAACTATATGTTGACTCTTTGTTTATTATATTTTCGTATTGAAAGCTTTTGTCAATCAAGTGACCCACTCCCCGTTTCCACCATATGTAACTTATCATCTCTGTTCATTGTAATTTTCAGCCTTCGGGCTGCCATGTTATCTTAATAAACCGTTAATTATTATTATTATTATTATTATTATTATTATTATTACACAAAGCTGCAGTGGTTTCATTGCATAACTTGTAAAAAACATTTTATTTATTTCAGAAAGGCAAACTTCAATAGTTTGAAGAGGCAGCTTAGGGGTATCTCGCTTGGGGGTGAATTACATGACCTCACATGAGGTGTCCTCACACCATGTACCCACAGAAGGCGACCTCACCTTACGTGGATACCTAACGGTTGAGGATGACCTGATAACAAGAGGTTGACGAGTTCCACAACAATTAAAAATAATGGGTTACTTAATGCACGGAGGCAGAACATACCATACAGAAAACTCATATCAAACAACAATGACCCTAAATGGATAAATAATTACTTAAGGAACATTATTAGACAAAGGAAGGCTACAGGTAGGAGAATAAATCGTGGTGAAGTTTACCTCCGAGATTATTATAAGGTATTGGCCGGTAGGGGACAGAGATAAGAAAAGCAAAGAGGAATAATGAACTGAAGGTAGCAAGGGATTTTATCAAATGTTTCAAACTAAAACACGAGAAAAGATTGGACCAATGCAGTCAGCTAACTGATAACGACGGAGAAACGAGCAATAATCTGAATAAATATTTTTCAACAGTTTTCACCACCGAAAATTTAAACATGATACCCGAGGCACCGACTCTACAGAGAGAGAGAAGAAAATAAATTAAGCGTGATAGTAATGACTAGTAACGATGTTAATAGGCAAATAGACAAACTAAAACCTAGTATGCCATTAGCAACGTTGTTTAGCATGTCCTTAAAAACGGGTGCAGTACCAGAATCCTGGAGGATAGCAAACGTAATACCGATTTTCAAGAAGGGAGATAGATCACTATCCTCTAACTACCGTCTAATTAGTCTAACAACAATTGTATGCAAATCAATGATTCCCAACATGGCTTCACAAGCGGGAGTTCATGTCAAACTAATCTATTAACATTCTTTTCATCTGGTTTCGAATCAGTGGACGAGGGGCACAATTATGATGTGGTATATCTCGACTTTAGCAACGCCTTCGACAGAGTCCCCCACGAAAGACTAATAAGAAAAGTGGAGGCTCATGGCATTAAAGGTGATATTCTAAAATGGATTAGGGCGTGGTTACAGGACAGGAAACAGCGAGTGAGCATAAACGGCACAAAATCCCATTGGAGCAACGTCACTAGTGGAGTTCCCCAAGGCTCAGTACTTGGACCATTATTAGTTATTATATACATAAACGACATAGATATCGGCGTAGACAGTAACTTGTTAGATGGATATATGAGCAATAGGGGTTGGGTGTAATGGGACTGACCAGTATGGGGCAATAGGCCTGCTGCAGTTTCCACCATTCTTGTGTTCTTATGTATTTATTTATTTATAAATCGACAAAATAAGTCTTCAGTTATTTCAGTTTATATGCCTTGCTTAGCAGAGTACTTAATTTTTGTAGCTTTATATTCTCGTTCTGGTCAGTTTTATCATGTTAATCAAAATATTAAGTAAGGGTGTAAAGATACGAGTACTGGTAGTGAAGAGGATGAGGACATACTGATAAAACAATAGTCCACGTTTCCCTGTTTACACACACACACACACACACCAAACAAAAACTCATTAACATTAAACAAAGAGAAAGCGTCACTAACTTTCCCTTTCCTCAATCAACAGAAAGTAACGAAGACGAAAACCTGTCAATCTCAAGGTATGATAAAAACAGCATCAAGGTTCAGGAATTTATGAACATTGATACATAAGAATATAAGAAAATAAGGAGTCTGCAATAGGCCGGTTGGCCTGTGCATGGCAGCTCCTGTCGAGAGTTACTACCACTCTCTATCATCCATGAATCTATCCAGCCTCCTTTTGAAACTTTCCAGCGTTCCAGCACTTACTACATAGTTGCTAAGTTTGTTCCACTCGTCCACCACCCTATTTGTGAACCAGTTTCTTCCTATCTCCCTCCTAAACCTAAACTTATCTAACTTAAATCCGTTGCTCCGAGTCCTATCTTGCTCGGATATTATAAGAACTTTATCTATATCCCCTTTATTGATTCCTTTCACCCACTTAAATACTTCTATCATATCTCCCCGCACTCTTCGTCTTTCTAGGGAATGCAAGTTTAGTTTCTTTAACCTATCCTGATATGGAAGGTTTCTAAGTCCCGGAATCATTTTCGTCATTCTTCGCTGCACCGACTCTAGTGAATTGACCAAACACGGAGGGGGGGGAGGGGGGGCACCGCCATCCTTACACACACACACATCCACTCCTGTGACAGCAATTCAGCGTTCCACTCCACTACACACTCACACCACTGCCACACCTCCCTCTCTCACCTTTACTACCACATCAGCGCCACACTATACACACCACCACTACCACAACTAACCACACACACACAGTATGTAGACATCTATCACGGCCACACCATCACCACCAACCTGACACCGTCTACACCACAAACAATTTTATGCATTCCGGTGTAACTAGTTCCTGCAGACACCCCAGCCTGAGTTATAGCCACAATAACTGAGAAGCTGTCGTGACTCCCACCACCGCCTCGTTTATAAGGGGTGGGGCGTGGTCCTTAGTGTGTGTGTGTGTGTGTGTGTGTGTGTGTGTGTGTGTGTGTGTTTATCTCTTGAAAGATGGAACACTTAACCTTTTCATTTTATGTATTTGAATTACATCTAATTTATCTGAAGTTGACTCAATTTACCTTGAGCTTACCTGAGTATAATTACTCACCTGTAATTCACACATGACACCTTCGGAACCTGACTTAACACACTTGAAGGGAGATAAATGGAATAAAAAAACTGAAAACCTAGATACAAATAAAAGGGTTGAACAGGTAAGGTTGAACAGGTGTTGAGGGTAGGTTAGGTTAGGTGAAGAGAAACAGGTAAGACCTATCACCTGAGGAGCTAAACGCAGGTGACGCAGGTGTTAAGGCAAAAGAGGGGAGGAGGAGGAAGTTGTATCCAATTCAGAACAATGGAACACCTTGACTTTGTTGAGCCATTGGTGGTGGTCACGTTACCTTACTAGACCTGCTTCAGGAGAGGTACGCCGTGAATGGGATGAATGAACTCAACCGACATGAAAAACAAACAAATGTAGGATAGCTTTTATACCTATGAAATAATTACCATAAAACCAGGTCAAATAAGTGAAACGCGAGAACTAAATCTAGATTGAAATTGTGAGTTTTATGTAAGGTTTAAGTCTTGAGTGAGGGCGTAATGACTCTTATATTAGGTATTAAAATAAAGGTAATGTTGGGATATAAATTTATGATTCGTATTCACAACGGAGTGATCAGTACAACGGTAAGCCTGGACTGGGGGCGTAATAAGTACTGGGTCCCGGGAGGAAACATCGGCCACTCCCTAAAAGTGAAATCCACTGGTGAAATTTCCCACGAGAAATCAAATGTCTCCTGACCACGTCTTGGTCGCTCTTCTGCTGTCTTCACACGGCCCGCCCTCCACATCTGTTGACGTGTGAGGCCGCCTTCCTACACCTGTTGACGTGTGAGGCCGCCTTCCTACACCTGTTGACGTGTGAGGCCGCCTTCCTACACCTGGTGACGTGAGGCCACCATGATACACTTACTAATATGTAAGGTCAACTTCTTACATTAGCTGATGTGTCAGGCCGCCCTCCCACACCTGCTAACTAGTCAGCCCGTTCCCCTACACTCACTGACGTGTCAGGCCGCCCTCCTACACCTTCTGACGCAAGAGATTATCCTCCTACATCTCTTTACCTCTTCCCCACCTTCTCTTCCTTTCCTCCGTCTTTATTTTCTTTTCCTATTTTCCTCCTTCCAATATTTGAAGTATTGGTCATCGTTGGGGTAAGGGAGGAGAGGGGGGGGGGTCGAGGGTAGGACAGGAGGGGTACCAAGGGCGCGGCCTACTAATAATAACAAGACAAGGGCGTGTAAGACCAACCCTCGCCCATCATTACCCCGCCCGACACGGCCCCGTCAGGTAAGTACTAAAATACCACCATTACACACCCAGTTCATCTCGGAGTCGCCTTGTGGGCAGATAAACAACTCAGGATGTGACTCCGGGGACAGGAATGTATCTGAGGGTGGAAATGGCTGATCGGAGGGTTAAGGACAAGAGAGAGAGAGAGAGATAACGGTGTACTCGAGAAGGTTGAGGGGATAAAAAGATGTGATGTAAAAGAAACAAAACAAGAACGTTACCAAGTAGTACAAGTATGTCATCAGATTCTTTAAACGTTATACCAGGAGCCACCAGCCTCCATCAAGACCCAACACAATAACCTGGAGCCACTCAGAGCCATCTAGAGCAAGTCTGGTAGGATCGACGAACAGTGCAGTGGAAACATTTATAAACTGACTAAGATAAATGACTAATTCAGTTTTATGAGTATCAGGAAGAATATATTTTTTTGTTGACGGGTCAATGATTGGAAGCGTTACACACACACACACACACACACACACACACACACACACACACACACACACCTCTACTGGTATACTACAAAAGGTATGATACAGGTGAGACTACAGGTGTGATACAGGTGAGACTACAGGTGTGATACAGGTGAGACTACAGGTGAGACTAGAAGGAAAAACCCGTTGCATAATGGATATTATAATTACAATCTACAGATTTTACAATGCCGACAGTCGTAACGAGTTGGTGGTGGTAGTACGTGTGGTGGTGGTAGTAGGTGGGGGTGGTGGTAGTAGGTGGGGGTGGTAGTGGTGTTAGTAGAGAAGGTAGAAGTGGAGTAGAAGAATTATAAAAAGAAAAGGTGCAGGTTGGAGTCACCGCGGAGGAGGAGGAAGAAGAAGAACCCAGAAGAGGGAGAGGAAGATGGGATAGTTGGAGGGAATAGGAAGGGAAAGGGGATGAAGGAACAGGAAGAGAGGGGGAATATGGGGTGGTGGGAGAGAGGATGAGGAAAAGGGGAGGTTTGTGAATCTGGGAGGAAGATGGGATGTAGAAGGGGGTTAGGAGGGAGAGGGGGGGGGGTGAGGAGGGGAGCGTGAGTGACCACCGGAAGAAAGAGTAGACGCCGCCACTTTCTACAGACTGATCGTAATTACACTTTCAGATGAGGGCAATAACCGCAAACTGTAGTGCCTGGTTCAACATTACTACAGTGACTGGTTCACCATATCTACAGTGTCTCAATCACACTACACTAGTTATCGACGTCTCCTCTTCCCACCTCTCTCTCTCTCTTTTCTTTTCCACTTTTCTACCCTCCTCCTCCCTCTCTTCCATTTCTCCCTCCCATTCTCTCACTTCTTCTTCTATATCACTCTCCTCTTCTTCCCTCTCTCCCTATTGTCTCTTCCACCCTCCTCCTCCTCTTCTGCCTGCCGCCCACACTATCTCTCCTCTCCCCCAACATGGTGAGGATACCTTGAATTGTTTGTCCTGATGAGATGCGCTGAGCTTATAAAGTGTGCCTCCCCCCCCATTTCCTTCCACCTCCTGCTTGCTTCATCCTGCCTTCCTTCACAGCCCGTCATCCTACCCTCCCTCTCATTGTACCCTCCTATCCTATCCACCCCCACCGCCCCACCCCGATGCATAACTAAACGCCAAGGTAACAAAAATACCGTCATGGGTCAATTCATTTTATTGCTGTCTCTATCTTGATTGCATTTTATTCCACTCCTTCCATGCATTAAAAATTTCCACGATGAAAAACAGAAGAAGAAAAAAATGGACTGCGTGACTTGGCTAACTGTTACCTCATTGGTTAAGAGGAGGGGAAGATGACAGCCAATCATGTGAGATGTATACCTGATGGATGATGACGTGTCAGTGATCAGCTGTGTTGTAGGGTGTAAGGAAGGAAGGAAGGAAGGAAGGAAGGTACGAAACGAGTAGAGACGAAACACGAGTGAGGACTACGATAACACAGGCAGGGGTGCGGAGGAGGAGGAGGGGATGCAGAAGGAAGATGGGATGCAGGAGGAGGAACTCAACGCCCATTACCTTCACCAGCAGCAGGTTAATAATAATAATGGTGGGAAGGAGAGGAAGGAGAGGGGGGGAGGTGCATCACGCCTACACAGCCACACACCACAAATCCGCCATGGAGGGGGTTAGAAGAGGGGAAGGGGGTAGATGAGGAGGGAAAGGGGGGTTAGAACAGGGGAAGGGGGTTAGAACAGGGGGAAGGGGGTTAGAGGAGGGGGGGATGGTGTACCTTAACCACACCTCCCTAAGTTTAGGTTTAGGAGGGAGATAGGAAGAAACTGGTTCACAAATAGGGTGGTAGACGAGTGGAACAAGCTTAGCAACCTTGTAGTAAGTGCGGGAACTCTGGAAAGGTAGGATTAGTGTGATGAATCTACAGGTGAACCATTTCTTTCAATCCTACACAGGGGACAGGTAAAAAAAAACTCACCTGACTTGCCTGTTTAACTAAGCTGACGATACGTAGATGACATGACTGCAAAGATGACGTCGGAATGACCTTGAGACTCTACCGTGACAAGATGATCTTTTTTTCCCCACCACACAATTCAGGGAAAAAATAAACGTGAGAATAGATAGAGTGTGTGTGTGTGTGTGTGTGTGTGTGTGTGTGTGTGTGTGTGTGTGTGTGTGTGTATGTGTGTGTGTGTGTGTGTGGTGGGAGTAAGAGGGGGGGGGAGATAAAATGAGGATATGGAGAGGAGGAGAAGAAATAGGAATAGAAGAAGAAATAGGAATAGAAGAAGAAATGAAGAGGAAGAGAAGGGAAAATAAGAAAGATGGGGAGAAAAGGGAAAAAATAAGGATAAGAAGAACGAAAAAGAAAAACGAAGAAGGAAAAGAAGACAAGGGAGAAAGAATAATAATAAATGAGAAGGATAAACATACATATAACAGCTTGGGAGAAGAATTAGGGAGAAGAGAGAAAAAGACACGAGAGGATGAGGAAGTCGAGAAGAAAAAATTTAGACAAGGACTGTTGGGTAATGAGGGGGAGGGGGGAGGAGGGGGAAGGAGAAGGGGAAGGGGGATAGGCTGGGAGGAGGGGAAGGGGATAGGCTGGGAGGAGGGGAAGGGGGATAGGCTGGGAGGAGGGGAAGGGGGATAGGCTGGAAGGGGGGTTAGGATGGGAGGAGTGGAAGGGGGGTAGGATGGGAGGGGGGGGGGGAAGGAGGAGGGAGACAGGCTGGAAGGAGAGGGAAGAGGGACAAGCTGGGAGGGGAGTAGACAAGGAGAGGAGGAGGGATAGAGGGGGTAAGACAGGATGGAAGGGGGGCCAAGCAAGGAGCGAGGAGGTGGCGGATGTGGGTTGTTGTGTGGTCGCTCATGACAGGCTCAGCAGGCCTCTCGCGTTCCCTGGAATTACCACAACTCCCTTCATTTTGTCCTCCAGTTACCTCCTAAGACCCCCTTCAAGACCTCCCTCTTTCCTCTACCCCTTCTTATACGACCATTTCAGACCCCTGTGGCTACCCCTTTTTTCAATCATTTCTAACCATTTATTTTCAACATCTCTGTAACCTCTTCCAGCCAACAGTAGTCTCTCTCTCTCTCTCTCTCTCTCTCTCTCTCTCTCTCAGGTGGACGCCACAGGTCAAGACACACGAGGCATCAGAGACGAGGAGTAGCGACAGGCGGCACCCCAGGCAACATACCCTGAGTTCCACCACCAACACCCGGACCTCAACGACCCAACACATCAGGGGAAGTCATCAACCAATCACAGACATGGAATCCCCCCCCCTCCCTCATTACCTGATTGCATACCGGCGCCTTATATAAAAAGTCTACAAAATAAAAGACAGCGAGGCGAGTCATTACTGCCGCCGGAACATCATGATGGCACCGCGAGCAATCCAGGAGCCAAGCAGCGTAGCATTCTAGTCACGGGGTGTTGTTAAGCCCGACCTTGTGCGGATTCCTCAGCAGCTAGCGTCACCATCTGCGTCGTCGCCTCCGCCGCTTCCTTTCTAGACAGGACAGGTCCCTAGTGGAGTGTGCGTGTTGTTGTTCATCACCGCCGCTCCTCCTGGTCCCTCAATCATACTCATGGGATCATCCCCCTAAAGTGGCCATGATATTTTTTCTGTCGCCGCTTTTTATAGTCCCTCACTGCCCTTAGCCGCTTCACCATCCTAGACGACACCTTCCCCCAGTAGTGGTCGTACCCCTCCACCGCCGCCGTCTCTTACGGCACCTCACCCCTGTCCCCATCATTATGAGGGATTGACGCAATACTTGGGTGTCCTCACAACCGACTGGACATGAATACAAATACGAAGACTTGATTACCGCCCCATGTTTCTCTATGATCCAGTGTGAAGGAAAAGTGGACAGGCATCAGCAAGTAAAATATCCTAACCTTGATAGGGGTTATTCTCTCCTGCAACACTCTACTGACTTGTTAACACGATAGTTATCTTGGGCGTCAACACCACTATCTAACTGCTGAAGGCGTGAATGTTCCGTGCTGGTTACTGCCGGGGGTAAGTGTGGCAGTGTGTGAGTGTTGCTTTGGGCTAGGGGAGTAAACGAGATGGTTGACGAGGAGGTTGATATAGGTGTGGAGTTAGTGAGATTGTAAGCGTAGATTCAGTCAAGGTAAGCTTTATTTCTGCTGATTTTTAGGTTCCTGTTTATTTCACGCCCTAAAATATAATATAATCAATCAAGGTTCTGGAATGAAAACATGACCCTGGACTTGTGTGGAATGAGGAAGATACACGAGCGTAAGAGTGAGTGTCGTGTGTGGTTGGGGATGTCACTCTGGGTAAGGGAATGTGAGACAGCGAGGTTTACATAGCGTGTGGAAGAACCCTAAAAACAACGGCAGGCCACAAGGTGTCCACAATTCAGGGCCGAGTTCCCCCTCCTGACGCTCACCTCCTCTTGTGCAAGGTAAACACACACACCTCACGTCCATCATCCCGCCTACCACCACACACCTGCTGGCGGCGGTGTGGTGTGCTATATAGTGCCAAAGTGGCCACCATCACAGGTAGCTACAGTTTATTATCACCTGGCGGCTGCTAATGAGGCAGGTGACGATTTGGTCTGTATTCCTCTCAATCAAGTTTTCAATAACGTAAAATTTCCACAATTAGATGTTTTTCATTCTCAAACTAACGGTAGTGTTCCTTCTCTAGGCATTACACTCACAATAACAAACTAAGTGTGAGTGATGAAGACAGGGAGGACCCTCTTAACGACACCACAAAACTGGAGTGGTTAGTAAGATAGTTGTTTCCGGTGAGCGCTGGTGTTGGTCTGATTCCTGGATATCAGGATGCCGCCGGAGGGTAAGTGGACGCCGCCACAAGACTGCTGCACCGGATATGTGAGCTGGTGTCCTCGTTATCAGCGCTACTGACGACGGCACTGACTGGTCACAGGTAGGTACAGGTAGTCCTCTTCGGCTTAACGATAGACTCCATGAGGCAGTGGGCGGCACCAGAGGTCATCACACAACGGGGGCGACATGCCGTACTGAGCGGTAGGAGGGTGGCAATCATGGCTGGGCATCTGACAGGAGGGAGGTGCAACAGGTCCTGGGCGGCGCGGGTTATGCAACACGCCCGCGTACCTAACGCCCCTCAACATGCCACCACCAAATACAGCTGGTGCCACATTCCCCTCACCTAAGTCGAGGAAATACCTACCTACCCAGGCGAAGGGCGAGGGCGTAGAGCAGAGAGAAAGTCAGGTAAGCGTGGACGGCTTCCTTTAACTCGCTCACACATCTAAAAGCTTTCACGGTTTCAGCCATGGGTCGACACTCACGCACTGGACACACTACACTTCCGGAGTGTACAAAGTGTTCGTGATCAAGAACTGTGCCGCCGTGACGATCACTCTCGTGCTGTGGATACTGGGTCACCTGACGTCACCCGAGGGAGTCTTAGAGTCCGGAGGTGAAGGTGCGGGTGAGAGGCACACAGGTGAGGGAGGGCAAGGACCTACCACTGACTGGGCGAGGGATGGGACCCAGTGAGAACGATGCAAGGGACCCCCGGCAGGGACATGCTAAGGTAACCATTACTATCAGGGCTAATGAGACCAGCAGGGACACGGGCCAACCATGAAAAATACTAACTTGCAGAGGTCAGCCACAACAGGCTCACCTTGTGGACACATCGCTACACAGTACACGACTTACCTTGACCTTTGTCGACACCAACTACGTTATATATTATAGTATAACATTACCCATTCAGCTACGGATGCTCGCACACGTTAACACACGGCGGTAGTACCATGGTGTCGCAAGAAGCTGAGTTGTGTTGTAAGCTGCAGGTATTAACATGAGGTATTTCCTAGCTGGTGAACACGGCCGTGAGGGTGTGAGAGTTTTCTCCCGAGACATGTGGCTGTGGTCACCCAGGGGTGGAGAGTTGTCTTCACTGGGGAACACAAGGAGCTACTGCCCTCACCTCAGTACTGGACGCGTGTGTGTGGGGGATGAAGACGACTGGGATGTGGGGGGCAGGGAGGGAGAGAATACGTAAACACAGGACATCTCTGGCCACGAGGAGGTGAACAAACAACAAGACATCTTAGGACAGAACGAGCCGGTGAAGCTGGCGGATGGGCGGGAGGAGGAGCTGTCACCATCCTCAGCAGCACCGCCCTGAGGCTTCTTCACGCATGTCACCCAACTGTCGCTTCTTATCCTTAGTCAGGAAAACACTCTGGGGACATCATGGTGGTTTTACAGCTTCACCTGCCTGGCTGGCGCCCGACTCTGGCACACCCATCACCATCACCACAAAACACCAGCGGCCACAAAATACCGCCATACAAGACCACCACCACACACTACCTCGGTTAGCTTAAGAAAGAGACGCTCACGTTCGCTTCAATTTGGTTTAACTAAGGAAAAGTTGGTGGAAATTCAGAATACGAAAGGTAAGGCTAAGTGATGTTAAATTAGTGTAGATTACGATGACTTTAATTGGTTAAAACTAAGTTAAGAAAAGTTAAATTAGCTTAAGTTAGACAAGAAAAGAGTCCACTCTGTTAGATTACTGAAGGTTAGATTAAGTACGCCGTGTGTGTATGTGTGTGCAGAAACCTTTACAGTGTGTCCAGGAGCCTAAGAATCAGCACTTTGCTATCTTTGAATCCTTGAACTTAACATACACTAAAGTTCACATGTGTTGGGAGTGATGCGTATGTTTATATATTTCTTAAACACAACAAAACATAAATATTAGTTGTTTAAGTTCAAGGATTCGTATTTAAGATGCCATTGATTATTAAGCTACACTATAAACGTCTTCTGAACACCCCCCCCCCACACACATCCCCTCCCCCCCCCCACACACATCCCCTCCTCCCCCCCACACATCCCCTCCTCCCCCCACACATCCCCTCCTTCCCCCAACACACAACTCTCGCCCAACACAAACATACCCACCCCCTCCCCTCACACACACACACACACACGTACCAAATACATTATAATGGCAGCTCTGAACCCCTACCTGAGGTCATCAGCCCATTATGCCCCTTGATTAAGATACAATATTGACTTCAACATGTGGGTTAATTGCGCAACAGGTGACCACTGCCAGGTGAGTTTAAGCTGTGACTCACGAATGACCTAAAAGAGCTGACAGCCATCCACTAAAGGCCCTCGGGCACACACGATAAACACATAAAAATGAAGGAGTAAATAACAATAACAACAAATAATAACAATCACAACCAAACGAAAATAATCATAGTAAGATAACTGTTCACACACACACACACACACACACACACACACGAGTAAGGTAACAGGAGACAGACAAACTTACCTGAGTAACTGGGTCTCGTTCATGTAGTCGTAGGTCGTCATGGGGGAAAAGGTCTTGTATCCTCTCTACCTCACTCTCCTCCTCCTCACCGCGTCTCACAAGCTGTAACAATAACAACACGTATCAATAACCACTACAAATAACAACATTATGATACTAATAATACATCTCAGGTATAAAGAAATCACTATGTAACTACGGTGATTTTTTGTAGTTTATTGTAAATATTTAGATTTGGGGTACAGTGGTTAATGATCATTGTACCTGTAGTTTCTAAATGTGAATAAAATAAAATAAATCTCTTAGACTATAAACAGTAAGACTATCACTATACTTTCGACGAGCTCTCAACACACATCTGCCACAGTAACACACTTAACGATCCTATGGCTATTATAAACATTACACTTTATTTATCATTATAGAGATGTATAATGAAAATAAACATTATATAAATATTCTAGTGTGTCTGAGGAGCTGTCAGTCTTAGCTTTCAATCCTCAAGTTAATATAATTAAATTTTAAGAGACTCAATGTAAGCAACTCCTACTTTTATTTACATATATAAGTTACCTTTTGAGAGTTGCTTTATAAGTAACTATAAATACAGTTGTCTTTACCTGTACTTAATATCTTAATGAGTTTACCTCACCTGGCTTACCTGAATGAATCTGTCTATGCATGAGGTTTAAAGTTGTGTTCATATGTGTGTGTAAAGAAGAGTGGGTGTCTGTTGGGCGTGGCTGATAAGAGTGGATGTGGGTGTCTGGTGGGCGTGGGCGAATAGTGGGCGTGAGAGTTTCGTGGGCAGCGTCTGTGGCAGTGATCATGGTTAACGTGAGCCGTACCCCTCCCCCCTCACACGCCACCATTACCTGTTACAGTAAACTAACACACAACTCCTAATGACCACAACTGAAATGACTAACAACAAACAAACTAGTCATTCCCGTCCACTCTGCCGTTACGTATTATGCAACAGCCTCGTCTCCCACCCACAACATCTCGACACCATCAGGGTCACTCCACACTCCCCCAAGCTGAACATCTTTTACACACATGGTCCCTCCCAGGCTTCAAGACCTTTACATACAGCCAACTATTGATACGAGACGTCATTCGTGTTGTTTCTTGGGGATAAAATATCACGATTTAGATGAGGAGACTGGTATGGGTGTAAAGAAATGAGGAGACCAAGGAGAGATAAATGATCGTTCACGGAGAGAAATCGGGAGAATGAGATCATGACAGGGTAAACACAACGAAGGCGAGGCAGAAGGAGAGAGGAAAAGTGTGTCGACCACCTCCTCCACAGCGGCGCCATCAACATATTTAACATATATATGGCACCCGGGTGAAATCCTACGTGTCGCCTTATGTTCTGCGGGAGTGTCAGTGTCCTGGTGAGTGGCACAAGTCAGGGGCGAGGCTCAGGGTATAAATCCTCCGCCATAATCCACGACGCCCAGGCAAGGGGGGAGAGGTGCGGCCATGGGTAGTGCCTTAAACGCCTCCAAGGAATGTGTGTGTGGGGGGGGGGGTATTTCTTCAACTCACAGCACATTGAACTAGAAGACGAGGCAGATGTGTTTCTTTTGGGAGGTGAAAATAACCTCAACGGAATACTAGCAAGACATAGAAGACACCCGTAGAATAATACACGTACTTAAGACAGGGTACAGCTACAGGGAAGATACACTGACTACCGACGTGTTGAAAGTAGGACACATACAGGATACAGGTATAGTACAGAGGCAGGGTACAGTTGGGTTAGTGTCAGTACGCAGGTAAGGCACAAGAAGGGCACACACACACACACACACACACACACACACACACACACACACGGTAAGACAGCAATCTGGTGACGCCCTCATAAGGAAATGCCAGACGAAATAAACTTGACGTAAACAAAATCATAAGTTCAGGATTTACAAGAAAAAACTCAAGTGACTAAAACTAGAGTCATAGAGAACGAACTGAAGTCTGGCTGAGGAGAGGTTAAAGGCTGGACTAGAGAGGAATTAAGATACAACTAGATTAAGGAAGAGGGTTTAGAGGTGGGGCCATAATGAGATTAAAGAAGCAGCTCCAATGGGGGGAGGGAGAGGTCACAACGACGTAGGGGGAGGGGCTGGGGGGGGAGAGGTCACAACGAGGTAGGGGGAGGGGCTGGGGGGGGAGAGGTCACAACGAGGTAGGGAAGGTTGGAGGAGGGGCTGGGGGGGGGGGGTAAAATTGGGGTGAGGTGGTAGGTAAGATTGGAAGGAGAGAGGGAGGGGGGGGCTGGGGGTGAGGTGATAGATAGGGTTAAGGGAGACCTGTGAAGGGAGGAGGTGGGGGGGGGAGGGGGATGTTAGGGCAAGGTAGGGATCACGATGGTTTAAATTATGGTTTAAAAAAAAAAGAAAAACTACGTCGGTTTAAGCAAGTGTGTTATTAGGCATAGGACAAGAGTGATGTTACATGAGAGAGAGAGAGAGAGAGAGAGAGAGAGTGTCATGGTTGAAAAGTACGAGGGAGGAAAACCATTATAACGAAGCCAGTGTGTTATTTTGGAGTCGGTCAAGAATAACGCCAAGCCATCAGTTACTAGGACGCGTCTTCAGGATTAATGGTGATTCCTGTAGGAGTATGAAGGGGGCTAAGGTGAGGTCTGCCAGCCGTAGGGAATGGTTAAGGTAGACTGGGAGGTCCTGAAATTAACTTAGGGGTGAAAGAAGGTGTTTAGTTCAGGGTGATATTGGGTGTCAGAGTAAAGGTGGTAGAGGTGTGTGAGAGGAGGGAGTGGGGGGAAGGGGAAGGAGAGAGGGAGTAGAGGGAAGGGGGGGGGGTTAGTAAGGGAGGGAGCCAAGTTGGCCTAATACGGCTACAGGGCCAGGCGTTGACTAGCCTATCCGCCCGTCCCAGCGCGCCATGGCCCTAACAATCAACCAAAACCAACACCCACCCAACATTATCGTAAGAGTCACACACATACACACACACACACACACACACACACACACACACACACCACACTGGTTATATAAAGCTGGTGGCGGTAATAATGGCTGGCGATGTCCCTTCCTTACTTCTTCGTCGTCGACTTGGCGGTGTCTGATGTGGTGTTATGTGAGAGGTGGGGGGGGGAGGCAATGCAAGTCATGAGGGTTGGCTACTGATGGTAAGACAGCCACCCAACACCGATTACGTCACTAAGATCACTTGTTTATATACGACTCAAAATATCTGATTAGATGTTTGTGGTCAATAGTGTCAAATTGGGTGGTGGTGGTGGCGCCGCCTATCCGCCCGCTGAAGATGTTGGTCACAGGGGCACGAGGGATGAATACTGATGACTGCCTGACGACACTCTGCCCTTCTCCAGGACACAAACACAATATTTAGAACACACACACGCACGCACACCCAAGACCTCCTCCCATCATGATATTCTCCCAGATGGTAAAATAAGTCTCCAAAATGTGTTATATGTACAAAAAATCTTTATCCGTTTCTGGAGATTTCAATGTAGTACTAGGAATTAATCCACGTAAGGACTAAATATGTATTAAACCCCCATAAAAACTTGAACATATTTCTATCTCAAATAAAACAAAAAAAAACACATCAATAGCAACTAAATATCCTTACAATTATAAAAAAAAAATAATGGAAAAATAAATATATACTCATTTAAATTCTGTAAATTAACTGGTGTAAACAAGTCTGTTGTGTACCGAGCTTAAGTAAACAACCCCCCCCCCCCCCTTACCTGAAGCAACAGAGTGCACACCTGGGCAAAGATAATACAGGTAAGCGTATCAATATAAAGTGTTACCTGTTGGCCGAGAGACGCAAGGTGTGATCAAGCTAATGATATATTTGAGGAAGTGAAGGTGTCAATGAGTGGGTGGGTGAGTGGGTGGGTGAGTGGGCCAGTGCTTGACGCCGGCACCACCACCACCACACAGCCAAACACCGCCCCAGTACACTCACGTCTCAACCAAACATTTAATTTCCTGTGAAAGTCGGTAGAGAGAACAGCGACTCGTTGCCGTATGTGCCAGTGTGTACGTCTATTTGTCAATCCTTACTCCAGCCACACACACACACACACCCACACACACACACACACACACTCAACAAAAATAGTCTTCCTGCAGATGTCGAGATAAAACCACAAGATTGGAATTTCGCCAACAGAAAAGGTTACATCTACACCAGTCTATTAAAAAAAAAAACGATTACAGAAGAGAGTTTAGTAATCGTTATGAAAGTATTTACCAGAACTCTGATTCCTTGTGTGTTACTTGTCGTCCAACTTCTTAAAACGATTTCCCACATTAGATACAAGTAAATGAACCAACTTTTTCTTTTTGTCACCAGAGAGATTGTGAGTTAAATTCACTATTGTTATACCAGTGTTGTATAATGGCATCATTCGTGGAGTGTTTTACCTTCCTGTTATTATGAACGTTTTATGACATGAAACAGCATAGTCATATAGCACAAGAAATAATGCTTCACTTCTACTTCTCAATAATTTCGTCTTTATTTAAAACTTTCTCGTAACCAAATCTCAAAACTGCGAATAATTCAAGAGGAAATCATCATTCAGGGGAAATATGTCGAGTCATTTGTGTTTTGGTCAGGTGAATATACTGTATGTAGTAAACCACTTCCTTTCATTCTACCGAGAGAGATCCTCCCTCCATCCTCGCCCCAGTACAGTAATTTACCAGTCTAATTACTCCAGCAACAGACAGACACACGGTCTCCCTGAACACATCCTCCTCCTCCCCCCCCCCATCACGCCCACACAACCCCCTTCTTCCCTCCTACCCCTCACACATAAGGATCCACCCCCCCCCCCCAGTCTATATAGGGATGATCTTACCGCTATTATGATGTAAGGAGTTCTTTCATCTCCCCTCCCTAGAGAAATTGTATAATTAGCCACCTGTATCTATACTTAATAAGCCACCTGTATTTGTTCTTATATACCTGGAGAAAACTCGTCAGAGAGATTGTGTGTTTGTGTGTGTCTCTTTTTCTCCGTTCCATGTTTCTTTCTCTTTTTATTATCTCTCTCACTCACTCTATCTCCCTCTGCCGTCAAAACACCCTCCAGAACAGACTGCCTGCCGTCCACACCACAGTAAAAGTTGTTGAGAATAGATCTATATCATCCACTATGTTGACAGACTGCACACACCTCTCTCTTTCTCTCTCGGGTTTACGATCTCAATCCAATACCTCATAAGCCATCAAAACAAGTACGACTCCCCGACACGACCACCACATACTAGGTAAAACCATTAGGGAACACTGCAACCACAATGAACGTACAGACATGACGAGATCATTACGACCACGTCATGCTAGTTACGACCTGGTGAGCCTTAGGTGATAAACGAGCTCCGACCAGTAGGCTACAACCAACTGTTAATTTAAACCACGTGACGACCACCACAAATTACAAGTTTTGAGATGACGACCATATACAAACTACGACCATTAAGCCAAAACCACGTGTAATCTACGACCACCAGATCAAAAATATACATAAAACCACGACCCTAACCACCCAAGACAACACACGTAAGTGGTCGACAGGAGAGGCCTTCTACAGCGTCTCCAAGCACCACCCCGCCCTCAGGAGCCCACCCTCGCCTTCAGGAGCCGCCGCCGAGTGTCATGATCTATAACACAGTAAAAGTGAGAGCTTGTATCAACACACGCTGGTCGGGGTGAAAGGAAGACCAGTCAGGGAGTTAAGGCGCTGGAATAGGAGAGGAAGAGAAAGGGAGGAATTGATGGAAGGAGAAAGGGGAGGGAGTGATGGAGGAGGAGGAAAACTGATGGAGAAGGGGAAGGAAGGGGGAAAAAGAAGACTGGAGGAGGGAAAAAACGATACTAAACAGAGAAAGAGTGAGGAAACAGGAGGAGTAACGAAAGGTGAATAAAGACAAGAATTAGATAAAGAGGCAGAGAAGATGAAAACCCGATATATTACTAATAAAATAAAACAATAACAGAGAGGAAGGATAAGGGACTAAGGATGTCAGGAGGGGTGTGTGAGGGATGGGAAGGAGAGGGCAAGAGATAGGAAGGGTGGATGAGGGATGGAAGACGTGGGAGGGGGTAATGGGAAGGAGGATCCGGGGCCACAGATGGTATACCCATAATGTAGCTCCTGCCTTCACTTTAACCCTACCCCGCCCCCTCACCCCTACCCATCTCCCCCTCATCCCTACCCCCCTCCCTTATCCCTAGCATCTCCCTCACCCGTAAACTCATCACCACACATACCCCTTCTACACACACATACACATTTATAGCGGATGTGATATGAGATACTGAGAGGTAAACATCTATTTTCATAAACATTGTCAACATAACACAGAATCAGGGTCATACGTCATAGCTTATCACACACAAAAATATTTACAATTCTCAAATCCACTTTTCCCTTAACTCCCTTCACCATTAACGGTAGTCTGAAAACGTCTTTATATATGAATTAGAACATAAGAATGGAGGAAACTGCAGCGGGCCTATTGGCCCATACTGGGCAGTCCCGTTTACACCCAACCCCTATTGCTCATATGAGCATCCAACCTATGTTTGAAGCAATTCAGCGTATTCGAGTTAATGATGATATTTGGTAACTTGTTCCATTCATCCACTACTCTGTTTCCAAACCAGTGTTTACCTATTTCACGCCTAAATCTAAATTTGTCCAATTTAAAACCATTGTTACGAGTTCGCTCCTGGTTGGATAATTTGAGTACCTTTGTAATGTCCCCTTTGTTTAGCCCTGCCTTCCATTTATACACCTCTATCAGGTCGCCCCTCGCTCTACGTCTCTCAAGGGAGTGCAAATTAAGATGCTTTAACCTGTCTCTATACTCAAGGTTCCTGATACCCGGGATTAGTCTTGTCATTCTCCTCTGAATTCTTTCCAAGGATTCTATATCCATTCTGTAATACGGTGACCAGAACTGGACTGCGTAATCCAGGTGTGGTCTCACAAGAGCAAGATACAGTTTTAGGATGACCTCGCTAGTCTTGTAACTAACACTCCTTTGTATGAACCCAAGTACTTTATTAGCCTTGTTACGAGCAAAAACACATTGTTTACTTGGCTTAAGGTTCCTACTTATCATTACTCCTAAATCTCTCTCGCAGTCGGATTTCTCTATGGCATCGTTGTTCATCTGGTATCTGGTTTCCCTGTTTACATTTCCTATACTGAGTACTTTACATTTGTCAATGTTGAATTTCATCTGCCATTTTTCAGACCATTCGAAAAATTTGTTTAGATCCTCCTGCAGTTTTGCCGAGTCCTCGTCAGATTTGATAACACGTCCTATTTTAGTATCATCAGCAAATTTACTTATGTTGCTGTCTATGCCGATATCTATGTCGTTTATGTATATAATAAACAATAATGGTCCAAGTACTGAGCCTTGGGGAACTCCACTTGTGACGCTGCTCCAATGGGACTTAGTGCCGTTAATGCTCACTCGCTGTTTCCTGTCCTGTAACCACGCCCTAATCCATTTAAGGATGTCACCTTTGATGCCATGAGCTTCTACCTTTCTAATTAGTCTTTCGTGGGGTACTCTGTCGAAGGCTTTGCTAAAGTCGAGATATACCACATCATAATTGTGCCCCTCGTCCACTGATTCGAAAACTGATGAAAAGAATGTTAATAGATTAGTTAGGCAAGAACGTCCGCTTGTGAAGCCATGCTGGGAATCATTGATCAATCTGTGCTTCTCCAGGTGATTTCGAATAGAGTTTGAAATGATTGCTTCCAGTAATTTGCCTACTATTGATGTTAGACTGATTGGGCGGTAGTTAGAGGATAGTGATCTATCCCCCTTCTTGAAGATCGGTATTACATTCGCTATCCTCCAGGATTCTGGTACTACACCTGTTTTTAAGGACATGTTAAACAACTTTGCTAAGGGCATACTAACGGAATATAGGAAGGAAAGTCCGTTATATAGAGGGGAAAGTCCGTTATATAAAGATGAAAGTCCGTTACATAGAGGGGAAAGTCCGTTATATAGGGAGAGTCCGTTACATTGAGGGGAAAGTCCGCTATATAAAGGGGAAAGTCCGTTATATAAAGGGGAAAGTCCGTTATAGAGGGTTCATTAGATGTGAAACCCCCCTCTAGTTAACTACATAGAAATAGAAGTCCGTTATATCGAGGATCCTTTAGACGTGAAACCCTCCATTTAACGGATTATATATGGAGAGAAATCCGTTATATTGAGATTTCACTAACTATATATATTGTCATTTACCTCGACTATACCCCTTGTGCACCTGGAGACCGAACATTCTTAATCTAACCACTTGGGAATTGCAGGTAGTCGACCAGGTGTTCACACGGTCAAACCATAAATCACACACGATAAAATACCATTACCTGAGCGGCCGAGTCAACACAGCTGACTGACCCAACCCCTCCCCTCTCTTGATAACGTCTCTGGGTGAGTGGGTCGCCCTCTCACCTCGTCGCCCTCTCACTAGCATCAGAGGTCGACCAGATCGTCTTTTTATCATCACTATAGGACGACCTGATCACTACAAACACACACACACACACACACACACACAGACACACACACAGACACACATACACACACACAAGAAACAATTTAACCAAGAGACAAACATACACACCATGACATTCCCACTAAGATAGAAAGTATATCTGACTCTCCATCACTGTTACAAGAACCATAGAAGGCGCTGACGAAGGCCCTCAACGTGTGTAGAACTGGGAGGTGTTACATTAAAGGAAAGAAAAAAAATTTACTCTGTTGAAATAAGAGAAATCCCACAGAAGAAATCTTTACGTATTTATTAATCTTTTCCAATGTGTGGCTCGGCCTAGGTGTGGCTCGTCCAGGTAGGTGAAGGTGGTATGGTGGGTGTTGGGCAGGAGAGCCACACCAGGGCATGACATCAGCGGCTCCTACGTCACGATTCCCTGTTTGATCAGTAAACACTCCATAGGTATAAACAATTATCGACAATTTAACCTGGAAATAGTTACCTAGTGGTGTTGCCATCACCCTGAGACATGAAACGAGGAAGAAATATCGTGTAAAGAGAGAGAGAGAGAGAGAGAGAGAGAGAGAGAGAGAGAGAGAGAGAGAGAGAGAGGTAAGGTAGCCCCACAGAACCTAATGTCGTCCCATTTCTCTCATTTAATCAATAAATATTTCCTGTCATCAAGAAACAAAATCTAAAATAAATAAATAATTAAATAAATCACTGTTATGTCTCCCTAAAGAACCTTGGAGCATCATCACAGCATCATCACATTTGAGTGTCTTTAAGAGAACAATGACTGTGTGGTGACGGGCCCAGAACCACATTGTTGTCACCACCTCCCGTCACACCCACACCGTGACGGGGGTTGATGACAGTGATAACGCCAGGAGACGATAATGAAACCCAGTAATTTGTATTGGTTGAGTAACATGTGGGAAATTAGGGCTTGGGTAGAATAGTTAGAGTAGAGCCGAGATAGAGTAGAGCCTGGTAGAGTAGAGGCCAGGTGGTGTTCACGGCCGGAGATGCGTCCACCCACACCTGGCAATAACACTAATCACAATAATATCCAGGTAACTTAAGGAAAAAGAGGAGTGACCAGGTGTGTGTGTGTGTGTAAAGGTGTATTGGTTGTGATGGTAAGTGGTGGTAGTAGTAGTAGTAGTAGTGATGATAGTTGTGGCCAGTGTGGTGGTAGTTGTGGTTTCGGCAGCCCACTTCCATCACTCTCTAATCACCTCCAGGAAATACCTATACACAATGAGCAGTCAGATACGCTCTTCATCTGCGTTATGGCCTATAGCCTACACCCCAAGATATGATGAGCAATAGCTGTATGACTCACGAGAGAGAGAGAGAGAGAGAGAGAGAGAGAGAGAGAGAGAGAGAGAGAGAGAGAGAGAGAGAGAGAGAGAGAGAGAGAGAGAGAGAGACATACCCAGCCACACCCCCACCATTACACAGGTAGATATGGTCAAATTCGGGAGTTAATTACACCACCTGAGTGACACCTGGTCGCCCTCGAGACCCACACGTAGCTCTCCCACTCACGTGACTTAAGGTAAAAAGGTACAAGACATCACTATACAGGTAAACGGGGGGATATTGAGCTAATTACACCAGGTAAAAGTGTTCGTGCTGGGCCGCTGTCTCAGGTGAGATAGGTGTACCAGGTAACTATTTTTACCAACGATTTAATATTCTTGTAACGTATCAAGGCTTAACACCTGATCATATTATTACTATTATTGTTAGTAGTTGTAGCATTACCACAAACCAATACTAATAGGACAAATATGATTATTACTTTCATTACTTGATTCATATACCTAATACTAACAGGTGAACATATCTTACAGGTGAAGTCGTTAGGGAAAACAAGTTTCAGTTTATTCGCGATATTTTAAAGTTTGAAGTAATGTATTTCTTCTTGTGGTAAATGTACAAAATAAATTACTGACTCACACACACACACACACACAGAGAGTAAAGACAACGTTAATGTTCTACACGCCGCTTGACCTTTACTGGATGAGTGAGAGGCTGCAATTTAGGTGTTGGAGACCCCCTAGGAGGCCATGTTACCCCCCTAGGAGACCGTTTTACCCGTTAAGTCAGGTAATGGAGACCCCCCCCCCCCCTTAGGAGACATGTTAGCCGTTAGGTCAGGTGCTATCTACGTCAGGCAGGTGACCCCACTAGGAGGCTGTGTGGTAACTCAGGTCAAGCTCCCGGTCTCCACTCCCACCACCAACCTACACGTGTCTGAACTGCGACTTCCCACACACACACACACCTCAGAGTGAATCACTACTGACTGCCCTAACACTAGGTTCAACTCCGCGGGTCAAAACATTCCACTTACTAAATTCAATGTCAAGCAAATCATTTATCACCTCCAAGATCTTTTGCACCTATAAACGCGATAATTAGCCATGCACGAGTGACGTCAAGGCATCCAGTTTAGCCAAGAGTGCTGGGTGGGCACACAGCCTTGGCCTAACGGTGCTGCCCGCCTCTACCCCTACAGGTATAATGCAGGCAAGACCTGTTCCCTCAGCTGCGCCACGCTCCACGGGCCGCAGACTCTATTACTGATAAATCGACTTTAAGTAATCCCATATGGAATTTACATACCCGGGGGACGACCCAGCCCAACCACACGGTGAGGTAGGCTGTGAAGACCCGACACAGCAGGTCTGAGTTGGAGCACCATCTTGCCACCTGTTGCTTGTCCTGCATGGTGGCCGGGGTGCTCCCTCCGCCGCCTTCTGCGCCTCTCGCTCCCCCACAACGGCACTGGCACCTCCTGACGCTGCCATCATAGCACTGACACCGTCCTGAGTCTCTTACATAAGGTGTCGCATCATCTTTGGCATGCATTTAAAGCTCTTGGTGTAGTTTAGTTTTCAGTACATAAAACACAACGGTCACTTGTCTCTCACACTAAAACTGGTGACGGCAGTGCATGACACGTGCTGGGACACACAGGCACGAGCATCCAGGGACAAGAGTGTGTTATGTCCCCGCATATCTGGCTGGTGGCACTCGTGATGTACCTGGGCCAGAGGTCACTCAGCCCCACCATCACACACTCGCCCGCCTGAGGCACTAAACACCCAGGGTTATCCAGATTCCGTCACGTTTACACGATAGGATACACCCCCACAGGGACACAAAACACAAGGACAATCGCGACAACGTGTGGACGGGTGGTACGTGTACCGCCTGTCTTCCCTACGGCGCCTCACGACGCACTGAGCACAGAGCTACGCTGGACCCCGCCACCACGGCCGCCTCCACCAATACTCACTCCAGCATCACCTCTTTCACAACCCCTCTCATTAATTCTCACGGTACCTGCTCCCGGGTCTGCACGTGAGCGAATATAAAATATAAAATCTGGCGTCGTATCAACAAACTGATACAGCATATTTCACACGTGGTGGTGGAGAAAATCTCCATATTCGTAATGGTTACCCAAACTTTTGGACAACTGGGTGGCTGTGGCAAGAGTGAGTCAGCCAAGCGAAAACAGTGACTGGGCCCAGCAGACTCAAGGTTCCTCGCCCACGACAAGCATCACTTCCCTCAATTACCCATCACCACAAAGACACTCTGTTCTCAGCCTAACAAACTCAATAAAGTGAAACGAGGGGAAAAGTCCCTGGACTCCTGGATCGTCAACTGGGCTCAGCGGACGTCGAATTTCCTTTCACCTGCCAGACTCAAAAAGCGTAACCTGCCCCCCTCCCTCCGTCGTCCTCACCACCAAGCCTCCACCATTGACTGTGTACCACCATTCATTATACTTACATCAGGGTCACACACGCCCCTTATGCACTCTACCACAATGGGAAAATAGTGATGTCAACCATTTTTTATGACAACTTTAACAAGGAACCATCCCAGGTGATTCAGCGCTGAGGTCCTGAGTCATATTCAGATTAGGAAGTGACACAACAATGAATAACCTCCACGAAACAATTAGTTGATCACCTGGTCAAGCTTCAGTAAACCTTTATGGTGAGACCTTCAGTACACCTGAGTGTCCTGACCTAACCTATGTCTCATCCTGCCATCTGCCATTGACCTTATCCTCTCTCACCTTCACACCCCCCATCACCAGGTTGATAGTATCTTTCTCTTCTACTTCCTATATCCTCATCCTTCCCCTCTAAGTATACAGGTGAGTGTTTATCATCGTCATCAAGGGTATTTTTATGATTTTTTTTCGCTCCGTTAAGACGAACATGACAACACTTTCCCCGGGTGACGTTCGGTATCTAGTCACCACCGCACCCTTGACCCGTCACATAAGTTCCTCCTCCAGACCCCCCGCCCTGATGCACTGACTTGTCCTTCTGACTCATGACACTTTCGTCTGCCTTTGGTCCTACACCGTCAAGATGACAAACACCAACTCCATATTTGTTTCCCTGTTGGGCGCCTTTGTTTCCTCGTGTCAGTGTGGGGCAACTGTGAGTAGGGAAAATCTTTACTGCCGATCACACAGATTTTACCTTCATGAAAAACAACAGCCATATTTTACCAATAAAACACAAACATCACCTTCACTCGATTACATTACCTGAACACCATTAAACTAATCTTTCCAGGTATTTTCCTTCTTCCACTAATGTCGGTCTCTTGTTCCTGCTAATGCCTACACGGTCCTGTAGTCACCTAATCGTGTAAGTTGTCCCTCAGGTCTTCTCTCTCTCTCTCTCTCTCTCTCTCTCTCTCTCTCTCTCTCTCTCTCTCTCTCTCTCTGTCACTTATCTCTACATGACCCTCCCTTCTTCTCCCCTGGGTGTCCCTTTTAACAGATAAGACAGCCCTAGAAACCGCCGAGGTGCTGGAGGCGAGATGTCCAGGTGAGAGGTGACTGGCAGGCTGAGCGAGGTGCCAAGCATGATTCATTCGACCTAGTTAACGTACCTGGACCAAGGACGCACCTGAACTCAACCTGACAACCACAAGTTATCATTACCACCATTACTTTTATTCAAGTACCACCACCATGACCTCCCTGACACCACCAGTATCAACAAGAACTCATAATGTGACCACTACCAACAGTCATCACCCCTGCCACCACCACCTATCATCACCCCTGCCAACGATCACCCCTGCCACCACCTACCATGGGTTTAACACATCACCAGCTACCATCATGACCTGACCTTATTCGCAACCACCAAGATTACATCACCAACCCTATGACGACATAAGTAATAACATTAAGCAACAGTTAATCTACTTATGTTAAGTTAGGTCAGGTTAGGTTAGAAGAGGTCAAACCTTCATCTAACACCGTGTACAAAAATTCTGTTGTTAAGTGTACACGGTAAATCACACAATACACCATTCACAAAAATAACCCGATGACGACACGGTAAGAATAGTGACCCCGTGTTGATGATGTGTATAGGTGAAGCACTACACCAGTTCCTACAACACCTGTGGGACTCGGGCTGTTCCTGTTGTTGTGTGTACGCCAGGTGTAAATATTCAGGGGGGGGGGGGCACCGTGGGAGGGGGGTAGGGTAAGACTCTGATGGTCAAGCTCACGCCTATGATAAACTGGTCCATTAAATAGGAGTAATACCCCCCACGACCCTCCTGACGCCCCTCCCACGACCTGCCTAACAACATACATCCCTCCCTCCCTCCCTCCCTCCCTTCCTTCCTCCCTCTTCCACAAAATTCACTCCCTCTCCACTTCGATCCCCCACCTCCCCCCACCATGACCCCAGTGGACCTGCCTACTCCGACGACCCTGTGTGTTATGCAATGAAGCCAGGGGCATCAAGGGGTCACCCACCGAATCAACAGTCACGATTTAATGTGTTGCAGAACTAGTGGCCATCTGGGCTACCGGTAAAAAGCTTAACCCACTACCAGTTCTTATTTCAAAACACAAGAGTTAATAGAGTCTACTGACCCCTGGTGTAAGGGGTCCACCTCTGAGCTGAATAACATAGCCTGGGGTTACCAAATACAATATCAAACATGGTGGCCCTGTAGTTAAGGGATTAAACCCATAACTGAGGACTAACACACATTTAACTATCATCAAATCCAATGTAACTTCAATAGACTCTTAATAACCAATCACGTGTTGTACAGTAGTTAAAAGTAAGCTTCTCTGATTGGTCCTCACATCTTGTTATGGGTAAGAATTTGACCCACGACTGTCTAAGAGAATAAGGAGTTGTATGCTCACACTTTCTGGCCTTAGTTCAACCCCGGAGGTCCTCAGGAGAATAGTTCAGTCGACCATTAGCGTCCAGCATGATGGGGCGTCTTTCCAAATAGGCGACCATATGAGGGAGTCCAGGCCGGCTTACTAAGTGCCCAGTGACGAGTAAGGTGTGCCACTCCCTCACCTGCCCCGCCCTCACTCACCTGTGTTCACCTGTATCTCCTACTAGGTACAAGTGTCCTCTGTGGTGTGGGGTGTTCTCCAGGTGTACTCATGTCTCCTGGTGTAACTATGTCTCCAAGTTTAACAATGTCTCCAGGTGCAGGCAGCATCAAGGTCGTGCCCCGCGTTCTCCAACAACTAAAACGTCTCCAAGGCCAGGGATGGGTACATGTGAGTCTCCACCTCAACATGCTAATAAGAAGGAGACCACCTGGAGATCTTTCAACCACCACTACCACCTGCCTCACCCATCCCCATGAGTCAGACATCCTGAGTCACCCAACCCTTCCGGAGATTTATGAATCACCCCCATGAGCTTCAATCACCCCATATACTCACTCACCCATTCATTTAACCTCATTCTGTTTACCTACCCCAGTAACCCCATCAACCCAAACCCATTCACTCTAAGCCAGTCATTATTAATTTCCTGTCTCTCTCTTCCCTCCATTCCTCTGAGTCTGTATCATCTCCTCTCTCTCCCTCCGTCAGGTTGAGTCACTTGGGCGAGTCACTTCCGCCGGTGGTTTCCTTTTTAAGTTTAGTCACCAGGCAGCGTTAGTCACGTCTTCATAGTAGTAGACACGGTATACTACACGTTACCGTAATTTGAGTCAATAGGCATGCAATACGTATATGTAATCAGCCGTACGTAGTTTCATCAATCTCCACGTACGTAGTTAACCCGTCACGTTGAGTCAATAGGCATGCAATACGTATATGTAATCACCCGTACGTAGTTAAACCCGTGCAAGACGTAGCAACAATCACCCGTACGTAGTTAAACCCGTGCAACGAGCAGAGCCATACCCCTTGAGCCATGCAACATGTAGTAATGACCCCAGAGAGCCATTCAACACACAGCAATGACCATCATAGGAAGGAGGGGGGAGGGGCAGGGGGGAGAGGAGGGTGGTATCTCGGGTAACGGGTCTTGGGGCACAAAAAACAACACTGGCACCTCCATCATCCCCCGCCCACGCCCGCTCAGGTCACCCACGCCCACACACACACACACACACATACCAGCTTGGGTCACACACACACACATCCTGTTATTTCCAGTTGAGACACCCACACTAACACACCCAAACCACACCCGCCCAAGTCATCCACGCCCATAAGTTCCACAACCCTACACACACCCCCCCACCTCCTCCAACCCTACACCCCCCACCTCCTCCAACCCTACACCCCCCCACCTCCTCCAACCCTACCCCCCCCACCTCCTCCAACCCTACACCCCCCCCCCACATCCTCCAACCCTACACCCCCCACCTCCTCCAACCCTACACCCCCCCCACCTCCTCCAACCCTACACCCCCCCACCTCCTCCAACCCTACACCCCCCCACCTCCTCCAACCCTACACCCCCCACCTCCTCCAACCCTATCCCCCCACCTCCTCCAACCCTACACCCCCCACCTCCTCCAACCCTACCCCCTACCTCCAAATCCTAGAGACTCCTTCAAAACATGACATATGATCCGCCTTAATTAGAGACTAACATGGTATTACGAATGTGAGTGACAGTCAAGTCTCCTTCCTCTCTCTCTCTCTCTCTCTCTCTCTCTCTCTCTCTCTCCTCTCAACATAGCTTCACTTCCACCTCTCTCTTTACCTTCGTCACAGACCATCATGATACTGCACAACCCTTCACTGTCACACACACACACGGCACATTATTGTCTATACCTGGTCGTGAGAGGTATGTATGTATGTATGTATGTATGTATGTATGTATGTATGTGTGTGTGTGTGTGTGTGTGTACTGGCATTGTAGACAAGTGTATGGTTAGATGGGTAAGGCTAACGAGGCCATTTAAACCAAGAGGCAGTGAAGAGGGGTATCAGACAGGAGAGAAGTATCGGAAAGGAGAGAAGTATCGGACAGGAGAGGAAGTATCGGACAGGAGAGGAATCAGGAAGTAAAGAGGAAGTGTTGTGTTCCTCAGCCAAGTCATGCTTAAGGGAGCACAATAATTACATATCATTAGCATCGGACAATAACCACCCCTTAATGGCCTCCGTAAACCTAACCTAACCACTCCTTAATTACCCCCATAAACCTAACCTAACCTAATATAACCACCTCTTAATGACCTCCGTAAACTTAACCTAACCACTCCTTAATTACCCCCATAAACCTAACCTAACCTAACCACTCCTTAATTACCCCCATAAACCTAACCTAACCACTCCTTAATTACCCCCATAAACCTAACCTAACCTAACCACTCCTTAATTACCCCCATAAACCTAACCTAAACTAACCAAGCCAAACCAAACCTAACCATCCCTTAATTACCCCGTAAACCTAACCTAACCACACCTTAATTACCCCCGTAAACCTAACCTAACCTTAATTACCTCTTAAGGCTTTTATAACAACGGTGATGAGTCATTAAGGTCAACAGTATACGGTATTATGTTTAGTCAGTAATGCATGAGTCTTGTGTTTGTCTTTTAGAAGCATTGAAGAAGGTTTCCCTATTGTGAGACTTGACTGCTTGAGACCCCCCCCTCTCACCCCCCTCTCCTCCCTCCCTCTCAACCCCCTCTCACTTCCCTCTCACTGCCGCTGTACAGTTTTCCGCTCCTGAGTGTTTGCTGAGTGAAAGCATTCGGCAAGCAATTCTGAATACTGATGTTTGATATTGTGTGTGTGTGTGTGTGTGTGTGTAAATAATAATAATAATAATAATTAACGGTTTATTGAAGGAGCTTGGCAGCCAGAAGGCTGAAAATATACAGTTACATATTTGGGGAATGGGTTACGAATTACAAATAATATACAAGTAACATAAGTGACACAAATAAGACATATAATAACTTAGATGGGGAAAAGCTCAAACTACAGTTCATTTCAACATAGTGACAGTGTTACAGTATTACAAGTTGTTGATAATTTTTACAATGGTTGGGACTGGGCTGTTCTTATAGCGATCAGTTCGTGCACGTATGGGCTGGATGCGGTTGTGGTGTCGAACAGCAATTCTCGGACAAGGGATCTCAGGTGGTAGTAGGAGCCGGTGTCGGGGATGGTGTAGAAGCTTCTTACCAAATTTGCAGATGAGATCGTGGTGATGGTCAGTGAGAGTCGAAAGGGTCAGTGTGTTGAGCGCTTCTTGATATGTGGAGTAGGAGGGGGAGAGAATAATCTTGCATGCCCTCTTTTGTACTTTTTCTAGGTGTTTACGTTGTGTGGCATTTAGGGAGGAAGACCAGGTGGGGGAGGCATAGGTGAGCTTGGGAAGTATGAATGTTGTGTAAACACTGAGGAGCTCGTGTGCAGGAACTCCGAGGGACTTGAGTCGGCGGAGGAGGTGGAGACGGAAACTGGAGGATTTGACAACTTCATTGACGTGTGTGTGTGTGTGTGTGTTATTGTTAAGATTGCGGTTGGTTATACACACGCACACACAAGCAAACAATGAACCTTTAACCAATGCCTGATCTAGAAACTTCACCGGAACACAAGTCGGAAATAAAAATCATTCCACAATAACACGACCCTGGATGTTTCCCCCTCGTGGGAAGTTTCCTGGTGTGTGTGTGTGTGTGTGTGTGTGTGTGTGTGTGTGTGTGTGAGAAAAAAAAATAACGTAAATGGGAAAATGCTCAATTGTGTCTGGGGAAATCACCTTCATTGAACAGGGAAAATACGGATATGGTGAAGGGCTTTGGGGCAGCTGGTTGGTGTGTGTGTGTGAGATACTGTTATCACCACCATTATCAATACTACCACCACTTACTACTACCACCATCATTATCACCACTACAACAATTCAACCACCACCACCACTACCACCACCACTACCATACAAGACAAGTAGACGGACGAGAGTAAACAGACACACTGACGAAGCTGTCTTAGAGTGTCTGTCAGTACCCAGCTGTTGAGAGATTAGACAAAAGTGGAGCTGTTCAGACGATGCCGAGAGAAGAGTTAACACAGCATCAGTAGTAGTAGTAGTAGTAGTAGTAGTAGCCTACATAAGTCACAGCAGCTTTGAAAACATCATCAGTGGCGACCTGTGATATAAACACAACATAAACAATAACAGCTACAATATAAACAATAACAGCTATAACATAAACAATAACAGCTACAACATAAACAATAACAGCTACAATATAAACAATAACAGCTATAACATAAACAATAACAGCTACAACATAAACAATAACAGCTACAACAGAAGCAATAACAGCTACAACAGAAGCAATAACAGCTACAACAGAAACAATAACAGCTACAACACAAACAATAACAGCTACAACATAAACAATAACAGCTACAACACAAACAGTAACAGCTACAACAGAAACAATAACAGCTACAACACAAACAGTAACAGCTACAACAGAAACAATAACAGCTACAACATAAACAATAACAGCTACAACAGAAACAATAACATCTACAACAGAAACAATAACAGCTACAACACAAACAGTAACAGCTACAACAGAAACAATAACAGCTACAACACAAACAATAACAGCTACAACAGAAACAATAACAGCTACAACACAAACAGTAACAGCTACAACATAAACAATAACAGCTACAACAGAAACAATAACAGCTACAACACAAACAATAACAGCTACAACAGAAACAATAACAGCTACAACAGAAACAATAACAGCTACAACAGAAACAATAACAGCTACAACAGAAACAATAACAGCTACAACATAAACAATAACAGCTACAACATAAACAGTAACAGCTACAACATAAACAATAACAGCTACAACAGAAGCAATAACAGCTACAACAGAAGCAATAACAGCTACAACAGAAACAATAACAGCTACAACACAAACAATAACAGCTACAACATAAACAATAACAGCTACAACATAAACAATAACAGCTACAACACAAACAATAACAGCTACAACAGAAACAATAACAGCTACAACATAAACAGTAACAGCTACAACAGAAGCAATAACAGCTACAACAGAAGCAATAACAGCTACAACAGAAACAATAACAGCTACAACATAAACAGTAACAGCTACAACAGAAGCAATAACAGCTACAACAGAAGCAATAACAGCTACAACATAAACAATAACAGCTACAACAGAAGCAATAACAGCTACAACAGAAGCAATAACAGCTACAACAGAAACAATAACAGCTACAACATAAACAGTAACAGCTATAGTGACTGAGGGAGAAAGCTACTGACTGAAGGGGAGAAAGGATGGGGGGGGGGGGGGGGGGAACAGCTCGTCATTATTGATACATTTTTTGCGAGTCCCCCGTATGACTACCTGAGAAAGTCGACGAGTTTCCCACAGCCAGCGTCTGGAGTGCCAAGTCACCTCCCCCACACACACGCCAACATGGACCATTCTCCCATTGTAACCCAAGTAGCTCATCGCCTCTCAACCACTCGTATTAAATAAACGGATTGAAAAAAAATTAAGTGGTTCGTCTCATCACATTATCTCAGGGGTTAATGATGTCGTACAGGTGTTAATAATGACCCAAGTGCAAACACAACACAAATGTCAGAGGGGATTAATCTACCTAGATGGTGTTATTGCCTCAGAGCTTTCTTTAACCTGAGTCTCCTGCCCTCTCCCACGCTACTTGAAAGAGGGCAGGCAGGTAGGTACGTAGGTAGGTTGGTTGGTTGGCAAGCAAGCACCTGAGGCTGAGCAAGCATTAAGCTGACGTTACAACACATCTGGTGACGACAGCACTTGTAGTTCACCTCATGACAAGTATCAAGGTGAACCCACACACACACACACACACACACACACACACACACAGAGAGAGCTAATTACTTTACCTTGTTAGTCGTAGGGTCGTTGAAGTTCCCCCCAACACACTGTAGCAGGAATATTGATTGTTGATGATAACACCGATGGACGTCTTGTTTATGTACGAATTATACTCATACACGAGAGTAACATGAGTGGATGTTTTGTTCATACACGGATCACACACTCACACGAGGTTCTACTGGCGTACTTCTTAATTCCCGATGGAGAACTGAAGGAGGTGTAAGTAGAGGTCGACCAGTCCTAAAATATCCCTCTACAGGTCCTCAACACAACACCAGTAGGACACCTTGATGGTCCCTGGACGTGTCACTGGTAATAAGGCTCACCTACTGCCAGGACGACTCACCTGTAACTGAGCCACAACTTCACCAACAGTTTGTAAAATCCGTCTTCCTGTCTGAGTGAGCCAAATTCACAGTACAGTAAGCGTTCAGTTCTGCGAATGTACCTGCAGAAGGATTAGTCAGGGCTATCCCATCCCTGGCAGTCAAGTGAGGGAGGGAGGGGGTGAGGGAGGGAGGGGGAGGGGGTGAGGGAGGGAGGAGGAAGAGGTGGGGGGGGGGGGGGCGGCTCCTCAGTCTCGGTGCAAAGCGTGACGTCATAGTGTTCTGAGAAGCGGTCTCCTGGCATCACTGTCATATCCGGCCACAGGAACGCGACCTCTATCCGGCTACTCTCTCATTCTCATCTGAGGTCACTTAATCTTATCCATTATAAACTTTGATAACAATTTTCCTATTTTTTCTCTATTCTACAAAAAAAAAAGTGAATAAACCTAAGCGTTTCTATAACGTGGTCGATGACGCGGCAGCATACATCAAGGTGGGTAGTTGGGGCCTCGGGAGATCTTCATTGACTAGGTATAAGACTGGACCTTGAGTGGCCTTCAGTCGGGAGTAACGTGTAAATGACTGTCCCTCCTCGTCTTTAATGGCGTAGTGGAGCCGAGATATGGGAGGCGTCCAGGAAAGGAGGGAGGGACGTGAAGGAGGTGAAGGAAGAGCCCAACATTACCATAAAAACGTCCTTAGCCTGAAGGAAATCTTACACATTCCCTCCTTCGCCTAAACATTGTCTTCGCTGTTTGTTTACTTCCCACACTGACAGTGGTAAGTTCCCTCAGTTTCCCCGAGTGATACCTAGAAGGATGACCAACCCAAGGACCAGCCCTAGGACCAGCTCACAACATTACCGACTGAGTGTTTGACGACAAAATACCTCCACTTACTTCACCTAAACACGAACCGGTTATAAGTATATTGACTTTAGGATTTCTTCAGAGGGTAAAACACAAATTTCCAAATCATTTTTACATTCCAGATCCTGTGTGAGAGATGGAAGTGGGAAATATTGATAAGGAAATAAATCTTTTTTATAGGTTTTGGTTGATGACGTCCTCACTACTAAATGATTTAATACTGGAAGGTAATTTCAACATTCTGAATCCCCGCGTTGGTGGGGTAGAAGCGCTTGTCACTCCCACGAGACTAGATTCTTCATGATTGTCAATAGTTGATGCTGTGAGCGTGTGGACCACTGACCACACATACACACACCTACCCCCCTCCCTCCCACAAACACTCTGACCCAGTTACCCGTATACACTTGGATTCCTTCTCACCCGGCGACCGAAAGAAAGTGAAAACTAAATTAATTCAGTCATTAAATCCTTTTACTTTTTAACGTGTTTAAGCAGACGTCACCACCCACCCCTCGGGTACCACAGGACCAGCGGGGTATCTGGTGTTTACTGTCTTAACCTAACCCAACCTAACTTAACCTATCCTTGGGTAAAGCTTGGGTAAAAATCCATCAGGTAATTCCACAAAAAAATATCTTAAAAGCGAAAACTAAACACTACACCAACACAACCTTAATTATCACAACACCTCATCACAACACAATCTAGATACACGGGGCATTCACCTTCCTTTATGCAGTCGGCGTGCGAGCTGGAATAAAAACCAGGATATCCTCAGGAAGTTGAAGACGCCTCACAAACACGCGCCGCCCAGATATCAAGGTCCCTCCAGCCCTCCACCTATACTCTGGAGGCAGCGACGCAGGACGAACACCCAGGTAATAAGGTCCCTCCCCCACACCTGTCACCTAAGGTTACATATCTATCCTATATGATCCCCACACCTGTCACCTAAGACCATATATCTGTCCAATACGGCTACACATCTGTCTCAAAGCCCCTCACTTGTCCCTAATACCCTGCACCTGTCCTTAATACCCCACACCTGTCCTTAAGACCCCAACACCTGTCCCTAATACCCCTTACACCTGTCCTTAATACCATACACACCTATCCCCCAAGACCCCACACCTGTCCCTAATACCCCACACACCTGTCCTTAATACCCTACACACCTATCTCCCAAGACCCCACACCTGTCTACTGGAAACAACTTGTCCAAGATCTCCCCAAAACACACCGATTAACAATTTCTTCTGTTCTACTCTCGGTATTTCCCCCTTCCTCCCCTCCCCCCTTCCCCCCCCTCCCCTCCCCCAGCTAATCTCTGTCTCCTGATGATGAAGAAGAATAAAGAAAACTCCTTAACACGTCACACAGTCATTACAAGACATCAATTCAATACCCCGCCATTTCCTGCGCCTATGAGGGAGGAGTCAGGTAGTTGCAGCTGTTGTTGTTATTACCTTAGTGAACAATGAGAGCAGTTAGCGAAATATCTGAGGAGGAAATTAGTTAAACACAAAGGAAGATTTTAGGTATGCTGATGATAAAAAGAAGATATATATGAATAAGTAGGTAAATAAATAAAAAAATAAACAAACACATAACTAAAACAAATAAAAAAAAATAATGAAAATAAAAAGTCAATTAACGGTAGGATGACGTCACTAACAGGAACATAAACAGAATGAAGAGTATAAGTAATTCACCACAACAGAGAAACAGATGGAATTACATAACCCAACAGATGTGTCATGTTATGTTATTTGAATGGCGGCAACAATGTATTTATTTCTGGTCTGTTAACGGCTTGTGAGATGCAACCTGATAATGTACACACACACACACACACACACGCGCACACACACGCACGCGCACACACACACCCAGAATCGTGCACGCAAGTAAGTTTGTTGGTGGACGACACACGCACTCAACCACCTACTCCACCACCACACTCCACTTCATCCCACTCCGCCACACATCTCTCCATCCCACTCCACCACCTACACAACCCTCCACACTCCCTTCATAGTACATACACCCTTCCACATCCCTCCTCCACCCCTTCAGAGTCCACACCCTCCCATTCCACCACCACACCATCCACCCACCCCCCCCCCCCTCCCTCACCTCACACCGACACCAAAGAAAATGTACCACGAGCGTTAATGAGAGACTATTACAAATGCTCAGGTTACTGTTTGTAGAAAGTGGGAAGGAAGGAATGGAGTTAGAGAGGGAGGAATGAAGGAAGGGAGGGAGGAATGAAGGAATGGAGGGAGGAATGAAGGAATGAAGGAAAATATGAAGGAAGGAAGGACGTCCCTAACTCACTTCGTCAATATTTAATCAATGATAGCAGTGGGTTAGTCTCTATACGTCCCCTCCCTTGGTGTCCCTCCCTTAATGAGACAGCGTCCCTCCCATGTCCCTCCCTTAGTGTGGTAGTGTCCCTCCCATGTTCCTCCCTTAGTATGGTAGTGTCCCTCCCATGTACCTCCCTTAGTGTGGTAGTGTCCCCCCATGTCCCTCCCTTAGTGTGACAGTGTCCCTCCATGTCCCTCCCTTAGTGTGGTAGTGTCCCTCCCTTAGTGTCGTAGTGTCCCTCCCATGTCCTTACCCACTTGGGTCCCAAGAATAACCAAGTCCACCCATTCACACCCACGTCTTATTGCTGCCCCTTGTAAACACGCCCATGTTTAATGTACGTGTGTGTGTGTGTGTGTGTGATATATATAACCTACCACCTGCATAGCCAAACAAGAGCCTACTACCTTGACCCCTAAACATGTAGAGCTACGACGCGCAAAATACAAAAGCAAAACCTTATC
Source organism: Homarus gammarus (assembly GCA_958450375.1). Taxonomy (NCBI): domain Eukaryota; kingdom Metazoa; phylum Arthropoda; class Malacostraca; order Decapoda; family Nephropidae; genus Homarus; species Homarus gammarus. The sequence continues at coordinate 2,213,918 of CAUDMG010001926.1, forward strand.
TCCCATTACTAAGAATTCACAATTTACGACGGCCGGGGAAATTGGGTTAAGTTTGTGAAATATACCTGAGTTTTACATCATCTTACCTCCTCCCCCTCATTACCTAAAGTAAATTACCTGCAATGGGAAGTAATTAGGAAATGTGTGGAGACTGTAGCTTCCGTGACCTAGCAAGGTGAAGGTCAAGAGAGAGAGAGAGAGAGAGAGAGAGAGAGAGAGAGAGAGAGAGAGAGAGAGAGAGAGAGAGACGATAGAAGGAGGAAGAGGGGGGGGGGGAGGGGGAAGAAGACAAGGCAGCAGGAGGGAGGGAAGAAGAGGGAAGAGAGACAGGGAGGAGGATGACCAAAAATAACCAACACCAATACCTTAATCTCTCCCTCCTTCTCCCTACCTAAACCACCCACCAACTCTGGCATCACTGCACCAATTACCCAACACTGCCACACAAACTATAGCCATTATGTCCCGTGGTGGATTATATTCGGGCGTTCCACAGGTGATTGTTAACGTCTTGATCCAGGTATGTGGATTAATTCATTACAAACCTGTGTTAATTATCTTCAGGTATAACGAAAGACTTTATTTAGGCTTGTTATCTTTGTCTAGACTTACGAGAGGAGTTTATGGTGTAAGAGAGAGAGAGAGATAAACAATAGAGAAGAAGAAAAAGAAGGAATTGAGGAAGAAAGATAAGAATTAAAGAAAAGAGAAAAGGAATTGAGAAAGAAAGATAAGAAATGAAGAAGAATGAGAAAGAATTATTAGTTGCGCCGTGATCACAGGACGCCCCATCAGTGTCACGATATAGCCATTAAAACACGCGAGGTCGGGAGGTCCTGCAGAAGTATTGACGTAATCCTTAAAGGAGCGTCTCAGGTCCCACCACAGGAAAGTGTTTCGGTCAAGGTCCTTCCTGGATTCACTCAAGGACCTTCCACCCCCTCCTAAGGTTAGGGTCTGGCTGGTTATTTATAGGAGTGTCCTGATGCACCTCAGGGTATCATGCAAGGTCCTCACTGCTCGACGCTCTGGAACCCTTGCCACCTGGGGTTAGGCGGTGTAACTGGTCAGTGAACTCCCAAACTACCTCAGCCACGAGTATTGTACAGGGTCTTCCAGTCGAGACAACCCGGGACCAGCCCTCCATAGGTCTGGTTGGCCTTTACTGGAGCGCCCAAGCACGGTGGTCTCGGCTGAGCTGGGCCACCTGGGATCTTACCTTCAAGTTCAGGGATTGGCAAGATTGTCCTACTGGATCACCGAGAGACCGCGTTACCTAACCACCCGGGTCAAGGTCTGCTGGCCTGGGTCATAAGAGTCACGTCTCGTGGTCACAGAGGCACCTGAAGCTAAGCCTCATTAAGGTGTGTGTGGGGGGGGGGGGGGGGGAGGCGCCAGTGACTCGCCTCACGCCACCATAATCTGACTCACTGCTGGGTAGGAACGCTGACACCTGGTACACCACAATACTGCGTTACCATCATCTAGATTCTAACAACTTGTGGTCACGTTACGACATAAACATCAATAAACATATAACGCTACACAACGCCCTCTCTCGTTCTACCAGCACATTACCTAAGCAGGAACACAGTAGTAGTAGTAGTAGTAACGTTGTTTGTGTAGTAGTAGTAGTAACGTTGTTTGTGTAGTAGTAGTAGTAGTTGTAGTAGTAGTAGTAGGAGGAGAAGGAGCGGCAACAGCTTTGGGCCAGGCTTGTCACGGAAGCTTGTGTCACGGTCATAAAGAGCATTTACCCCCCTCCCCTCCCTTAGCTTGCTTGGTACACCTTCACGGTCAGGTGTACCGCACCCGCAACTCTGGGTCCTGATGCATGCGACTAGGACAAGAACAGTGTAATTGGCGGCACGCGAACTAGTCACCACACAAACCAACTTATGGGCGTAATGAGCTGATGTTACGATGTTTTTCCTATTCACCAGAAGCTTTCCTGAGTTTGTGATGATGTTGATGATCCCGCCAGTGCCAGAATCAGGAGCAACACACACACACACACACACACACACACACACACACACACACACACACTAACTATTAACCATCATAAATCATACTACTATCTTGATTCGTGACCCCCGATACACCAGGCGAGGTCACGCGAGGTCACACCAACACACACGATGACACACAACAACAAAAACATTCAACAACAACAACAACATTAAACAACAACAACACCCCAAGTCAAACAAAAACAAAACTATCATTCAAAACACAGAACACAATTTATTTCTTCTACGGAATTGAAAGTAAAAAAAAAATACAACACTTTCTTCCTCCCTGTCTCTCTCTTTCTGTCTCTGTCTCTCCCTGTCTATCTGTCTCTGTTTGTCTTCCTTGCCCACCAATTTTGTGTCGTTTCCCTAATACACTAATCAGATGGCTCATCACGTCTCCAGTCCAGTTTAGGTTAGGTTAGATTAATCCTTCAGTGAAATAAGCTGAGGTCTAGATTCTTCAGGAGATCCGAATCCACAAGTAAACAAATTAAATTAATGTGTTCTCACGTCTTCAATCTGGGGTAAGAATCACAGTGGGTAAACCTGTGAACCTCGAGGCCAGGGCGTGAGCTAGAGAGAGAGAGGACCAGCACCCGGAAACTCGCTCCCGTGCACAAATATGTCCCGTTGTAACCATTACTCACCTGGCCCTAGGGTAATCAATACACACACACACACACACACACACACACACACACACACACACACACCTGGACTACATTTACCACAGTATGATTTTCTGACAACATACAACAAGGCTCTTGAAAAAAATATGAAGAAGTAACACAAAGCAAGGAGTAATATGTAACTAATTACCTGTCCAGTATGGAACTCACGCAGAGGGCAAGATCAGGTGTTGTGCATGACAGTCTGACGCAGGTAGGTTAGGTAGAGGGGAGGAGTGAGGGGAGTAGGAAGGGGGGAAAGTGGTGATATGAGTGGAGAAGGGGTAGTGTGAGGAGGAGAGATGGGTAATATGAGAGGGGACGGGGTAGTATGAAGGGAAGGGAGGACGGGGATGGGGGGAGGACGGGGATGGGGGGAGGAAGGGGATGGGGGGAGGAAGGGGATGGGGAGGAGGAAGGGGATGAGGGGAGGAAGGGGGTGAGGGGGGAGGAAGGGGGTGAGGGGAGGGAATCATGACTGTACCACATTCGTCCCATTTGCTCATGTATAATCAATCTTGTTCACTGTGGCTGCCCGTCCACCTCAACACCCCTTACCCCTTCCCCTCTTCTCTCCCCACACACTCTCTCTTTCCTCGTCCTTGTACCAACCCTTTCACCTTTTCTCACGCCCACACGCCCACACACACCCTCACGCGCACTCTCTCTTTCCTCCTCCTTGTACCATCCCTTTCACCTTTTCTCACGCCCATACACACACACACCCTCACGCGCACTCTCTCTTTCTCTCTCCTCATCCCTCCAATTCTCTCACTCGCTCATTCCTCCTCCTCCTCCTCCTTTGTTCCCTTGTTCCCTCCTCCACAATCCTTAGTCTCTCCCTCAATCGTTACACCTTGCCTCCCCAATCCGCCTCCCTCACCTGTCGGATATCCACACAAAGACCCACCACACAGTTCCAGTTACACCCCACTACTCTATCCATCTACCCACACAATCCACATATACCTATAACACTCATTCACTTACCTCTATCTTCATTATAAACTCGTAAGGTAAAATATCTTTATGAAGGGCCAACAAACCTATTATAAAAATACTCAAACATATTTATTTCCTTTTATAAATTAGTAATATATAAATTCCCCCTTTTTAAGACATCTACATATAAACGTATCTATATTAACATAACCCGGAAGAAATTAACAATAATATCAAACACCTTCCTTCACTAACACAACCCGGAAGAAATTAACAATAATATCAAACACCTTCCTTCACTAACACAACCCGGAAGAAAGTAATGTTTATATTATTGGTCAACATTTCAAGACGTTCCGTGTATGGTGTCAACTCACGCCACCAACGTCCGGTAAAAATAACGTAATGGAACACGAGAACCAACACGGAACGTATAATGACCAAACAATCCTTCATAATTCTGCAACTTGGGAGTGAACTTGAGGACCCACCCGGAGGTAGTACGCTGTAGTTGGGGGTGGGGGGGGGGGGGGAAGGGTGGGTGTTGTATCGACCACTGTTCTGAGGGGAGGGGGGAGAGGGGAAGGGAGGAGCAGAACGACGGGTGACTCTTGCACGCTAACTCCCCTTCCCTTCCCCTCCTCCCCACCCCTCCCCAACATTGTCGTTATTACAGGTATTGTCACTGTCCTTGATACCAGTAACTCCCAGCGACCATGTCAACACGGAAACCTCCCTCAAATATATATATATCTCACCGACTCGACCACACAAATTACCGTCCACTGTTATTGTAGACACTGTCGCGCTTCGTAAACCATTCTCAATGTCCCCCACTCTTTCACTACCACTACACATGTATCTACCATTACTACCATCACCACTAGCCACCATTACTCCCTACAACACACCACCTTCCTAACCACAGTCCAACCCAACCCCCCCCCACCCCCATCACAACCTAGCAACTCATTCAACCAATCGATCCATCACCACCAAGACACAACCCTTCGCCACCCACCCTACACAACCTCCCCCTTCCCCCTCCCTTCACAAACCCCTTCCTCCTACCCCCTCCCTTCACAAACCCCTTCCCCCTTATGTACTCCGTGACGTAAACCATTAACTAACCTTCCCTTTATCACCCCTCCAGGTAAATCAAGACTCAGGTGGGGAGGAACTGGTCGAGATACTACGTGGTGATTACTTACCTTGATAATTATTACCTGTCCCCCCCCCCCCACCCTCTCACCTGGCTAGTTCGTCGCCCTTCCTTCGTCTTTATCCTTCCCTTTGTTTATTCTAAATATCCTTCCCTCTTTTCCTCGTCTCTTCTCATGCCATCCTTTCCATTCCATCCTCTTTTCACTTCTCTCCCATTCCCAAATACCTTCTCACCTGTTTCTTCTTACCCCCTTTCCCTCACCCCCCTTCCTTTCACTTGCTCTCTCCGCCCCCCCTTTACCCAGCATTCCCCCCCGAGGCTACAAAAAGCTTATCAGTGTGTTAGATCAGTGTGTGTGAGACGCTGTGCTTACCCCAGCTTGGCCACCCAACACGCGCCAGCCCGCCCACCTGTCTCACGCTCCTACCTACCCCTCATTCCCCTCCCCTCCCCTTCCCCCTAATTCACCCCCTCAATGCGTCACGAGTGAGAGGGATAAGGAGGTAGATAGTCAGCCTGTCACCTTTGCTATCCACCCCAGTGCCACCACCTATCCACCCCAGTACCACTACCTATCCACCCCAGTGCCACTACCTATCCACCAACAGTTACCACCACTATACCACCCTCCTCACTACCACCCACAACCACCATCGAACCTCATCACCACAACAACCACTACAATTACTCCCCCCCCTCATCCGCCACATCAAGCCCTTTCATCCTCGTACACAATCATCACGGACTAGCCAAGACTTCCCCCAATCCGATTACACCGGCCCGATACTACAGCCCGATTATACAGATGCTGGGGCATTAGCGGCTGCCTACACCATAAAGAGTGTCTGAAGAATTTGTGTGGAGGAGGGGGGGGAGGGGGGAGGAGGGGGGAAGAGGAGGAGGGGGAAGAGGAGGAGGGGGAGGAGGAGGGGGGAATTAGGTAGGTGTTGTGAATAAGGTTGGTGAATAGTGGTTACCTCAACTATTATTACTAATAGTCCATTATTATTATTAACTCTACTACTACTACCGCTATTACATCCACAATTACTATACTACTGCTGCTATTCCTACTACTACTATTATTATTAGATTGGCTGAGCTGTTGCTGTTTGTGGCTGCAGGTAATAATAATAATAATAATAATAATAATAATAATAATAATAATAAAAAAAATAATATTAACAAACCCATGAGGGCGATCGTGCCTAGTGGTAGAGCCAATATGACCCCCACACACGACACGCCACGCCACGCCACACCACACCACGCCAGGGCCACACCACACCACACACCTGGGTTAAGCACCATCATAAAGGACTTAACTTGTGCCATAGTATTAGTAGTGAGGCCCTCGGGGTTATATCACCAGCACAGTCTGATAACACCAACTCCCCCCCTCCTCCCCACACTATCAATTTCACACCATCTTACACCACTTGCCACTGTGATTGCTATGATAAACCTCTAATCACCAATTAAAGTCCCGACAGCTGTTTTTCTTTACGTAATGACAATCAATTTCTTAAAAGCTAGAGTTACCAGAGTGAGGCTGAAGGGGGAGGGGGGGAACATGGGAGGGGGGGAAGGAGAGGGGGGAAGGAGAGGAGGAGCGGGAGGTAGGAGAGGGGTGAAGGGAAAGGGAGAGGAGGAGGGGGGAGAAGAGGGAGAGGGAGGAGAGAGGGAAAAGAGAAAGAAGGAGGGGAGGAGAGGGGGGGAGGAGGGGGGGAGGGGTAATATCCTTAAGAGGAACATTACACCAATTGACTCATCCCAATTTTTTAATAGGGAGTCACCAGAGCATAGATCATCAGCCAGCCTTAACCTCACCTGTAATTAACTACAGGTAAGTCACACACCACGACACAAACTACAACTCTCCAATTAAATCTTGGTGCCAGAAGCGGTATCATCATCGTCAGGTTTCGTATCACACACACACACACACACGTCGTCAGGTAGAGTCCATTAACAGGTATACATAACCAAAATTAATTAAAATGCAGACCAAAACAAGAAACAAATTATAGTCGTAATGATCAGTAAATGGTGTTTGTCTCCTGGCAGTCCATTACCAGCCCCGCCAGGAACAGTTCATTAATCACAACAGGAAAGACCTAGTATATATATAAATTTCATCACACAAAGGCTTAACTACTTATGATGGGTAATTACCAGCGGACCTTTTTGGCTGGATACAAACTACTTTACATCCCCCCCCCCCCCAATCTAAGCCCCTCATCTCTCGTAGGGAGGGGTGGAGGAACGTGATAGTGGGGGGGGGGGGAGGTGGAGGAACGGGATAGTGGGGGGGGGGATAATAATTATTTATCTCTCTGTGGTGGGATGGTTACATCATTAAGGTTAAACTAATTATACTAGGGTGGAGTCTTATTTGATCTGAACTCACCAGCAAGCCACACTCCGACATGATTACCCCCACAACACTGACTTCCAATTCTCTCTCTCTCTCCTTCAAGACCTGACCTCCTCAACTCTTTGTACGTCGTGACCTATAATGACCTGACATGATTTTTTTACCTATACCTGCTAACCCCTATATATAAATAGAGGGAAAAATAACCTCACCTGACCTCTACCGTCCTTAATTAGGGACTTCCTTGTATTGACCTTACCTGTTGACCTGTTAGCACCCCCACCTGGACCACCCAAGCCTACCTCACACCTGACCAACCCAAAATAGGTGACTCCATACTCTCTCTCTCTCTCTCTCTCTCTCTCTCTCAATGCCCAGGTGTACACAGGTAAAAAGTCATTCACCAATAAGGGTCATTTTTATATATTAATTTACGAGGAATATTCCCAATGCAATACTTAAAATAATCTGGACTACTATGCACACGGGATACAACGCGCTGTATTACAAGTACAGCTAATACAAGTACGAATACAGTAATTACAAACTACAGGGTGCTGTATTCTGTAGTATTCCGTGGTCAGGCTATATAACCTAAATTAACTACCATAAACTATTATTATCCTCATTATCTTCACTACATTCCACATCTCGATCATTCCTACACGTCCAGCAACAGAACGAGACCCGTGGTGCCATCTGTCGGTCGCCACCACAACTAGTTATGACTCGGGCGTCCCATTTTCTGTGCTACACACTTCACGCACAGACTACGGTAAATTTATATCAACACAGCACCTCGACCTGAAAACTATCGTGGATTCGCATGTTAAATACCACTAACCTCAAGAATAAACACCCTAACACTACCTCGGGTTAAGGTTAACGTTAAGGTGGTTAATCTTTAGATGAAATAAGCTGCTGTGGATATTCTTCAGGCGATCAGATATATTTAACCACAGGAATATATAAGACCTTTACCACATTAACCTACAGTAATGTCACACCATTCTGTTGATCATAACAAGTCGGCGTTAACGAGAGGCTATTTCAGGTGTGTGTGTGTGTGTATGTGTGTGTGTGTTATTATAGGTATGGCGGGGACTTACCTGTTAGTGTCACGGTTAGTAAACAGCCATGGTGAGGACTTACAGGTAGGGTGGGGACCTACAGGTAGGGTGGGGACTTACCTGTGTGAGCGTGTCATGGTGATTGGTGAGATGGTGACGATCGGGGTGGTCAGGGTGAGTGTCGACCAATAGAGAGGCGAAGTACTGCTCGTATTCCGACAACCGCTCCACCTGTAATCAAGAAGGAAAAGGTAACCAGATCAGTCCTCGAGGAAAACCTGACATACATACAGAAGTTTCTCATAAAATTCCCCCCTCACAGATGACTCATAATGTGACTCACAACTCACTAGCGTCAATGAATGAGGCAAAATGACTCAACGAGCAATTGTTATCTCATAGGTAGTGATAATGGGATGACGAACACTGTGCCACTTGGGGCTTACCAGAAAACACACACACACACACACACACCTTGCAGTGACCACAACACACACTCAATTGCTTATGAATCTTACACAATGATTGGGCAAAGACTAATGGTTGCTCTATTTCCTGGTTATAACACGTCAATAACAATAAAAATAACAATAATAATAACAATAACAAGAATACTAACGACAACAAGTAATAATAATGCAAATATCAATAACAAAAACAACAACAACAATAATAATAATAATAATAATAATAATAATAATAATAATAATAATAATAATATAAGTATCAAGGGAATAACTTCAAGGACAACCACTAGTACTTGAGCATCGTGTCTACCTGTACCTTAATTGAGGCTGGTACGGGCGAGGTGGGTGGCGAGGTGGGTGGCGTGGGTGGTGAAGTGAATTAGTTATGATTCTTATCAAATTGAAGGGCTTAAGGCTTCCGATTTCTGTCATTTCCGTCTCTCTACCATTCCTTCTCCTTCTACCATTCCTTCACACCTGTCCTTCTCCTTCTACCATTCCTTCACACCTTCTCTTCATCTTAATTAAGGACTCCTGAAGGATCTCGCTTCCTTAACTGAATCAACAACATCCTAAACTCCTACGATTCTTTGTGACCTTGATGGGAGTATAGAGTTGAAGCGGGTGGCCGTCACACCACCTCGAGGTTTAGGGACAAATTGATTATTATCAACTTAGAGACATAAATAATTGATGTATGGAGCGATAGTGGCCATCAATCTTGAGTCATGGCGTCTGTAATTTGTTTGAGGGATGTCCGTGGGCTGGTTGGGTGTCCGTGGGGGAGAAGGAGGTGATTGGGTGTCCGTGGGAGAGAGGGAGGTGATTGGGTGTCCGTGGGGGGTGGTTAGGTGTCCCAGAGAGAGAGAGAGAGAGAGAGAGAGAGAGAGGTGGGTCGCCGGGTGTCCACGGGGGGTTACTGACTATAGGGGAGGGGGTGGGGGAGAGGAGAGGGAGGGGTGAAGGGAGAGGAGGAGGGGAGGGGGAGTATCCTAGAGGTATCCCAGGGGGCCTAAAGGATCCGGCTACCGTGGGAAGGATTTTACCAACCACAACAAATCCTCCAGTAGGACACGATGGTAAGTCCTCTTATGATGAATTGTTTACACATAACAACGTCCTTCTCCTGGCCCTCTGGTGGTCCTCGGGGGAATTACTACAAGAACTTATCACAACAGAAGCTACAGTTTATTCTAATGTATTTATATTTATTTTGCTTTATGGGTTAAATTAGGTTAGGTTAGGTTAAGTTACGTTAGGTTAGGTTAGGTTAGGTTAGGTTACAATAGGTTAGGTTAGGTCCTTTATCACTCATTAGGGAGAAAACAAAACAAAACACATTACTAATCTCTGAGAGTCGACCAATACGTTGATATCATAGATTAAGTGAACCAGATTAAACACGTTATCAGATACGAGGAAAAAATATACGAAATATTTAAGAAACTCTGTGTGTGTGTGTGTGTGTGAGTGTGTGTGTGTGTGTGTGTGAGATTAGGTTAATTAGCAAGGTGTGTTCTCGTGTCTTCAACCAGGGAGGGAAGGAGAGGAGGAAGAAATGAGAAGGGAAACGAAGAAAAGAGGAGGGGGAGGAAGAGGGGAGGGGGAGGAAGAGGGGAGGAGGAGGAGGAGGAGGAAGAAGGGGAGGAGGAGGAGGAAGAGGGGGGAGGAAGAGGGGGGAGGAAGAGGAGGTGTAAGGACGAGATATTTGTGTCAGGTGGGATAGGAGGAAAGATTACAATCCCCAACTGATAACCTACCTGTGTGTGTCTTCAGTGTTCCCAGCCGGGCGGGGAAAAAAACACAGGTATATGTAAATAGATAGATAGATACAGAGATAGATAAATATAGAATAGATATAGACAGATAGGTAGAGGAGGAAGTCACGTTAAGAATCAGTCGCTTGGCCGCAGTCACAGCTACCCACCCCTTACCCCTGACCCTACCACCACCCCCTCCCCCTGACCCTACCACCACCCCCCTGACCCTATACCCTGACCAGAGGGAAAAAATCTCAAAGGCGGAAATTGATTAATACACCTGACAAATACCTCAGCGGGAGTCCTCACGCCGGGGTGTATTCACGAGTTTTTATAATTCTCATGAAAATACTGTGCGAGGAGGTGGAGAAAGAAGGGAGGAGGAGGAAGAATGAAGAAGAAATAAGAATGAAGAAGAGCAATGAGAAAGAAGGGGAAGAAGAGAAGAGGAGGAAAAACGAGGACAATAAGGAAGCAGGGAAGAAGAATAAATCAAGAGAAGAAAGAGGGGAAGAGGAGAGGGAAAGATGAGCAAAGAGAGAGGAGGAGGAGAGAAGAAAAGGAATAAATGAGGACAAGGAAGAAAAGGGGAAGAGGAGGAGAGAGAAGAAGAAGAGAGGAAGAGGAGAAAGGAGGAGGAGAGAGGAGTAGAAGGAAGAGCAGGATGAGGTGTCGGGGAAAATAGGCTAGAGAGAGAGAGAGAGAGAGAGAGAGAGAGAGAGAGAGAGAGAGGGGGGGGGGGGGGGCGGCTGATGGTGTATCGACCAGCGAGTGACTCAAGACGTGGGAACTGACGTTTTCTTTCTGCCGTTCGTGACGTGGTGAGTGACAACCCAGGAACGTTGCTACTGACCCAGACACGTTCCCACTAACTCAGTTCTTACGTTACATTCCCAACCACCCCAAAAAACATTCCCAAATTCCCCAAAAACATTCCCACTAATCCCAGAGCGTTCTTACTACCCGACCACTTATTGTACACACCTCATTGTGAAGGTCTCCCAAAGCACTAACAATCCAAAGGTGCTTCTCTCTAAAGGTACACAAAGGCTCGGTTCAAAGGCTTTCTCCCCCCCCCCCCCCAAACACACATCCGTCATACCTACACGTTTCGATCACTGATATGTCGTACACAAATTTGTCATGAGGTTCGTATGTGTAAACACCTATGAGGGAAGGGAGAGGGGGGGAGAGGCGGAAGGGGGAGGGGTAGAGGGGGGAGGGGTAGAGGGGGGAGGGGTAGAGGGGGGAGGGGGAGGGGTAGGAAGGGGGGGGGGGAGGTGGAGGAGAGAAGACGAGTAAGGAAAAGGGGAAGAAGAATTTTAGTCACCTTTCCCTCCCGCATCCGTCTACGCCTCCCTCCCACGCCTTCCCATACTCTCTCCCACGCCCTCCCATGTATCCATCCCACGCCCTCCCATACTTCCCTTCCACGCCTTCCCACGCCCTCCCATGCTTCCCTCCCACGCCTCACCAACCATGCAGGTAATTACCCTCTACACAATCTGGCCAGGACTTGCCTCATCACCTCCGAAAAATTAAAGCAAACCTCTATTGTTTCCGAGGAGGAAGAGGAGGAGTTAGAAGAGGAGGAGGTGAGGAGGAGGAGGAAGCGGAGGAGGGGGAGAAAGAGGAGGGGAGGAAGTAGAGGAGGAGGAGGGGAAGCATGATGAGGGAGGAGGAGAAGGAGGAGGAAGGGGAAGGGAGGAAGGGAAGGAAGAAAGTAGGAAGAAGAAGAAAGGAGCATAAAGAAATAAGTATGAAGAGGAGGAGGAAGAGGAAAAGAGGAGGAAGAAGAAATTGGATAAGAATGATGGGAGAAGAAGCAACAAGAATGAGAATGAAAGAAAGAATACAGGAAAAACAGATCAGGAGCCTCAGAGAATGTACGTACACACACACACACACACACACACACACACACACACACACACACACACACAGCAGCCCAACAATATCCACTTAATATCTCGTCAGCTTACTAGAGAGGTCCCCTTTACCCAGGTCAATAACTCTCCGGGAATAAAGGTCAATCGTTGTAGTGTTCATTCATCATGTGGGAAGGTCACCTGGTTTGAGGTCAACACACAGTAGTAGTAATAAGGCTTCTGGTGGACAGGTGTGGGGCAGGCAAGGTCAAGCCAATATAGTGCCATGACTCGCAAGTACAAAGGTTGAAAATCTTGCCAATTAAGCATCCTTCCGCAGGCCTTAATGACTTACCGCATTGTTTTATAGTTCTTCTTTGGCCACTCACTCTAACAGGATGTACGGGAGGTAGAGGAGAGTATAAATTAGCTCTTAAACACAGGTGGTGTACGGGCGAGAATCCATTAGCCATTTAGGACGGTGCGTCACTGTCTGGTATCTGTCCACCTCTCAAGTGACGCCTTAAAAAGAAAAATCTTATTGGTCCTTGACGCAAATCTTTTACGTCCAGCCACTATACGTCGCTGGTGGTATAGTGACGCAACTCTTTACAGCTGGACCAAACAGGTAAAACAATCACCAGGTGCTGTAAATGAAGCATCTTTTCCTTTAACGTAAATTTGGGGCACAGGTGAAAAAAAAGTAAAAAAAAAAAAAAAGGTAAAAAAAAAGTAAAAAAAAAAAAAAGGTAAAAAAAAAGTAAAAAAAAAAGGTAAAAAAAAAGTAAAAAAAAAAAAAAGGTAAAAAAAAAGTAAAAAAAAAATAAAAAAAAGTAAAAAAAAAATAAAAAAAAAAAAAAAAAGGTAAAAAAAAAGTAAAAAAAAAAAAAGGTAAAAAAAAAGTAAAAAAAAAAAAAAGGTAAAAAAAAAAGTTAAAAAGAAGCAAAAAAAAAAAAAAAAGCAAAAAAAAATGTAAAAAAAAAATCTATCCAAGAAAAACAGGAACCAATAAACACCACCAAGACAGGAACAAAAACTTGAACTATTAATAATCCCGTCGAAGAACAGTGACCTTAGTGGCTAACGTGGTAACAACTTGACCAAAACTCACCCGACGCTCTTTAAATTACCATAGTGTACTCTACCAGCACACAGGGAAGGACGACAAGCTACTCTCACCAGCAGCCTCAGGGTGGGACTAAACTATACCCAGAGTCCAAGAGTCCTGAGCCACCTTTTCTAAAACATTCCTCCGTTTGTTGATTTATTTCCTCGTCTGTCTCTTATTTCCTCCTTTCCAGAAGCTTCCAGACCCTCTTCCCCCCGGCCGTGCCCTCAACAGCGACAGACAACACTACTGACGCAGATGGAAGCCTGCCCTTACCTTCCAGGGGCTGGTGATGGGCGCCGCCATACTCCATCTTCTGTTGATGAAGGAGAGGCGTTTCAGGAGCTGTATCTCCATGTTGTTCTCCTCCTTCAGGATCTGTCGTTGTCTTCACTGTTGTTTTGGGGGATGATCGTGGAGTCAACCTCGAGTACTCCTACACACATACTTGTTCCTCCTCCTCCTCCCGGTGCTGACTTCCTTGTCGTGTTGCCTCCTTGTCGTGTTGCCTCCTTGTCGTGTTGTCTCTGCTGACAGTCACGGCCTCACTGTCATTGTCGCTTCTGCCTCAAGTGATGTTATCGAAGCACCATCACAGACACACACACTCACCCCCCCTCTGATTATATTCCATGTTTTGGTATAATTAAGTCCATTGGCCCCACAATCACCGAAAGAAGCGGTCTTCATAAACATGATACGACTTATCACAACAGTTCATAGGCCTACAGTGAGTAACACACGTACACACACATCAAACACACACACCGAAGTATATTCAAGACGCACTTAATTCACCACAAAGTCCATCAACAATATTTTCAAACAATAAAACAAAATGAAAGGAATTAATGAACTTGGATAATACTGGGAAATATATTCTTTATCTTTCTCAATCACATACGGTAACAGGGGTATTGGTAAACATACAATACACCTTTCTTTGCAACTGGTTAATAAATGAAGGCTGATTCCATGTTTTCTCTCTGTTTACCCAAGTAATAGTTGAAATGCACCTGTCTGTCTGTCTGTCTGTCTGTCACAAACACACATAAACAAAGACCTCAGTCGCCCATTAGCAACACCACGACCATTACCCATCAGAACTACTACCACCACCACCACTAGACGCACAACACCACCACCACTAGACGCACAACACCACCACCACTAGACGCACTACCACCACCACCACTAGACGCACTACACCACCACCACTAGACGCATTACACCACCATCACCAGACGCACTACCACCACCACAACTCTCACACCACCAGTACTACCACCACCTGAAACACTACCACCAACACCAGATGCGCCACCACCACCACTACTACCACAACCACCACACTACCATAACTCATCACTCGTCTTATCATAACAGCTTCCCTTATCTCGGCACATCACCGTTTCTCTTATCACTGTTGTCTTATTACTATAAATCCCTAAGGTCCGCCGCCACCATCAGGGCACAAACCTCTTGGGTATTCAGAGCTTCGTTAGGGCAGGCGATAGGGTTAGGGCAGGCGATAGGGAGGTTTTTATTAGTGCGAAATGAGAGGAGATTTAGAAGTGTGTGTGTGTGTGTGTGTGCGTGTGTGTGTGCGTGTGGGAACGTGAGAGGTTATCAGGCGTTCATCTCAAGACTACAAACACCTATATCTAGTGAACTGGATTCCTCAATGACGTAAACCTCTTCTATGACCTTACGTGTCTTATGTATGATGATGATGATGATGATGATGATGATGATGATGATACACGGAAACACACAAAGCTAATATGTAAGACAGAGTGCGAATTAGGAGGAGGAAGAAAGGAGGAAGAGAGGAAAGGTGATAAGGAACGAGGAGAAAGAGGAGAAGGAGTGTGTGTAAGGATGTAGGAGGAGAGGTAACGGTGAGGGGTGTGGGTAGCAGCAGGTAATTACAGGAGTGTTCACCTGGCACCACCTTGGGGAGTGAGCCACAACAAGAGCCCCGCTGACAGTACCACTCCGGGCCACACCAGCTGACTGTGATGCTCTGGTATGAGAGGGAGGGAGAGGGGAGAGAGGGAGGGAAGGAGTGAAGGAGTGGGGGAGTGAAGGAGTGGGGGAGGGAAGGAGTGAGGGAGGGAGGTGATGGTTATGTCAACGGTCCCTCCACACCATAGTCTCAAACTACCCACAGTGACCCCTACAAGGCAACAGCAACACTACCCACGACGGCCACACCACCCACGATCCTCAGTACGCCCACACACACAGCCGACCCACTCAACTCAAGGACCTCACTAACTACTCGCCTCTTGATCAATATTATCACGTCCTGTCACTCACTCACTCACTCGCTCGCTCGTCGACATGTTCAAGCAGAGGGAGGCAGGGGAAGAAAGGGGGAAAGGGAGAGGAAGGGGAAGGAAGGGGGAAAGGGGGAAGGAAAGGCAGGAGGAGGAAAGGGAAGGCGGGGGAAGGGAGGGGAAAGCAGGGTTAGGCAGAAGAAGGCAGGTAGAGGCAGGGGATGGCAGGGAAATAACAATAACACCAATAATACTACTATCAACACAAATTTCAACCAAAGTACAAAATAAGTATAGGAACAAACGCCTACATTGTATCAGGTAGTCAACTGAACGATAAACAATTAGGCTTTACAAGGTGTTGGAGACGTTTTAAACAACCTCTAAATCCACGTGGGAGTCACCTAATAGGCCAGTCAGTCAAGTCAGTTAGGTCAGTCAGTAAAAGTAAAAAAAAAATCAGTCAGTTCAGTATCCAGTCACCCAAATTTGTCACGATTCCCAACGCCCGTAGCCACCAACCCACGCCCCATCCTGACCCACGCAACCAACCCACGCCCCACCCTGACCCATGGTAAGCCCTAGCCCACAACACTTCCCATGAGAACTCGGCCACAAACGCATTACGCTCGTGACATTTATGTACAAAACCGTTTTCCATTTTTTAACGGTTGACGGCGTGGTAAGGGGAGAGTGGGGGAGGGGGGAGGGGGGAGGGGGGTAGGAGGGGGGAGGGGCTGAGTGGAGTGGATGGAGTATGGTGGATGTGGAGGGTGATAAGGTTGTGGGAGGAGTCGACTGGAGTACAGAGGTAATGTATGGAGGGAGAGAGATGGAAGGCGAGAGGGTAGGGGTGAGGTATGAACCATTAAGGGAGAATATGGAAGGGGTTGAAAAAAATGAGAGAAGGGAGAGAGAAGACTGGCAAGGGGGGGAGGGAAGGAGTGACTGATTCATTGTAAAGGAGAGAAGGGTAAGGGAGGGCGGTGGGGTGGGGGGGCAGAATGAGGGGAGAAGCTGCGGTTGGAGGTGTGGGTGATTTAGTGGGGAAATGAGGGGAGGAGAACAAGGGGTGTGAGGAGTCAAAAGTAACATTATTAGGGAGGGGGGGAGAGAAGGGGAAAGGGGGGGAAGAGAAAGGGAAGGGGGAAGAGAAAGAGAAGGGTGAAGAGAAAGAGAAGGGGAAAGAAAAAGGAAGGGGAAAGAAAGGGGAAGGGGGAAGAGAAGGGGAAAGAAAGGGGAAGGGGGAAGAGAAGGGGAAAGATGGGGAGATGGAGGGGGGGGGGTGAGAAAGATTCAAACTCTCCACCCAAATCACTCTATAAATGTCACGTTCAGGAACTTGACACAGGACGAGTGAGTGACAGAATGAGTGACGCCCCCAACCGGCTGCTCTCACCATCACCAGGAACACTATACACACTAATTCTTCCTGAGGTGGTTAGCTTAGGTTAGGTTAGGCTGGGTTAGGTTAGGTTAGCACGAGACATGTACTGTATATCACGTAACACCTTCCATACATTACGTCGACTAACACTCAGTACGGTACACCAAGACGTTCCTCGAATAAATGGTACAGTTTAACCTCTGGGCCGGTACATCACAGGTGAGAGGTAAAAGAAAGCTGTGTACCCCCGACAGTGCGGCGTACCACAAGAGGGTACCATAGGAGGGAGGGAGGGAGGGAGGGAGGGAGGGAGGGAGGGAGGGAGGGAGGGAGGGAGGGAGGGAGGAGGGAGGGAGCGAGGGAGAGGAGGGGGAGGAGGGAGGGAGAGGAGGGAGAGGAGGGAGGGAAGCTGTGATCATTAGGGGCGGCCAAAGTTAGGGTAAGTGTTCTTTGTTGTGGAGAAGTGGGCGTGGGCCTCTGACACACACCACCCATGACACTTAAGAGAGAGAGAGAGAGAGAGAGAGAGAGAGAGAGAGAGAGAGAGAGAGAGAGAGAGAGAGAGAGAGAGATAAGTAAATGGTCTGGTAGTCGTCGGTAAGGAGAAACTGTCCAGCAAAGCGAGTAGATAAAAATAAGGGAAAGGGGGGTGAAGGGAGGGGGTTAAGAGGGGTAGGGGAAGGGAAAGGGAGTGTGGGGGTGGAGGGAGGAGTGATAAAGGACTGTAATGGCTATAAAAGGAAATTGAGAGTTTTTACACCGGCAAATATTCGTCATTATCGAGGCCAAATTGATTGAAATTCTGTTCTTCACTTCATTATTTACCATCTACGAGCTTAGGTGCGTGTGTGTGTGTGTGTGTGTGTGTGTGTGTGTGTGTGTGTGTGTGTGTGTGTGTGTGTGTGTGCAAGCTCATTCTCACGTACACAAATCGTTGAAAATTGCGGTAGCTGTCTTCTCATGCTTCCGGGGAACAGTGACAATTTCTCATACCATTAGTGGAGGGAGGGAGAGGAGGGGAGGGGAGCGTTTGGGTAGACTGAACACACACACACACACACACAAACTCAAGACGTATACACACACACACACACACACACACACACACACACACACACACACTCAAGACGTATACACAAACACACACATATATATATATATAGTACAGATACAGACACACATTCCACACACAAAAGACACACGCACACACACGCATATAGCCACATACACCAGACAGACAGACAGACAGACAGACAGACACAAAATTGCAACCGTTGAATTTTCTCAGGATGTGGTTTGAGTCAACGTAATATTTAAAGTCCATAATACTATTTTTTCCCTGTTTTTCCCTGGGTTTTTTTCCCCGTTTTTACCTGACTATTTTTTCCCTGGTTTTACCTGACCATTTTTTCCCTGTTTTTACCTCACTATTTCCTTCTTATAATCCCGTCTTCATTTTCCTTAAACTCTTCCGTTTTCTTTTACTCTTCAATCTGGTGTTTCTTCTCCTTTCTTCATAACGGCCCTTACTCCCAAACACTAACCTAAGCTGAGCTAAGCTAATCTAACCTAACCTAACCTAACCTAACCTAAGCTAACCTAACCTAACCTAACCTAACCCAAACACTAACTTAACCCCCCCCAAGTGTTTAGCCAAGAGGTGAAATGAACTAGGGGGGTTATTCTTCACGTGATCCTTATTACTATTATTACTATATTATTGCTATTTAAACTAAGTAAATAAAATAAATAAATAACGAAGTGATAACCGTGGTAACATGTTCTTATTACCACCATGCTATTGTACTATTCCAGATGATACTAAATGTTACATAATACTTCCTTGAGATAAATGTATAGTATATATCAGGTGCCTCAAAGAGAGTTCAGGTTCTCAACTGGCTCAACCATGTTAATATTGTTATTATTATCCACTCTGTATCTGTGTTGTTCTGGCTAAATAAACTGTTTCAATATTACTATTATTACAAAACAATCAAGGTACAGCGAGTTACAGGACAGACAGACAGACAGGCCGGGAGGCTCTTAAGTACACCAGTACCAACACCCACCACCACTGTCCTTGACGGGCCCATTACCGCGCCATCTTGGAGGGAACGGTTACGTACCCCCTCTCCCTCACCCCCTCTGTCCCTCTCCCTCACCCTCTCTGTCCCTCACCCCCTCTGCCCCCCCCCCCCCCAGCACAACAGCCTCTAACACCGGACACCCAACGGCCTACATACGGCTGGAGGAGTTGATTCGTGTGTGTGTGTGTGTCGTGACGGTAGAGCACGGAACACCTCACACACACACCTAACCTTCACCACCACACACACACGCAAAATCACACGCAAAAAAAAGACGACCTAATAAAAAGAGAGAGAGAGAGAGAGAGAGAGAGAGAGAGAGAGAGAGAGAGAGAGAGAGAGAGAGAGAGAGAGAGAGGTTGCTGTAATTGTTGACATTCTGAAGAGGTTTCATTGAGTTTGTCCTCGAGAGATACACCACCAACAACTAGCTGCGTCTATTGTGTTGTAACTATTAGAATGTTTGTTATCTTTCTATTCATCTATATAGGGTAACTAACTATTGTGGTTATACAGGTGATTAAGACATGTTGTGGTGTCTTACTGTTGTAGTTTGGTTATAGTGGAGATAGTGGTGATAGTCTATTAGTGGTGATGGTGATGATAGTCTATTAGTGGTGATAGTGATGATAGTCTATTAGTGGTGATAGTGATGATAGTCTATTAGTGGTGACTCGATTCCCTCTCCATGTACCTCTACCTCCCTCACCACCTTACCTCTACCTCCCTCACCACCTTACCTCTACCTCCCTCACCACCTTACCTCTACCTCCCTCACCACCTTACCTCTACCTCCCTCACCATCCTTACCTCTACCTCCCTCACCACCTTACCTCTACCTCCCTCACCACCTTACCTCTACCTCCCTCACCACCTTACCTCTACCTCCCTCAACACCTTACCTCTACCTCCCTCACCATCAACCTTACCTCCCTCACCACCTTACCTCTACCTCCCTCACCACCTTACCTCTACCTCCCTCACCACCTTACCTCTACCTCCCTCACCACCTTACCTCTACCTCCCTCACCACCTTACCTCTACCTCCCTCACCATCAACCATAACTTTACCTCCCTCACCACCTTACCTCTACCTCCCTCACCATCAACCTTACCTCCCTCACCACCTTACCTCTACCTCCCTCACATATATCCAGGACCTTCCGACAGACACTCCTTACAATCTCTACCCCATCCCCCACCCCCCACCCCCCCCAGCAGGTATTTCCCGTAAAAGGTGTTTCCTTCTGCTGGAGACCCCCCCCCCCCAACCTTCTCCCCACCCTGATAACTAACGTTGTCTCGAGACCCCGGGTGTCCAAGGTGCCACTCCTAGCAATCTGCCATAGAAGAGACTCACCAGCCACGACACAGAGGGCGGACCTGCACCTTAATATCACGCGTGCAGGTCATCGTGTGAGGGATGCCACACTGAGGGTTCCTTCCAGACACCATGTTGCATAAGAGAGGACAAGGGGAACAGAAGGACTCCTCCTCCCTCATCGTAAACACAAAGTCAGATGAATGAGCGAGCTTCACCACACGACACGAGGCTGAGTCCACGACACCCACTCGAGAGGGAAGACGAAGGGTGAAAGCAGACACCAACAACATCAGGTGGGGGAAGGATGGTGGAAGAGAGGGAAGGATGGTGGAAGAGAGGGAAGGATGGGGGAAGAGAGGGAAGGATGGGGGAAGAGAGGGAAGGATGGTGGAAGAGAGGGAAGGATGGTGGAAGAGAGGGAAGGATGGGGGAAGAGAGGGAAGGATGCTGGAAGAGAAGGATGGCAAGAGAGAGAGAGAGAGAGAGAGAGAGAGAGAGAGAGAGAGAGAGAGAGAGAGAGAGAGAGAGAGAGAGAGAGAGTCCAGGTCTCATCTAGGGTGTAAGACTAAAAGCCAAATCATGTCTGGGGGAGGTCGCCACACACACCACCCCGTCCTCCCCATAACCTGTCCATGCCCAACACCTTTCCTTAATCACCCCCCTCCCCCCCAGTAAGACAATAACCCCTCCTTCCATCCCCACCCCAACACCCCACCCAACACCCCTCCCACAGCCAACACCCGAATAGAAAACAAATGAATCTTCTTGGAATAAAAGATAAAATAACAGGTGTGTAATTGAGACGAGGACAGGTGTAATGAGGGACCCAGGTAAACAAAACAGGTGTGCCTTAGGTTAGGTTAGATTGGGCTTAGGCTGGGTTAAGCTAAGCTGGGCTGGGCTGGGCTGGGCTGGGCTGGGTTCTCCTCCTTGGATCATTACGTTTTGGGGTCAAATACTGTGTGAAGGTTTATCGCGATTGAGGCGGGGGGAGGGGGGGGGGTGATAACTGGCTGCTAATTAAGGCTCGGATACCTGTTTGGTACCTTGACTGGTATGGCGGTGTTTTTTTTTGTTTGTTTCAGGAGTACCATGTGGGTAGTTTATATCTGTGGTAATATGTGTCTTATGGTATTTTAAGGGTACATAAGGCGTATTAGATTTGATGTGTCCGTTCAATTACTCCACTCTCTCTCTCTCTCTCTCTCTCTCTTCCCTTCAAAAAAAATAATAATAATATAACATAAGGGCAAAACTTATCTCTACAAATATTTAACTCCTATCCACTTCAACTAATACCCCATCATACTATCCATCTATCCAACCATCCCGACCCCGCTATAGTCTTTACTACCCTCAAGCCACTCTATCCGCTACGCTATCCACTCTTAATAAAAGTCTCTGCTACTAGGCATAACCCGCCAGCTCTCCTACCCGCTAGTTCTCCTACCCGCCAGTTCTCCTACCCGCTAGTTCTCCTACCCGCCAGTTCTCCTACCCTCTAGTTCTGCTACCCGCCAGTTCTCCTACCCGCCAATTCTCCTACCCGCCAGTTCTCCTACCCGCCAGTTCTCCTACCCGCCAGTTCTGCTACCCGCCAGTTCTCCTACCCGCCAGTTCTCCTACCCGCCAGTTCTCCTACCCGCCAGTTCTCCTACCCGCCAGTTCTCCTACCCGCCAGTTCTCCTACCCGCTAGTTCTCCTACCCGCCAGCTCTCCTACCCGCCAGTTCTCCTAGCCGTTAGCTTAATTTTACCTGTCTAAGTCCTACCTCAACGTTCCATCATACCCAAAAGATCTTCCATACCCAAAAGATCTTCCCTACCAGGTGCCCTATATAAACCTAAAAATTCCCTAGGATCATTTTTTCCCTTTCCCCGACAGTCCTTTTCCCTAAATGTCCTATTGTATATGTTTCCTCCCTTTCCTTTTCTTCCCTTCCACCTTTCCCCTCCCCTCCCATCCCATCCTCCTCAAATTGCTCTGTTTGTTTATCCGCTCCTGATCTATATAGCTCCTAGTTCTGCTATTTATTACTAGCCCCCCACCACCAGCTAGTTAAAACCTCTATTCTGTGTTACCTCCTCCTACTCACTCACTCACTCACTCACTCGTCAGTCAGCTCCACCAAACACTCAGTCAACCCCACCTGTAAGACCTTAAGCTGCACACCTACTAATTACTCAGGTGGAACATCATACGTAAATAAATACACCTGAGCTGCTGCACTACCACCACCACTATTAACATTATCAACACTACAACCACCACCACAATCCCCATCACTGAAAGGTCAAGAAAGGTCAGCATTGGGTGAGTGAAGGTACAAGGTGAGTACAGCTACAAGGTCAACACAAGGTCAGAACAGCTACAAGGTCAACACAAGGTCAGAGCAGCTACAAGGTCAACACAAGGTCAGAACAGCTACATGGTAAACACAAGAAAATGCAGCTACAAAGTCAACACAGCTACAAGGGCAACACAAGGTCAGAGCAGCTACAAGAAACACAAGGTCAGAACAGCTACAAGGTCAGAACAGCTACAAGGTCAGAGCAGCTACAAGAAACACAAGGTCAGAACAGCTACAAGGTCAGAACAGCTACAAGGTCAACACAAGGTCAGAGCAGCTACAAGGTCAACACAAGGTCAGAACAGCTACAAGGTTAATACAAGGTCAGTACAGCTACGAGGTCGCCACATCCACAGGTTAACTTACCAAGAGGGCGGGCAGAAGCAGCTGGTTGAGAGCGAGGCCCCGGGAGAGGTGGAGGAGGAGGAGGAGGAGGAGGTTGGGGAAGAGGAGGAGGAGGGGGTTGAGGAGGAGGAGGAAGAGGGGGAAGGTGGAAGAGGGTGGGGGTGGAGGGAGGGTGGTCTTGAGCAAAGTGGGCACCTAGCGAGAACCCCCTAATCTCTTACCTGTACCCCCTGCCCACGTCCCCTGTACCCCCTGCCCCCTACTCACTTGACCTACAAGCCATCGTCGGTATGACCTTCTGCTGCCACATGCATTGGCGGTAAGGAATGCGAACACAGCAGCGGTCCAGCACAGGAGACCGCTGCTGTGTGGTGGCTCCGGGGCGCTCGTCAACCTGGAGGAGGAGGGGAAGGAGGAGGAGAGGAAGGAGGAGGGGGAAGGAGGCGGTGGGGAAGGAGGAGGGGGAAGGAGGAGGGGGAAGGAGGAGGGGGAAAAGAGGGGGAAGTGGGGGAGGAGGAACAGGAGAGGAGAAGGAAGAAGAGGTGGAGGAAGAGAAGGTGGTGGAGGAAAAGAAGAAGAGGAGGAGGAGGAGCCCAATGCAACTTCCAGGGTGACGTTTTTCTGACGTTGATTCCAGGAGCTCCGTGACGTAACACCAGGTGCACTCAGGTAACGTATCAATACCGTCTAAACGCCACGAGTTCCTAAACAAAAGCTTCATCGGGTAATTATTTCATTAATAAACAAAAGATAAATTTGCAAAAGGTGTGATAGTTGTCGGACAGGGGGAAGGGGTGTGGGGGGAAGGTGTGGGGGGAAGGCAGTGAGGGGAAAAGAGTCATTGTCAAGGCTGAAAGGGGAGACAATTACAAAGGAAAGTGTGGCACGAGATGTCTTGCCCGTTAATGCCTCTGTGTGTGTGTGTGTGTGTGTGTGTGTTCCTACCAAATACACAACCTTGACAAGTACGCTTCAACCTAACGCCCATACAGTCTAAATCTTCGTGAAATGATGTCTGCTTAAAATGTGATTAATAATAATAATAATAATAATAACAACAAAGACTAATAACAATAATAACAACAACAATAATAAACAACTACATCTTCCCTCTCGTTACCTAACCATAACCTTTCAGCACACACACTACCACCTGTTGCATCGCCCAAACTATACCATATCAACCATACAAGAACAGAGCCAGTCACGATTATTAACTGGTGTTTACAGATACGAACACCGGGAAGGTATTTCGTATCATCATCAATTAAGAACGTCGACTCTACCGGCACAACACGAGGTATATTTACATCCAGGTTACGGTATAGGTCTTGTGAGTACGGTACCACAACAAAATCTCTCTCTCTCTCTCTCTCTCTCTCTCTCTCTCTCTCTCTCTCTTCCTATGTCTCAAGACAGGTCTGGTTGAGGCCACACAGACAGACAGGTAGGCAGGTCTGGGATACACACGTTGTAGAAGAGAAGAGAAGAGAAGAGAAGAGAAGAGAAGAGAAGGGACGCTAATCTCGATGAAGAGTGTAATCCTCCTTATGACAGGTCTGGTTAATACTGATAATTAGCCTTTATCAGCGTCCAGTGAATAGGTCTTTCATTCCCAGCCAGACTAGCGTGTTGGCTGGTCAGATTACCACAGCTGGTTATAGAGGAGTGGGGTGGTGGTGGAGTGGGGTAGTAGTGGTGGTGGTAGAGGAGTGGGGTGGTGGTGGTGGTAGAGGAGTGGGGTGGTGATGGTGGTAGAGGAGTGGGGTGGTGGTGGTGGTAGAGAAGTGGGATGGTGGTGGTAGAGGAGTGGGGTGGTGGTGGTAGGGAAGTGGGGTAGTAGTGATGGTGGTGGTAGTGGAGTGGGGTAGTAGTGATGGTGGTGGTAGTGGAGTGGGGTAGTAGGTCTAGTGGGATAGTAGTGGTGGCAATGGAGTGGGGTGGTGGTAGTAGTAGTAGCAGCAATGGTAATATCGTAGTGGTAGTGGTAAGAACAGAGGTAGGGAGGTAAGTAGGGGATAAATGGAGAGGTAGGTAGAGAGGGAAAGAGGGAGATAGGAAGGGAAGGAGGGAGATAGGAAGGGAAGGAGGGAGATAGGAAGGGAAGGAGGGAGACAGGGAGGGGAGCAACCAATACTGGAGGGGGGGGGGGGTTCTGAACACCAGCCAAGGTCAGACCGGTCTAGTCCTGCACGGTTACCACCAACACTGAACATCGTCCGATTTTTGGAATTAATGAAGCAGTTCCGATACAGCCAAGAGACGCAAAAGGAACCGATTTCCTGACGATTCATCTTCACTACTGTAAGGGTTGAGGGGCAGGGGGTGCCTTAGGGCGATGCTGGGAGTAAAACTGTAGGGTACGATGGCAGTGGTGTGTGTGTGTGTGTGTGTGTGTGTGTGTGTGTGTGGTCCCCAGGAAGAGATCTAACAGGCCCAAGCTGTACACCCTGCCCAACCCCACCGACAACACTACCACCACCAATATAACAATCTAGCACCATTAACACCAACAATGATGATAATTTATTACCACCATCTCCAACAAAACCGTCTCCCACCATCAACCTAAAACACTCGAATCACCAACATAACTCGCCATCACTACCAATCAGGCCAACTTGTGGGCGAAGGCGTGAGGGCGTGGTGCTGCAGGGCACATGTGACCATGGGTGTTTACTGACTCTGTATGTTTTACGCTATGTGTGGGCGTGGGTGTACGGATGCGGCTGTATGGATGTTGTGTTCCTGGATGAGCGTGGGAATGGGCGTCGTAGGCGTGGTGATCCAGGATACATGCGGTCGTGGGCGTGGTGATCCAGGATACATGCGGTCGTGGGCGGGGTGTCCCAGAATACATGCGGTCGTGGGCGGGGTGTCCCAGGATACATGCTGTCGTGGGCGTGATGGGCGTGTGTCCATGAGGTAGGGGGGAGGAGGAAGAGGGTTGCAAAGGCTAGCGAGGGTTGTTCACTTCCCGGAATCACGGGTAATCACCAGCAATAACACTTTATTTACGTATTTCACTGCCGCCATGAACAGTGAGTCACGTTACATCCTCATTCGTGCAATAACTGCGTCATGATCATGGCTACTTACTTATCAAACTGACACACACACACACACACACACACAGAACACAGATAACACGACAGCTAGTACGAGTACTTTTATAGTACGCCGGCAGAGTACTCACGCGTCCAGCCTCACGACTCAGGAATTACGACTCACCAGGCCACGTTATATTCACCAGACACTCACTACACACTCACCACACACCTTCCTCTAGAGTCTCTCCTTCACTCCTTACCTGAAACATAAGAAAAGATTAATTAGTACAGTACAGGTGAAATTATATCATTGATTTTCCGAGTAAATAAACAGTTAGACAATCCCACATTCTCACCCTTACCACACTACACCTCCCTCCTACAACACCCACACCACACCCTACCCCTTCTCTACCACACTACCACACACCTACCACACCACCAACCAGAACACAGATCGTATAAAAAAAATATCTACAATTTAGAAATATCAACACAGGTGCGAGAGAATAAGTTACAGTGAACAGGTAAAGCAAAAACACCTTCAACCACTACCAGCGAACAATACCTGCTGGGGACACACACACACACACACACACACACACACACACACACACACACCTCAAAAGACTGACAGCACAGCAATCAGAATCAAGGTAATTCTGTTTTTTCACCTTCTCACCCAGACATTGATTCGTATTTCAACACACAGCTCATTCACCCCGACATGTAGAAGGCAGTACTGCTATACCAATGATGAAATTATCTTACTAAAAAAGAGTCACCTGGTGTTTTTTCTTTGAGGAGGGGGGGGGAGTAATTAGCGTTCAAACAGGTAAAGAAAGACATAATGGGAACTAAAATGCATCGTGAGAGAGAGAGAGAGAGAGAGAGAGAGAGAGAGAGAGAGAGAGAGAGAGAGAGAGAGAGAGAGAGAGAGAGAGAGACTATCAAATTTCCACACTACAATTCACAACACCTATAGAAAAACAAACCCACCTTCCCTTAATAAGAACACCTGTTCCCTCACACACCTGGAATATTTACCTCCAATCACCCCCCCCCCCCTCCAAAAACCTTAATTACTAACCAGGCAGGTAAATCTGGTCCCGAAGGCCGCTAAGTCAACCCACTTATCTGTATACCCAACACACACACACACACACGCACACACACACGCACACACACACATACACACACACATACACACACACACACACACACATCGGATACACCAGCGTCCAGGTGTAATCAAACTCAGGTAAAACAATGACCGCGAATATCACGCCCTATATAGTGACCCAGACTGATATATAGAGAATGAAGTCGTGAATATAGAGCCCATTATAAGCCCCTTTATAGCGAAGACTTATAGAGTATATTGACTAAGAACTATTGAGTATAATGACCACTCATCACAGCATGAACTAATAATAATTAAAGCCAGAACAATACCTTTTAGAGCACTGATAGCAATACAAACAAAAATAACAAAAACTATAATAATAATAATAATAATAATAATAATAATAATAATAACAATAATAATAATAATAATAATAATAATAATAACAATAATTATAACAATAGAAACAAAAATAACTTTAAAACACTAACAATACTACTACTACTAATAATAATAAAAATAATAACAATAATAATAATAATAATAATAATAATAATAATAATAAAAATAATAATAATAACAATAATAATAATAATAATAATAATAATAATAATTGCTGACGTCATAATTTTTAACCTAAAATAATGAACTAATGTAAAACAATTGCTGAGAGAGAGAGAGAGAGAGAGAGAGAGAGAGAGAGAGAGAGAGAGAGAGAGAGAGAGAGAGAGAGAGAGAGAGAGAGAGAGACCAACCCTAATAACATATAAGATACGCCTACGTCAGCCCCGTCAGGCTATAACACCTCCAGGGACCAGCGGGGCGGGGCAGAGAGATATATGAAGCTTACCATAGAGGGCAGGGGGTCCATGAGGGCAAGAGGAGGGCAGGAGGGTAAGGGGGTATGGGAAGGAGGAGGTGGAGGGAGAGGGGGAAGAAGAGTCTCTGGTGTGGTAATGGTAAAGGGTGGGAAAGAGAATCGACCCCCCCCCCCCCCCCCCAAGACGAGAAGGACGTTAGGGGGGTGAGTGGCTTCTGCGGTTTTCTCAAGGAGAGCCTAGTGTTGGAAGGGAGGGGGGGGGGGGGTAGGAAGGGAGGGGTGGGTAGGAAGGGAGGGGGGAGGGTAGGGGGGGTAGGGGGGATGGGAGAGAGGAAGGGTAGGGGAGGGAGAGAGAAAGGCTAGGGGGTAGGAAGGGAGGGGGGGATGGGAGAGAGAAAGGCTAGGGGGTAAAGGGAGGGGGGGAGGGGAAACGCCATCCTTGGTGGAACAGAATGTGAAAGAGAAAAAAATATTTACTATAACGTGGCAAGCATTACTTAGGGTCTACACTTCTTATTTGACTGCTTCTGCTACCTAAACCTAACCTAACCTAACCTAAACCTAACCTAACCTATACACACCTGAGTGACCACCTCAATACTTAAAAATTTACCTGTACTAATTACCACACCTTAATACTCCATAGTCTACCTGTACACTTTCTGCCACACACACACACACACACACACACACACACACAAACTCTACCCCACGACACCTACACCTGACCTCTAATTAGCCTTCCCAACACCAGACACACCCTACAAGATCTTGTCCGCCAGGTACACACACCACGACAGACAGTCAGACAGACAGACACACACATTAATAATAAAAGCTGAGGAACAAGCACAGGTAGACAGGTAGATAGATCTTCACATTAATAAGTCAGGAAAAAATTGAAAATGAAAAATTCCCATCATGGTGGTTAAGCCTTCCATGACCCCGCTACTAACCCTCACCAAACCTCATTAAAATCCTGTCTTATATCCATCAATTTCTCCTTCATATTAAATCCATCTGACTCCCTTCCCTCTCTCCCTGACCCTCCCTCCCTGACCATCCCTACCCCTCCCTCCCTCCCTCTCTCTCTCTCTCTCTCTCACTCCCCCCCCAGACCCTACCCCTTTCTTCCCTCTCTCCCTGGCTGTCGGGTAAGTCACTGTTCCCTAAGGTCCAGTCTCTCTCTCTCTCTCTCCCTTACCCCCTTCCACCTCCCATGGGCTTTCTCCCTCCCCTCCCTCACCCCCCTCCCCCCTCAGGTGAAGCTGCTGCTGTACACTGTTCACTACAGACAGGTGCCGCCCGCCCATCACCCCCCGCTAGGCCTCATCTCCTCCTCCTGCTCGTTTCGCCTAACTTACAACTGACTAACGCCTCCTGAGAGCTCTTCATTATCTCCCAGTCTCTCACCACAGAAGCTACTACCACACTTTTCACCACAGGATTTTCACACGTGTCCACTAGCCATCACCACCACCGCTATTAAATAACTACCACTACCATCACCACCACACATCTCTCATCAACCACCATCACCACCACACATCTCTCATCAACCACCATCTCCACCACTTCCTCCCAGGGCCCCCGAGAGCTGGCTAGGGGCCCCTGGGAAAGCTTAATTTATGGGGCCCTCTTTACAGATATTTTTAATATTTATATCCCCCCCCCAGAGGCCTTATCACCACTATCACCATACACCACTCCCTACCACCACCGCCACCATACACCAATCCCTACCACCATCATCATTATATACACCACAATCTACCACCACACACCTCTCATCCCCCTACCACCATCACCACCACACAACTACCAGCCACAACCACACAGCATCTCTCCAAGCATCACACGATAATTTTAATGATGTAACAAAGTCATCATCATTATCATCATCTTGTCATTACAGGTATTAGGTAGCTATAATTATTTAGTATCATTATTATCGTTTTGGTAAGGTCAGGTCAGGTCAGGTCAGGTAAGGTAAGGTATAGGATTAGAGAGAGAGAGAGAGAGAGAGAGAGAGAGAGAGAGAGAGAGAGAGAGAGAGAGAGAGAGAGAGAGAGAGAGAGAGAGAGAGATAAGACGAGAAGCCTCACAAAACAGCAATAAAAACCACTTCTGTTCCACCTCGGTCAAGACGCTGGGAAACCTTACATGTACACACGCCCACCCGCCCACCCCACCTGTGTGTGTGTGTGTGTGTGTGTGTGTTTCCATCTGAGCCCAGGTACGCCCAGGTCTAGATATCCTCCTAAATACAGGTTCGTTCAGGTCCAGGTATCATCTCTTAACACCTGACCGCAAAAAGTACCGGTAAACCCATAACCATACATAGATACTCGTACATACATACATACATACATACATACATACATATAAATATATACAGACTTTACATACATATATCAAGACCTAATTACTTCAAAATATAACGTAGCTAAAATCCCCTTGTTTACACTGTAGGGCTGTGTAATCTTGACAGAGTAAGGTAAGGAACTAAACAAGGGTCTAGTAAGCAACCATGACCTCTGTCAAGTAATACATTATTTTTAGCTTAACCTGTAACTAAAATAAATCTCTTGAGACACGGTGGTGCGTTTGTGTACGTGTGAAGGTAAGCAACACTCAACAGGTGAAATTTTTCTTTATGTGTCAAAGTCAAAGGTCGAGAGAGAGAGAGAGAGAGAGAGAGAGAGAGAGAGAGAGAGAGAGAGAGAGAGAGAGAGAGAGAGAGAGAGAGAGAGAGAGAGAGATTAAAGCCACTCCTTATCCCTTCAGCTGGTTGAGGTATTTTACCGGGAAACACCAGTGAGTATTAATCATCATCAAGGAAATCTGTTACGGTACATCTCGAATTGCTCTCCTCTGTCCCGAGAACTTCTACAGAAACGAGTCGCAATATAATGTGGGATGGGTAGGGTATCTATCTCCTAAGAGTCCTAAATAACACTAATTAATCCCCACAGGTAATCAAGGTAAATATCTCCACCTGGATATAACAGCGGGAGTATAAACTTCTCTCTTCCAA
The DNA here is from genome assembly GCA_958450375.1 of Homarus gammarus. Classification (NCBI taxonomy): domain Eukaryota; kingdom Metazoa; phylum Arthropoda; class Malacostraca; order Decapoda; family Nephropidae; genus Homarus; species Homarus gammarus. The sequence continues at coordinate 2,245,172 of CAUDMG010001926.1, forward strand.
GCCAGACATAAGTTATCGAGGCTCCTAACCTAACCTAACCTAACCTAACCTAACCTCACCTAAATAAGTTCCAAAAAACATCACACTCTTTCACTTTCTCTCTCAACACACAATCACATTCCAGCACATCACCTGTCACGAACAACGACTCAAGTATCAGCTGAAAATATTCTCCTTTGACCCAGAGAGGCAACAGGAGAGAGGGGAGGCAACAGAAGAGGTAGGGAGGAAACAGAAGAGGCAGGGAGGAAACAGAAGAGGTAGGGAGGAAACAGAAGAGGTAGGAAGGAAACAGAAGAGGCAGGGAGGTAACAGAAGAGGCAGGGAGGAAACAGAAGAGGCAGGGAGGTAACAGAAGAGGCAGGGAGGAAACAGAAGAGGTAGGGAGGTAACAGAAGAGGTAGGGAGGAAACAGAAGAGGTAGGGAGGAAACAGAAGAGGCAGGGAGGAAACAGAAGAGGCAGGGAGGAAACAGAAGAGGTAGGGAGGAAACAGAAGAGGCAGGGAGGTAACAGTTCAAACAGACAACAGGACAGAGGCAACAGAACAGAAAGACAGTAGAACAGATAGAGACAGACAGACAATAGGACGGACAGACAGACACAGGCAACAGGACGAACAGACAGACAGACAGACAGACCCCACAAGTTCCACACCCTAACTCGTTCTCATTGTCCAACATTCTTCTCCTCTCCTCCCTTATCTGACCACCAGCCACCATTTATACCGACCAAGAGCTTCTCAAGTCCCTGCTATAGATATCCTCCATTTATCCACGAGGCAAGGAAACAAGGAAGCAAGGAAGCAAAATGATAAGATGGTGAGGCAAAGAAAAGTCTGTGTGTGTGTGTGTGTGTGTAAGAGTCTGGTCCACTGCCCTTACACGCCAGTCACAGCAGGTCAGATGCACTCATCTTAAACCGAGAAGGAAGGAATGTGCCCTACAGCTGCTCCCCCAAGGAACAGGTATTTCCGAAAGACATCAATTCATCTCACATGATTGTTGTGTTTTTTTCCTACCTGTTAAACATTGTCATCTCCAGCCGCTTCCTAGTACACACGACCTCCCCCCCCCCTCAAAAAAAAAAATTCTTCCCCTCGAGGTATATAGAAATGAGTAATGTGTCGTTCATGTCACCTGGAGGATATCTTGATCAGGAAGAGGTGGGTCAGTCTCTCCTGTCCACGGGTGAGCGATCAGAGCCCCCGAGTGAACACGGCAGAAAATATGCAATTGTGTGAATGGCGGGAGTGGCAGACGGGGAGGGAGGTAAGGAGGGTGTGGCTGCAGGCATCATGACATCCGCTGTAGGTTTACGCCCATGCCAGCGGTCACACCCCAACCTACCCTCCCTTCCCCACACATCTCCACCCTCACTCCTACATCAGCCACGCCACAACAAGAACAATCGAGCTGTATATTGAGCTTTTATTTTCAGAAAGACAGAGTGAGAGACAGACACCGGCCTTGGAACACCTCATCCACTACAGCTATAACTCTTAGTTCGTTCCGAGACCATTCAAGGTTTTGTGAACCCAAATTACATAAATGCACAGCAGGAAAAACAACTGTAGTGTTTGTGTGTGTGTGTGTGTGTGTTGTGTGTGTGTGTTTTGTGTGTGTGTGTGTGTGTGTGTGTGTGTGTGTGTGTTTTGTGTGTATTGCCGGAAGCCCCGACATAACACATGTGTGATTCATACACCGTAAGCCAAGGGACCTTCCTCGTCTGATGCCTGGTGATCCTGAAGGTGCAGGATACCGAGGCCTCACCTCCCGCTTCCTGCGTCACATTCCCTTAAAGTTCTCCTGGAGGTGAGTGAGTCAACGCTACCGACGACGACCCGCCCACCTCCTACCACAATCATACCACGACCTGGACCCTTTGTTTTCCTCCCGGGGCCTCATAGACGTCTTCCCGAGAGGTTATGACGTAATACATAAACAAAAAACGACATGAAATCCCAACCTGGACCCATTTGTTTACCATAGAGTCTCCCAGACGCCTATACGAGCACCCATGACGCAACACAAGAGAGACAAACTTCAAGTGTTTCTCGGATGTACCTAACAACCTCCTCCTTCTACTACTGTTTGTGGTTCCTTTAGCAACAAAATTTCAAAAACTGTCTATTAAACGGGGAGGAGAGAGGAGGGGAGGGGAGGGGGTACTGGGGGTCACACACCGTCCTGGTCGTGACACTCCGCCCGGTACCTTGACACTACCAGTACCAGTCCACCTCACCATTTATTCTACCTGTTTCAACCCTCCAATTAAGGTGTTCTCATTTTTTTCTTCCTCCGGTGACGTACTAAGGCAGGTGAGGAAAGGGGGGTGGAGAGGAGTGGGGGTGAGGGAGGTGGGGGTGAGGGGTGGGAGCCATAGATGTGGTGGGTGACCAGCAGAGCGAGGGCGTGAAGGAGGGGTGAGGTGAGCCTGGGAAACTGCGAGGAGAAAATAAGGGAGAGAAATCTGGGAAAGAGAGAAGGAACACAAAAAAGGGAGAGGACTGATTGAGGGAAAGGATGGGGGGAGTGAGGGAGGAAGGAGGGGGCGTTGGAGGGAGGGAGGGGGTGACAAAAAGAGGAGGGGGCGAAGGAGGGAAGAGGGGATGATGGAGGGAGGAGAGGGAATGATGGAGGGAAGAGGGGGAATGATGGATGGAGGAGGGAGTGAATGATGGAGGAAGGAGGGGATGAAGGAGGAGTGAGGGAGGGAGGAACGTAGGGCTGGAGGGACTGACGATCAAATATTTTCACTCACTTTCACTCATTCACTGTGAGACAACGGTTACCACTCACACTGTTACCCTCACCACGCACGCTCTTAGTCGCTTCTTGAGTCTGGTACAATAATAATAATAATAATAATGATAATAATAATAATAATAATAATAATAATAATAATAATAATCATATTTGTATTATTATTTTATACTTTTCCACTGTTATATATCTCACTACCCTATAATCTATGTAAACTAAGGAAGGAAGGAAGGAAGGAAGGGAGGAAGGAAGGTAGGCACTAGCTTTACCAACAGCTAAGGATCTCGAACCATGGGTCTTCTTGGCTGTCAAAACGACTGTGGTATCTACTATGCCACGGCCACTAAAATACCCAAACAGATATATGGGAAAAAATAAAAACATAACATGAATATCAACTTATTAAAATCAACATCAATATTTTTTTCTTAACGCGGGTTTGAGTTCCATACAGACAGACAGACACAGCCTACGTGACCACCCACACGTCACTGGGTACTGGGTATACACGTCACTGGGTATACACACTAATACACAGGCTGGGGTACTTGACTTTAACTATACACACTATTGCTTGTTAATTATCCAAACCTAACCCATCCCCACTAACCTAACCTAACCTAACCTAACCTAACCTATCTAAACTAAACAGATCTATCTTCTTACACACGGGATAAGGAACAAGGCTTTCTGTTGAACATATCAGTGTTTATTGTGTACCGTGTGGGTGTGTGTGGCCTTCAGAGTACACTTATCACACCTCACTTTTTTTTACCTGTACGTGTCTCAATGCAGAGCGATCCGTTGAATGGCTTATCTCACTACCACTACTACTATTACTACTACTATTACCACCACCGCTGCTACTACTACTACGACTACGACGACTACTACATCCGCTACTACTACTACTACTACTACATTACATCTTGGTCACCAGCTCGAGTATTCCTGAGTCTACTAATGCCCAACGGTTTTGATAATGAGCTCCGGACGTCGTGAACATAATTGATTACTGCACTCGGGTCCAAATTTCTTCCAGCAGCGGTCAGATTCCTGTCATGGTTGGCATTATTATACAACGGGTCCCCACACGGTCAGCCACGCCCCCCAGCCATCAGTCTCCCGCTATTTAAGGCTCAATAAATGAACTTGTAGCCATTAGATGATAAATTAATCTAGTCTCTCTACTGTAGGGGAGACCTCAAGCACTCGGGGGGGTGAGCGGGCTGCCGTATTCACTAGTTTACGGGAATGGACGGTGACCACCATCCTGTCCCGCGGTGAATTCCTCCCTGTAAGTCTTATGCCGCCCAGCAATGGTGGCCCAACAGCCAATCATAACCCACCACCAGTTACCCAAATGCCTTCTAATTGGTTCCCGCGCGTGGAGGATTCATAAACTAGACGGAATAAAAATACCACAAATAATTATCAACCCTAAGAGTATCACCGACGTCCTCGGACGGGCCTAGCCTGGGCGGTGTTGCCCTCAGCCTGGTTGTTGATTTTCACGGCAGAAAACACGTCACCTGCATGATGCCTTCGCCGCCGGCCACGGGGAGACGTGGGCGAGAGTGGGCAGTGGGCGAGTGGGCGGTGGGCGAGAGTGGGTGGTGGGCGAGAGTGGGTGGTGGGCGAGAGTGGGTTGGACATGTGATTTACTACAAACATGAACAAGACACAAATGTATTAGGTTAAGTTCTCATTGGTTAAGCAGCTAAAATATTCAGGTATATACTGGTAATGGGAGGCGGGGAGTCCTACTATGCAAATGTGTTCAGTCTGTGAACTCCTCCAGCATAAATTATCGTGGCATAATGAGAAGAGGTTGTGGTGAATGGCTGACATGGTGGTGCGGGTGGTGCATGGTAGTGGTGGCAGGTGGTGTGAGGTCAAGCAGATGGTGTGAGGTCAAGCAGATGGTGATAAGGTAGATGAGACGTGGCACCCTGGGGCTTAGTTACCTTTCCCTACCCTACCCCACCACACCTCCCCTACCCTACCCTACCCCACCCCACCCCACCTCACCTCCCCTACCCTACCCCACCATACCTGTCAGTGGTTCTCAGGCCGACTCACCTGCCAGATCATCCCATCGAAGCTATCAAGACCTATCGACAGTTTCCCCAAATCAGGAATCCCAACTCACAGACCCACAATTACCCGGGGACAAGTGACCTAGTTCCAGGGACGCGTCTAAGCTACCGCTGTTCCTGCCCTAAATGATGCCCTGGGCGACCCTGTCATTAGTCTGTACATCTATTTGGTAGTTTAAGGGTAATTGGTCTATTCCCCGGAGGACATAAGTAATCTACGTGTGTTAGTATAACCCCGTGTTTATGGTGCCTTTGCTAGTTGCCATAATCCTTTTTGTTAGACGCTGAGGATGAGATGGAAGCAAGGAAAGGAAAATTGTTTGGGAGAGAAGGAAAGAAGAAGAGGAAGAAAAGGGATGGGAGGAAGACACGATAAACAGCAAGTAGAAAAAAGGGGAGGTAAATCGGGAAGAACAAGAGAGGGAAAGAGAGGGAGGAATTAATGAAAGGGAGATTTGTAGAAGTGATAGGAGGAGGAATGCCGAGCGTAAGATGGAGAGAGAGAGAGAGAGAGAGAGAGAGAGAGAGAGAGAGAGAGAGAGAGAGAGAGAGAGAGAGAGAGAGAGACCATTTACCCAAGACAGGAGCGCTGTAAACCTCCTCAGCCAGAGACCGTTACTCCGCTCGCCAGCTTGTCACCCCCAGGGCCGTATGCTGGGACCATCGCCATTCTATCTCAGGTCCGTATGCTGGGCCCATCCCTATCCCAGGTCTGTATTTTTCCCACATTTCAGGGTACAGTGAGTATGTTAGGGCCGTCTCTATCCTAGCTCCGTATTCTTTTAAGTCTCAGGGCTATATCCTGTGGCATTTACTATCTCAGGGAATGATTTCTCCATCTCAGGACTGACAGACCATGATTGTTACAGGACCGTATACTGAGAGCAACGTTTATCCCAGGGCCGTATTCTATGAACACTCCCAACCTAGAAAATCTCTGAAAGTCTCTGAAAGTCCATCAGTACCAAACTTCAGTGAGATCATAGCCTGAAACGCACGTGTAAAAGTTTATATTTACATTAAAACGTTTCCTGGCGTTGGGTTAAGACAATAGGCGCAATTTACAACGTTTTTTTTATTAAGTAAAAAAAAAAACGTTCCATATCCTGTTAGGTACGAACGTTTATCCCAGTGTTATTATGGTGTGTTTTGGTGTAAGTTGTCGAAACGTTCCTGGGATTTGAGAGTCCTCGAGTGATGCTTAAAAGGAAAATATTCTCAGGAGAGGCAACGAAGAGTAACGAAGGAGATAGAATAGGTGCGAGAACAACAAGTGGAAGCGAGACCAGCCACTAGCTATACGAGACCCTTTTACGTCGGCACGGCAGCGAGACCAAAGTTAGTCAGGAAGCTAGTGGAGTCAGCAGCATCCAATAAGAGAAGAGATGAAAAACGTGGAGGCTTGCCAGCATTCCTTCACCTAACTCGGGGGACCTCCTGCCTGTGCTGCTGACCTGTTGTTACTGTTACTGTTGCTGTTACTTCCCTCCCTGTTGTCAACCTGAACCTCTTACTGTTGCTACTCCTGTTGGTTTGTCTGGCTGTTACTCTTACTTTCCCCTATGGCTCCTGTTGACTATACCGTTGCTACTGTTATAGTTGATATTCTCTCAATAGTCTTATTGTTTGTTCTCCATAATATAATACAGCCGCTTATGGTGACTGTTACTTCATCTGTTGCTCCTATTCCGTCTGGTGTTACTTGCCTGCACAACAACGGGTTCAGCTGTAGCCTTGACGAAGAATAAGTTGGATTACTGTTGTTATTTTTTGCTCCCGTTGCCTTAGGTTACTGTCACTGTTATTACCGTTAGCCTACCGTTATCGTTGCCCATGTTTACTATTGGTACCGTTTTTATTGTTGTTGGTTCAAGTGTTACGTGTTACTGAGATTATACAATGTACCAACAAGACGGTGTTACTTACTGTGCGTGTGGCTATTATTAACGAATTCACGTTGACTAATAATCATAAAGTACCGTTGGTTTCCGTTGTACGTTAACAGCATTTGATTCAACCGTTCGATCCCGTTGTAACCCAAGAAGCGGTATTTAGTCAACATTACCGCTTCTGCTTCTGCTGTAACGGTAACAATAACCAGCAAATACTCGTCTGTAATCTGTTATGAATTATCAGTTCTTGAACTCAGTTTAAGATAATATTTATTTTCCATTGGAATTTCATCAACATAATTATAACCTCATATTGTTTTGGTTTCAGGGGGGGAGGGGTAAGGGAGACGGAAGGAGGGGGAGAGAGAGGGAGGGGGAGAAGGGGAGGGTGAGGGAAGGAGAAAGAGGGAAGGCAGGGCAGAGAGAGAGGGAGGGGTGGAGAGAGAGAGAGGGAGGGGTGGAGAGAGAGAGAGGGAGGGGTGGAGAGAGAGAGAGAGAGGGGGAGAGAGAGGGAGGGGGAGAGAGAGGGAGGGGGAAGAAGGCGAGGGGGCAGGGGTGTTCCTCGTTCATTCTTCTCCTCTCTTGTCTTTCTCTCCTCCGTCGTCACTGAGAGATCCTCCTACCCCCCCCTCCCCTTCACCCCACCCCCATACGAAGCGTCTCTCCCGTGTCTCACCTGAACCACAATCTTAAGCTTACCTTTAGAAACTCCATCGTCGGCGTGGTAAGCCGTTTAAGCTTATTTTAAAAGGTTTCGCTCAGTGTAAATATAAGCTGTGGAATCGGACCCAAAATATCTCCCTTTAACATCAACAAAAACAACAACAGAAATAGCTACAATTGACGTCATGAATTGGTTCTTTATGACGTCATGCATTGGTTCTTTATGACGTCATTGAAGCTATTTTTACTACACATTTTACACTAGCGCCATTCATAGATTTCTTGTTGTTGTTGTTGTTTATGTTGTTGTAAGCATGTCGTCATACTGTAATCCCAACTCCCACATGAACTGTCTGCTTCAACGAGACTCCCACAGGTGTAACACAAAGAAACACCTGTCCAATTATCATAATGTATGCATGTAATTTTTTTTTTCTTCAAAGTAAACAGAGGAAGTATGTTACTTGTTTACACTGTTCCACAAGCAAACAACATTAATTCATTTACTTACGAGAACTCCCGTAAACCTCAATCACTTGATAATGACCTTTGTTAACTCATCACCATTTTACTCATCTCACCATCATCTACAGCATTATCACTATCATCATCATCATCATTGAGAAATACCAATATGGATTCACCCTTAGCACGGCAGAAAGACGAGGGGGGAAGAATGAGTTCCACTCCTTATTCATTATTTTGCAGCCTCTGACCACCACCACCCTGCACCTTATTCATCGTTCAACAATCTCCCTCCTCCACCCACCCTGCACCTTATTCATCGTTCAACAATCACCCTCCTCCACCCACCCTGCATCTTATTCATCGTTCAACAATCACCCTCCTCCACCCACCCTGCATCTTATTCATCGTTCAACAATCACCCTCCTCCACCCACCCTGCACCTTATTCATCGTTCAACAATCACCCTCCTCCACCCACCCTGCATCTTATTCATCGTTCAACAATCACCCTCCTCCACCCACCCTGCACCTTATTCATCGTTCAACAATCACCCTCCTCCACCCACCCTGCACCTTATTCATCGTTCAACAATCTCCCTCCTCCACCCATCCTGCATCTTACCTATGGCCCAACAATCTACTTTCTCACCACGCACCACCACCTTACTCAGCGCCCAAGTGTAGCAATCACAGCTGAAAATATGGTTGAGACAGCAATACCTCAAGGGTTATGACAACAAACCTCGCAGTAGTTGCTTCCTGTCTGGTGCTGACTGCCTGGTGCTGACTGCCTGGTGCTGACTGCTTGGTGCCTCATACCTCAGCACTGTGGCACTCATTATAGCCAAACTCTGGATAAAGTCAAGTCAGGTCAGCATCTGATTAAGCACAATCCTGTGTTAATGATCTTTTGGCGACCGGTTTTACGACCCTATTAATATAAAAGACGACTATCAAGCATAATTAGGAGTGGCTGTGTTTACGGAACGATAAGGCTCAAGTATGATGCTTCCTTGATGCTTGTTGAGGTGTCACGACCCTTAGTCCCTTTACATACAGACGGCCAGGCACCCCATCTTGTTTATTAACTGTACTGTACACCCACAAGCAGGTTTATGTCTGGTTTAATGGATAACAGGATTTCGATGTTGTGATGATCTGGAGACGAGCAATAATCTAAGGATGCGACAGTTTACACCTAGGATGAGATATTTGACGGACTCAGGCTACAGTGAGCCACAGTATGGGTCGCTCCTCCTCCTTCAGCGTTACGATGACAAGAGTATTTGTCTCAATTCCGAGAGGAGGAAGACTGAACGTTGTCCTCTATTGACGCTGAAGGTTGCCAGGTTATGATGACAGTCCCGGTGTTTACCTGGCGTCGATTCCAGGTTATCTAAATGCATTTCCTTAGACAATAACAATATAAGAGATATGTTATTTTGCCAAGCTGCCATCACACGTTCATTAGTCAATATTATATCCTAATATTCTTAAATGTTAAACAAAAATCAAGAGGTTTATTTATTCTGCATCACGCCTCCTGGACGGTGTAGAGAGGAGGTATGTTTGTGGGTAACACTACACCACCACCAGTGAGGGGAGGAGAGGATGCTGACACTACCACCAGCTTCCGGGTGACGTCTCCTCCTAGACGCTACACAGCTGGCCATCACTACACCAACGGCAACACCTCACACTGTGGGAACTACACACACAGTGCCAGGTTACAGGGGGCGGGGTGCGGGGAGAGGCAAACCTGTAGGTGCAGGTAAAGCAGGGTCTGGGAAGCGGTGTGGGTGGGGGTAACATAAGGTGTGGGTAGAGGTAACGTGGAATCTGGTTGGTAGTATGGGTGGGGTTAACGTAGGGCGTGGGCGGAGGTGTGGGCGGCAGCGTGGGTGGAAGTAATAGTGATGAAACCGCGCTTGACCCCTGGCAACGTGAGTCAACCCTGGGCGTGATCACTAAGACCCAGGAATTTGATTCACTCTGCTGGCTGCTGAGGGCGAGTGTACTTGTTTGTTGATGTCCCGCCGGGGTCACACTCAAGGCGACCCTCCCCAGTGTGTGTGTCTTTACTATCACCTTTCCTAACACTTGCTTAACCCATTCACGTACGATCAACATAACCATAAGTATCTCACCATTGTCTTACATATAACACCATTTCCTTTCAATAAATCACAATAAATTACCCTAACATATACAACTAAACAAAACATACCATAATGAGTGTAATGCAAGTGATTGAGACCCAGTGTATACAAGCAGTGGGCGAGAGGGTGGGCGAGAGGTGGGCTATACAGGTGGAAGGTGTCAGGGGTGTGTGTGGGTGTTGGAGCAGGTAAGGACTCACTTATCACCCTCCTTCAGGATAACTCTGCGGGTTTGACCTGACGCAGATGATCAATTTATCCTCAGCAGTGATGGGCGGTGGTGGAGCGTTGATAGTGAGTGGGTGGGTGATGGTGGGCGGTGGGTGATGGTGGGCGGTGGGTGGTGGGGGGGGGGGGCTGATACTGCACATTTTTCTTACATTATTAGTTTTTCTTGGTTAAACTTTCATCATCTTAACACAAATATTCTCTCTCTCTCTCTCTCTCTCTCTCTCTCTCTCTCTCTCTCTCTAATACTTTATACAAACATTCCCTTCTCTCGCTCCTCCTTCTCTACCTTTAAATATTTTCCTTTTCCTTTTTTTGTTATCTTTCGTTACCTGTCCTTCCCTCCCATACAGTCTTCACCTTTATGGCGTGTTCTCTCTTCCTCTCTCTCCCTCTCACTTTCGTCCTCCCAAATTCCTCCATCACAATTTTTGTTTTCGGATCATGTGAAGTTAATATTCTAGTTTATTTCACGTGATGATTATAAACCCGAACCAAACCAAACATAACATAACCTATTTAAACCAAACATAACCTAACCCCTCAAGGTACAGTAGATAGCGTTAAGGTGTTAAATCATCAGGTGAAAAATACACTTGGGAGGTGTCAAATCTTCACGTGAACCCAAAATTTTCTCATTATATTTCCTCATCAACTCTAAAAAATCTTGAAAAAATATCCTCGTCTACACCGTTAAGCCTCGCTGTTGATAAACCTGACACTCGCGACCCTCCCCCAAGATCCCCGAACGTACTCCAGGTAATCTCCAGGTAGTACCGTCCAGGTAGTCTCCAGGAGTTGGTTATCCGAGGACTGATCTTTACCCCCAGCCAGCCAGCGCTTCTACACCCAAACACACCTACCAGACCATCACTACCACCACTATCCCGACGCTACAACGATCACCATCATTACTATTAACAATATCTCCCTGCCACTAACACAACAACCATTACTAATACCATCCACCACCATCACCACCACCACTATCCCGACGCTACAACGATCACCATCATTACTATTAACAATATCTCCCTGCCACTAACACAACAACCATTACTAATATCATCCACCACCATCACCACCACCACCACCACTACCACCACTATCCCGACGCTACAACGATCACCATCATTACTATTAACAATATCTCCCTGCCACTAACACAACAACCATTACTAATACCATCCACCACCACCACCACCACCACCACTACCACAACTATCCACCAACAGCTGAATTAAGTTACACACATTTCATTAACCAACATTCTCTCGCAACTACGGCCGGGTTTTGTACGTCCGTGATTTACAAGGACACAGGCATACACCCACTACATTCATACACCCATACATACACTCATACATCCACTACACTCATAAGACTCTTTAAATATTCTGGAGGTACACTTGCAATACGATAGTCCAGGTAGAGACACAGGTGGAGTGGGAGGTATGATGAAAAAACACACACACACACGCACACACACACACACACAGGTAATTACAATCCTCTTAATTACATCTCCCTCCTCTTGGATGCCCCTTCCTCTTGTTAGTCTCACACAACAGAGCCACCAAGAGCACCAGTCAGTCAGTCAGTCAGTCCTCCTAGATAACTACACTGGCCCTATAGTCCACGTATGACGCTCATTAGCTAGCAGGTAACACAGCCGACCTAACAGACCTGCGGTATTTTTCTTCAAGTCCAGACAGACTCGTGGTGAGGGTGAAGAGGGGGAGGCAGCTGTGGTGTTGAGGTGGTGGTCAAGTCCTGTAATCGACTGCTCAGGAGGGCCAATTGGTCATGGCCTTTTGAAGTAACTCGACTGATGTGGTACTACATATTCAGCTCTGTGTGTGTGTGTGTGTGTGGGTGTGTGTGTGTGTAGAGAAGGGGAATAACACGACAATACTACAGTTGCTTTACCTTTCAGTTTTTTCCTGATGAGTCAACAGCGGCGTGTATAGTATAATCCAGGACGAGAGGAGACGCGTGTGGATAAACTCGTAGCAACACTTCAATTCACTTTTTTCATTTAACACTTAAGTCTTTTTATCTTTAGTAGTAGTAGTAGTAGTACGTACGTTCACTCAAGGTCTTGTATACATAGTCGATGATAAACTTCAAGGTTCACCGTCGGGGTTCGGGTTCATTCGGCAAAATTTCACGTTCACTGTCGGGTCCCACACAGAGGTTCGAATTAACAAAACAAAATATATGGTGTAGAATTCGTAGTGCCTGTGACTGGATTCTACAAGTGTGTCGTTGTAGTCCAGAAACGTAAGTGGCACTGTCGGAATAAGGAGGTCTTCTGATAGTGGACTGGGAAGTGACACAAGGTCCTGGGTTGGCACTGTGGGGAATGAGGAGGTCCTCGTCGGTGTGGCGGGCCAGGCGAACACTGTGTTACCTGCCACCTGCCGTAGTCAATGCACCTTCGGGGCTTCACCTCTTCCTTCACACTCCTCGCTGACGTCTTTCTTGCTCCTCCTGGGGCTTCACCACATGCGCTAACTCCACGACCTATACAACAGTTTCCAGCACCAAAACACACAAGTTTTTTCTTATGGATGATTAAAGAACATGATCTTAAATCACTGTTTTATGTTGCCTCCGTTAATTAAACACTGTCACAACACACGTCTCACTAACTTGGTACAGTATTAGTTTAGCTTGTGGTTCCGGCAAGGTCGGAAAGGTCGTGGGCGTGAGTATGTGTGTATGTCAGGGTGCTACGAGGGGCCAAGGTGCCACGAGAGGCTAGGCACTCCACCCTCACTGCCTGAGGCCTAAACCTGTCCACTTTTTAGTACTTGTTATATCCACACACTGGAATGCACGTGCACAACACACTCAGGTATAGCTATAAACCACATATACCGGTCAACACTTGTTAGTCCTTGATGTTTTTTCGCTTCGTGTCGTATCGTTAAAAAACACATCACAATCACACGATGAGAGAACGAGGTATAATTATAACAACATATAATCCGCCGTGGGTGTGGGAGGTGGAATGTCACAGGTAGGTAAGCCAGTGAAGGAGCGGGTAAATACGCTGGTCCACACCGTACGCGGGTGAGCGTTCACTCAGTCTGGTGGCCCCGCCAGGAATGAGCGTGGGCCGGGGTGCCTCCCTCACCAACCAACGGCCTCCCTCCCCTACCTTCACCACCACCGCCTCATTCCCCGCCGTAAGCACCCCTCCACCACAACAACAGTCCTCTCATATTTGTTACCTTCTACCTTCAACTATGTCACAATCCCACCATTAATACAGTGCCCTACAGTGCCAGAGACAGAGTGCCAATGATGATAGAGAGGTGGTACTAGGGAGTGGAGGCAGCGACACTAGGCAGCTCCCTTCACCCGTCACCGTGAACCCGGGCAGCCACCGACCTCGGCCGCCCAGCCCACACACACACACACACTCGTGGCACCTCCTACCTCAACAAACACACACACACACACAAAACAAAACCTGAAGTAAATACTCTACTTAAAACACCAATAAACAGCTTTTACACAGACTAATACAACTACAACAGGTCCCACTCCCCCCTCCCCCCCTCCCCTCCAACAGCTGGGGGTTATAATGTAAACAAACACTTGAGGTTGCAGGAACTACCAGAGCTCAGGTGAGAAGGGTTACCTGGCCCCTTCCTTCTGACTTCCTCATGACTCAACGACTGACCATCAAAACACACACACACACACACACACACACACGAATCAATACTGTGACCGCCTCCTAACCCAACATGAACATACCGGACATAGAAGAATAATTGTAAAGTCACTGGTAACCGTAATAAACATACCGGATATATAAATAATAATTGGAGTTCCCGGTTACCAAAATATGCGTATATCTTTCACATTATGTTGAGCCAAGTGGAAAATTTGGAGGTGGGTAAAAAAAAAAAAATGGGACGGACGGAAAGGAAAGGGAGAGGTGGGAAAAACGATGGAATAGGTGATGTTACTGGCTCCCTCACTCATCATGGAACAGGAAAAAATAAGAAACAGTAGAAGAGTAGGGAAAGTTAGCATCTTTAGTGAGGCCAGAAAGCAGAGATGAAGAAAGTGATAGATAAAATATGTAACAAGACTGAAGAAGTAAGAGGAGGAGGAGAAGAAAGAGGAAGAGGAAGAAGGAGAAGGAGGAAGAGGAGGAAGAGAAGGAAAAAGAGGAAGAGGATAAGGAAGAGGAGGAGAAGGAAGAGGAGAAAGGGGAGGAACAGGAAGGAAGGAAGTGAAGGTAAGTGAGAAGACGAACGTGAATGAGGAAATTAACTGAGAGGACGCCAACAGGTATTAAAGTGGTGGGGAGGTGTTGGAGACAGTGATGGAGAGGTGTTGGAGACAGTGATGGAGAGAGTGATGGAGAGGTGTAGGAGATAGTGATGGAGAGATGTTGGAGATGGTGATGGAGAGACGTTGGAGATAGTGGAGAGGTGTTGGAGACAGTGATGGAGATAGTGATGGAGATAGTGATGGAGAGGTGTTGGAGACAGTGATGGAGAGGTGTTGGAGACAGTGATGGAGAGATGTTGGAGATAGTGATGGAGAGATGTTGGAGATGGTGATGGAGAGGTGTTGGAGATAGTGATGGAAAGGTGTTGGAGATAGTGATGGAAAGGCGTTGGAGATAGTGATGGAAAGGTGTTGGAGATAGTGATGAAGAGATGTTGGAGATGGAGATGGAGAGATGTTGGAGACAGTGATGGAGAGGTGTTGGAGACAGTGATGGAGAGGTGTTGGAGATAAAGATGGAAAGGTGTTGGAGATAGTGATGAAGAGATGTTGGAGATAGTGATGAGGAGGTGTTGGAGATAGTGATGGAGAGGTGTTGGAGATAGTGATGGAGATAATGTTGGAGACAGTGATGGGTTTCCAGATCAGGCACAGATGACGGCCCCCATCACCCTCACCACCAATATCATCACCATCACCGAACAGAAGAACACCAAGAACAAGAACACAGAAGAACACCCAATTTCTCACAGCACCTCAAGCGCTGACGTTAATAATTACAATCCCATGTTAAACCATAAACCACACACCATCTAGAACACTAATTAAACCCACTATATAAACCTCCGGTCATTGTATACCCCACTAGATTGAACCCAAGTACAGAGGTTCTTAGAAATATATTGTTGGGAAAGGTAGACAGACATCTTACCTGGAAATAATTAAGGTTGCGGTGTTCAGGTGAGGGTTGTAAAGACTGTGTGGGATATGAACCAACTACTGGATGAAAGGAGAATACACACACGCACACACGCACACGCACGCACGCACACAGACACACACACACACACTCCCTTAGTCGCACGACGTCAATCCACAGGTAATGGTTCAAGACAAACTAATATAACTTAATATCATAATTTTCGAAATTACATCCAGACACCTTCCGCATGCTTACATCATATCCTGCCAGCATGACATCACGTGAGGTCATGATATTTCCAGGTCGACAAAGGTCATAGTGTCGACGACGTGACCAACCCACTGTTTCCTTCTACCACCCAGGCAGGGGAAACAGGGGGGAGGGAAGGGAAGGAAAAGAGAAGGGGAGAGGAGGGGATTAAGCAACACTATATCGTGCCCAAGATGAGAACCCTATCCTACCATAAATACCCACAGTTAAACCTACCAAAAGGGGCCCTGTCTCACCCTCTTCAACCTGATGAACTCTTGAGACCCAACCAGACAACAAGTAAATTTACGGATGTACCGAAAGTTTTCAAGTTATATAAACAGGAAGTGAGAAAGGGAACTCAGGAGGTGGGAGGAAGAGGATGAAGACGAGGAGGAGGAGGAGAGAAGAGGAAGAGGAGAAAGAGGAGACGGTTCTACACCCAACAGGGATGGATGTTACTGGTGGTGTAAGAGGCGGTCACAAACAGGAGTGGGTGGTGTTATTGTGTATGGAGGAAACGCGGCTACCTTATGCCCTCCTCCTCCTCCCTCCAGCGGTCCCACCCTTCCCCCAGGTTCCATACACAAGGTCGACCACTGACCAGACGGCGGGGCTCATAGGTGTTACTGGAGCCAGGTGGCGGTGTACAGGGAGCATGACGAGAGAGATGGGATGGTGAAGAAGGAGATTTAGGAGGGAAGGGGAAAGGAAGAGATTCAGGAGGGAAGAAAGAATGGAAATAAGAAGGAAGAAGAAAAATGAGACTATGACGTAGGAAGAAAAAAGTAAAGTGACCCAAGAAGATAAAAAAGAATATTAAATAATTATAAAAAAAGATAAAGGAAAAATTCAAACAAACATTACAAAAGTTGCTAAAAATAATAAACTAAAAAATAACAGACGAAAACAACAACAATAAAAGCGTGATGATGAAAGAAAACTGAACCCTCAAAAAGACTCAATAACTTAACTGTCTATAACACCTTGAGGAGAAGGTTAAATCACGGCATCCAAAGCTCGAGGGAGGGGTGATGGGAGGGGTGATGGGAGGGGGAGGGGAGGGGTGATGGGAGGGGAAGGGGAGGGGTGATGGGAGGGGAAGGGGAGATAAATAAACACAGCCTTGACGAGCCATCCCTTGAGCAACACCTACACGACGAAACAATAAATCCTACCGAAGCTAAAATAGAAATAAATCAATAATAATAATAATAAACAAGATACTCATAATTTTCCTTTTAAGTCATATCAAAACATTACCTAAAAAGGGATTATGGGTATATAATAAAATCGAATCATCATCATCATTATCTGCAATACGTAACACAGGTAAAGGTATGACATCTGTATTAATTAGGTAGGTAACGCTGTGTGTGGGGGATAATGTTGCTACGGTAAGATGGTAAGATGGACAGGTAATGTATACGTGATAATCTTTAAGGATATTTTTTCTAGTCTTGGTTGGTGATCGACGTAAAAAGGAGAGAGTAATTGTTTTTGTTATCCTGTGGCTCTCTCTCTCTCTCTCTCTCTCTCTCTCTCTCTCTCTCTCTCTCTCTCACACACACAGTACAGCTACACAAAATTACAGTGGGTAGGAGGAGGGGGAGGAGGGGGGAGGAGAGGGGGGGAAGCTCACTCTCCTTGGTCCCCTGGCGTGATGCGGAACAACAACGTGGTAGTAAGAGGAGCATCTGAAGTTACTCCTTTCTTATGTAAACAATTGCTTCGTCGTCCCCGGGAGGAGGAGGAGGCTGCTTACTCACCCCCGGACATGTGGAGGGGCCCAAGTTAAGTGGAGGGACAAAATGGAGGGTCATGGTGGAGTGGAGGGACAAAATGGAGGGATTTAGATGGATGGAAGGGGGAGTGAAAGGACTGAGTGGAGTAAATGAAGGAGGGGGTAAAGTGGAGGCCCCAGGTAGGATGGAAGAGGCCAGGTAGAGGAGGAGGAGGAGGTCAAGTAGCGGTGGAAGAAGAGGCGGGCTGGCAAGGGCAGGGTGGAGTAGGCTTAGGTGCTAGTGAAGTAAGTGGAGGGTGTGGAGGCGGAAAGGGGGGGGAGGGGCGTTAGGGAAGGGGAGGGGGTGAGGAGGGGATGGAAAGGGGAATCGGAACTCGAAATAAAGACTGATGATGAAAAAGAGAAATCGACATAAAGAAGGGAAAAAAAAGAGACCAAATTCAGCATCAGAAATAGATGATGTTACTGAAGGAGGGATACCGACACCTGACCACCACACCTGACCGCTTACGTAAGGCAGGGGGTAGGAGGAGGGGGAAGAGGGGAAAGGGGGGTAGAAGGGGAAGGGGAGAGGAGGGGAAGGGAGGCAGGAGGGGTGGATGAGGGGATATATCATTTTGGATCCCGCGTAGTGTATTGATAGTAGACTGGACTGGTGATAGAGACGCAAATGTCGGCCAATCACACACACACACACACCCCAGCCACCAGGTCAGTCCAGTCTAGTCCAACAGCAGGTCAGTTTAAGTCTAGTCCATAAGAACATCCCATATGGAACACACCCAGCCATTTGGTTCATCCCATCACTGCACAACATCGTAGACCAGTGATTAATTCAAAAGAGGCTATTAGACACGAGACAAATATTCAAACTTCTGAATTCTTCTAACGGTTTGCAACGAAAATAACGGAAATCTTTACAACGGAAATAACGGAACTCCTGACAACGAACACAACGGAACTCTTTTCAACGGAAATAACGGAACTCCTGACAACGAACACAACGGAACTCTTTTCAACGGAAATAACGGAACTCCTGATAACGAACACAACGGAACTCTTTTCAACGGATATAACGGAACTCCTGACAACGAGCACAACGGAACTCTTTTCAACGGATATAACGGAACTCCTTACAACGGATATAAGTGGGAGCAACAGATAAGACTAATCAAACATTAACTTTATGACACTTAAGATACACTACATTCAACTTATCTACGTAAAATACTTATAATGAACATATTTTATCACATACAAAAAAACCTCTGTTTAACGGACATCAATCGAAAGGGTCTAGTCCGTTATATGAAGGTTTTACATTTTATGGATCTCGATATAATGGACTGTACTCTCCTAAAATAGTTGGTTATTTGGAGACTTCACTTCTGAAAAACCCTCGATATAACGCATTGCTTTCCCATATAATCCGGTAAATAGAGGGATTACTAATTATGACTCGGTGGTAAGGGTTGAGGAGTTCGGTGTTGGGTTTGGGGGGTTCGGTGTTGGGTTCGGGGGTTCGGTGTTGGGTTCGGGGGTTCGGTGTTGGGTTCGGGGGGTTCGGTGTTGGGATAGGTAATGGGTTCGGTGATGGGTTCGGTGTTGGGTTCGGTGTTGGGTTCGGTGATGGGTTCGGTGTTGGGTTCGGGGGTTCGGTGTCGGGTTTCGGGTCCAATCTTTTTTCTGAACCCAGAACAAACATCAATGACCGTAATCTCAACACAGACCATCTCGTCCCGTCACACACGAGAATATGTCAATGAACAGGTATAGCAAGAACAGGAACAATAATAGTGACTAAGAATTGGTCATTGGTTGTTTTAGGTTATATTTGAAGAAGACTATAAAAGAAGAGGAAGAAGAAGAGAAGAAAAGGAGGAGGAAGAAGCAGAAGAAGGAAAGAGGTGGAAGAAGGAAGGGGAAAAGAAGAGGAAGGAAAACAAGAAAAGAAGGATGCAATAAAAAGAGGAGGAGGAAGAAGAAAGGAAAAAGGTAGAAGAAAACAGACGTAAAACGAAAAATATCCCTCAAATAAAAACCCCCACTACCAGTCAGGTCAGTAAGGATGCACAACGTAACAAAAAAGACAATAAGTCACTTGGTTTAATGGCACGACCAGAGGGAGGCCAGGCAGCTTTTATACAGTCCATTAGATCACTACATAGTTATATAAGGGCTGTTAAAGGTTAATTTCAAGGCTTAAATGAGGTTTTGTTGATTTCAAGGCTTAAATGACGTTCTTTCTACTAATATTAATTTTTGACGAGGTCTTTGATGCTCTGTGAGATATTAAGGACAAAATTCTTGAAATGCAATTGAAACATTTCTTAAAAGACGTGTTGGTATTTTTTTTTAGAGTAAATGGATAAGTTTGCAAGCTATGATATGATGTTTTATACAATCATTACACTAGCTGCTATACACACAAGTTTAATACAATCATACACCAAGTGACATAGATACACAAGCTTTAAAATAATCATACAATGTATCCTGTATAACTGAGAAAAGAGACGTGATGTTTGGTATGTCAGATGAATCTTATACATCGGGATCATGACTAGACAAGAGTGGGTTGAGTCACACAATCACAAGCAGCGGAAACTAAGATAACTTCCTGACTCAGCCAAGTGTGTGTGTGTGTGTGTGTGTGTGTGTGTGTGTGTGTGTGTTGCTTGCTAAGTCTTCTACTGACAACCCAGAGACTTCAAATCCACACATCCACATTAACGGAACCCATTTCACTATCCTCGCGTCTCTATCCCACTTTTCCCATTTCAGCATCATCAACCCATGTTCCCATCCCACCTAGGCATTCACTTCATATCTAGCTACTCTAACCTAACCTAACCTAACCACCTCCTATCCCAGTCATGTCTCACCATTCCTCCAGCTACACCCCCCACCCCCCTCCACCTCAATATACCTTGCACAAAGCACTACTGTTAAGGAATTCCTAAAATACCCCCTGGAGTTATTCTACCCCCCCCCCTACTCCCTTTACCTCCTAGGATACCCCAGGAGGTATCCTTCGCTTTAACACTCCCTCCTATATCATATCCTTCGCCTGCGGTCTCCCTCTCCTTAATCTTACATCTCCTCGCCATCTCTACCTCTTCCTTCGTCTACTCCCGGCTGGTACATCCCCCCCCCCCCTTCCTCTCCCTCCCTCCAGACCGGTTCTGCTACCAACCCTCCCTCCTTTCCCCCCTCCCCCCTCTGCACCATCTGGAATGTGTGTTGCAACCTGACCAGTTGTGGGACGCGTGTTGCAAGTCCCTGGTGAATGGTGGCCAGGAATGTGAGGCTGTGAAGGCGACCCGCACCTGCCTCTGCATCAACTATTGTTTCTCTCGCAGCCTCTGGTCATCACCATCTCTGAATGGACGGTCACTCTTCAGGTTCTTGTTCCTGCTAGACTGACACACCTATCATAAACTGAAAGGTGTCTGACCTGTAACCTGCTGGTACTTGTGGAGGCTGAGACACCTGTTACAACCCAGCAGGTGCTTGACCTTTGACCTGGTCCTTGCAGAGACTGGCACACATGTCACAAGTATCGAGTGCCGGACGTGACTCGTTCTTTAGCATTTCTATTTTATTGTACACACACACACACACACACACACACACACACACACACTCACAAACACGAGACATCTGTTTTCTTGACTATAAACATTACAACATAATACGTACTCGGAAAACTTGACTCCATAAGAAATGTTGATTTTTTTTCTTGTAATTCTCGGTATGTCTGTGTTTGTATCCCATAAACAGGTGTCATAAAAGAAACACACACACACAGAGTATTGATTGTTAGTTAATAATAATAGTATCATTTCTACCAACATTATTAAGAGTAGTTGTGAGTGTCATTGTCAATACTATTACTGTTATTAGTATCTTCATATTAACACTACTACTACTACTACTACTACCACCATCAATACTACTACTACTACTACTACTACCACCATCAAACTACTACTACTACTACTACTACCACCATCACACTCAACACCTGCGTCCATACCCATACCTCTAGTTAATACATCGTGAAAGACACAACAGGTAACTCCTATAGCAATACCTGCAATTAACAGAGAGCTTCCCACGCACAGGTAGAGGTGTGTGTGGTGGGGGGGGGGGGGGGGTACCTGAAGCAGCGGAGGGACGACCTTCTCTTTGATGGACAACCTTGCCGAGCCTCGCCCACCTACACCAACAATGCAGCGAGGGACCTTGTGTCATAGCCTGGCGTAAGGAGTCTCTCTTGACGGCGTTGAGGGCGTAGGGAGAGTCTTGACGCGTTGGGGGGCATGAGCCTCTTGACCGCGTTGGGGGGCGTGAGACTCTTAACGGCGTTGGGGGGCATGAACCTCTTGACCGCGTTGGGGGGCATGAACCTCTTGACGCGTTGGGGGGCATGAGCCTCTTGACCGCGTTGGGGGGCATGAGCCTCTTGACCGCGTTGGGGGGATGAACCTCTTGACCGCGTTGGGGGGCATGAGCCTCTTGACCGCGTTGGGGGGCATGAGCCTCTTGACCGCGTTGGGGGGCATGAGCCTCTTGACCGCGTTGGGGGGCATGAGCCTCTTGACCGCGTTGGGGGGCATGAGCCTCTTGACAGCGTTAGGGGGCGTGAGACTCTTGACAGCGTTGGGGGGCGTGAGACTCTTGACCGCG
Organism: Homarus gammarus; assembly: GCA_958450375.1. NCBI lineage: Eukaryota > Metazoa > Arthropoda > Malacostraca > Decapoda > Nephropidae > Homarus > Homarus gammarus. The sequence continues at coordinate 2,267,308 of CAUDMG010001926.1, forward strand.
TTGGGGGGCATGAGCCTCTTGACCGCGTTGGGGGGCATGAACCTCTTGACCGCGTTGGGGGGCATGAGCCTCTTGACTGCGTTGGGGGCATGAGCCTCTTGACCGCGTTGGGGGGCATGAACCTCTTGACCGCGTTGGGGGCATGAGCCTCTTGACCGCGTTGGGGGGCATGAGCCTCTTGACCGCGTTGGGGGGCATGAGCCTCTTGACCGCGTTGGGGGGCATGAATCTCTTGACCGCGTTGGGGGGCATGAGCCTCTTGACCGCGTTGGGGGGCATGAGCCTCTTGACCACGTTGGGGGGCATGAACCTCTTGACCGCGTTGGGGGGCATGAGCCTCTTGACCGCGTTGGGGGGCATGAGCCTCTTGACCGCGTTGGGGGGCATGAACCTCTTGACCGCGTTGGGGGGCATGAGCCTCTTGACAGCGTTGGGGGGCGTGAGACTCTTAACGGCGTTGGAAGAGCCTTTTGACAGCGTTGGAGGCGTGAGGCTCTTGACGGCGTTGAGGGCGTAGAATGAATCCTATCACGGGTTGAGAGGTACAAGAAGAAAAGAAGACCTCAGTGTCAAGACCTGACTTAATTACCCAGAATAGGCAAACTGTACTCCCAGCTTTGTCAATAAATTTGTTAAACTAAAAAATCTTTAGAGCGAAGGTGCAGGCAAGTCCATCAAAGCGTAGAAAATTGCCTCAAGGCGTAGGAGACGCGTAGGAGGCGAGTAGGTAGAGTCCTTCAAGGCGTAGGAGGCGCGTAGGGGTGTCCTTCGAGGCGTCAAGAGCGGAGCTGCCTGAACGACTTCCTCAATGTAAACAAACCCTTATGTTAAAAACTAAACAATAAGTTACGATATATTTCTCCCCTCTCTTTCTCCACCACTAATCTCTCCTTCTCTCTCTCTCCACCACGCCACAATACACCTAAGATAAAAATGAATAATGGACGAGGGAATGTTGTTAAAAATCCGCCTACACACACACACACACACGTCATTACGCTACAGTACAGTAAAGTAGTAGGAGTAAAGATTAAAATACAAGGAGAAAAGTTTAATGTATACAGGATTTTAAATAGAGCAAAAGTGTACTGTACGTCCATGTCCCCTACGTGGGTGTCCTAAACGTACAATATCCCGAGCACGTCCAGAGTACAACACAAACTACTGGCCCTGGTTGCAAAGATGTCCTGAAGTGTCCTGAGGTGTCCAACGGCCCAGTAGTATGAGGTTGGACGCAGCAGGTGGGGGGCGGGGCTTGCGTAGGTGTCCTGAGGGAGGGATGGAGGGAGGCCAGGGCCACACCTCCTACAGCTGCCAACGCTCACCAGATCTCGTAAGTCACAAAGATTCGTACCTACTGTATATGTTGAATTTCCCTTTGACCATAAGACAGCGTTAAGACGGAAGACCATAAGTAACTGTGACTACATTCTGACACCACACTCAAAACTGTATAACCAGTCTTAAGTGAACTAGTTAGAATCGTCTGCGTGTTCCTAGTCGAATAATAATAATACTAATAAAACAGGCGTACAAGACTCGGGAATCCGTTTACTAGACATTCATTCAAACTCAACGGTTCCCGCGCCCGACCCTCACTCACCCACCTCCACCCCTCACTCACCCACCTCCACCCACCTGAACCAGCGCTAGAAGATTAACCTTTTTATGTTACTTTAATAAATAAATAATTAAATAAAAGATGACATCGTATTTCTGTAATGGAATGATAGCGTTTAGAAGAGTCGGTGTGAAGGAGATGACCGAGAGATACCCAACCTGGTGAGCAGAATTTAAATGTCTTTAGTAGTTACGTAGAAGACGACGATGAGTTCCTGTGAGAATAACACACAGAAACCACTTAAAATTAATTCTACGATAAAATTTTCTCATAATTATTACTATTATTATCATCATTAAAATATACACACCCTCATCTCCCTCACTTAACCTCACCCTTGCTACAGCACAACGCAACGTAAGTGTTATCCTTGCTGGGGGGAGCGGCTGGATTCCATGAATGGGTAGGCGTTCCAGCAGTGTTTGTGACGTGGGCAGAGCCAGGAATGTTCCAGCAACTGTCCAAGGCCGGCGAGGGGAGGGTAGGGTGGGGGGGGGGGGGGGGTGGAGTGAGTAGCGGGAAAGGGTGAAGGAGAATGTAAAGAAGGATGGAGTCATTCTTACCACATTACTGACCAACAGTGTTTACATATCCCGACTTCTAAACTGTACTGCAATATTCTTCAAGTCAACAGGAACTAAAAATATAAAAACTCATTAATATTTTTGTGGGTTGACCTGTGACTAGGGTGGAGGATGTTACGAAAGACTTGTGGTGCTGGTGAACACTGCAGGCCCCCGCCACACTGCCCTGTCCCAGGTTCCCGGAATATGGCTCCTACACGGCTACACCCAGACACTGAAGTACCTCAGTGGTGAACCAAGTCCCACCGGTGGTACATAAGTTGGGGATTTATATCAAGTGAATTTTTGGTCGTATACTATTGAAACCAACGCCTCTTACCATAGCATTCTGTTACAACCACTACTCTTGCCGACGCCACCAGCTAGCTCAGTATCGCGCCAGGACTACAACAAAGTAGTTTATGGAGTGGGCATCCGATGATTTAATGAGCTGGTAACCGACACAAATAACTCGGTACTCATATGGCCACCTCATAATTTATACTGAGATATAAACTGACCAATGGACACAGCATACTCCGTCCCCCACGACCCTACTACACTGACAAGAAAGGATTATTTGGTCCATTAACATGACGTTTGGTGGTGATGCAACAGTCCATTACTTCACCCGAGGGAGTAAGACCCACCACTGATACATAGATACAACACCTTTATGGGTTACAGTCCTGTGTCCCCCAGAACCAAGTACTCGCTGGAGATGACGTTTCCTCCTACCATCATAAATAACCAAGACAAAACATGAAGCCAATCCCCCACACTTATCCTTTTTCGTCGTGGGGAACATACAAGATAAAGTTGAGTCTTTTACACTACGCACTTATAAGAGATGTGAAAGAAAAAGATTGCCACAGAAACAAGGGCGTGTGAAAAGTAGACTTACCAGTTTGGATGTCGACGCCAAGATGTTGCAACTTACTAAAGAAGAAACAAACAAAACTCGTTGAGGTCACTACATGATGGGAGGGTTTTACCTGTCTTAACCCTTTCAGGAACTGTTGCAGAAACTGTTCCACGAAACCTTGTATATCCACAGCAGAGAAGACACTTACCCAAGGATGCCAACACCAGGAACGGCGGCACTGCTGAGGGGAGAGACTGGTTTCGTGGTTTCGTAGCTAGTTCGAATATAATTTAGGGTTTGTACATATTTTTCCTAAACGTGTCCCGCATAGTGAGACGAACACTAGGTCCAGCACCCCCCTAGAGATATTATACAGTATACCACACTGCCACACCGTGTCTCCTGGGCCCCGGGATTCTTGAAAATTTAGTTTCTGCTCCTCCCCCACCTTTTAGTTAAATCTTAGCTGTGCTGCTTACCAGGAGTCAAGGTGGAACTACTGTACACGCAGCAAATTCGAAATGGGGACTGTGGAGGACACAGTCGAGCTGACCTAAAGAGAGAGATTGACTGGGAGAAGCTGGATTGACCCGGCAGGAGACTCAGAGGTAGTGAGGGGATTAAAGGCGGGATGCAGTAGCCGAGCTGCCCACATAAGGCTACAAGAAGCCGGCAAGAGTTTAGCGGGAAAGCTGAGGGGGCTGCAGGAAGCCTGACTGGCCTTACCACAACCACAGCATATCCCTGGCCCTCAACACCTTGGGTAACGACGGTGTGAAGGACGCCACCACAACACCGACCCTCACCACCACCACGCTCCTGCATATTAATAAACAATGGCTGGCTGGACTGCACGACCCACGCCCCGACCTCAACACTCTACAAACTCCTTTAAATCTTTCATGAACCGAAATAAGACTTCGTAACTTTAAGAACAAGTATGAATAAATCGAAGAATTGTTTTAATGAATAAATAAACAAAACTACTAAAATTAAATCAATTACGAAACAATACTTACCAATTTCAAAAGTAAAATGAAACAACTTGGCCTATTCCAGTCACAAAATAGGCAAATTAATAGGAATAAACTAGGAACTACAGGAGCAAGTTTACCAAGCAGTACTCCACGGTAACAAACACAATCATTCTTCGCCTTGAAAACCAGAAAAAAAAGTTCGCCATAAGTTAAATTTTAACCCATAATAGACACAAAGGACTGAATCACCATCACGTAGAATCTAAACCTCCATAAAGAAACAAATTAGTAATCAAGGTAATAAACTCGGATTCACAATGACTGTATCCCAATAATCTTTCCCTTTAATAGGCCACGAAAACAAATTTAGCGTCGAAAATGCAACGAAGACTCAAAGCTAAGTACATGTTTCTTCTTATCCGTAATTAAGACTGAAAAAAAAATGAAGAACGAACCTTTGAGAATACTACACTAAGGCGGCTGACAGACACTCCCCCCCCACCCCAAACGTCGGTGAGCAGAAGGAAGTCCTGAGCTGAAGGTTGCGGGTATAAGGGGAAGGCGTTTTAAGAGTCTCGTGCTTAATGAAATACACAGCCGGGATGTGTTGTGTTGAGGTCTAAGTGCAGGTGTGTGTGTGTGTGTGTGTGTGAGAGAGAGAGAGAGAGAGAGAGAGAGAGAGAGAGAGAGAGAGAGAGAGAGAGAGAGAGAGAGAGAGAGAGAGAGAGAGAGAGAGAGAGAGAGAGAGCTCCCAGTTAAGCTGAGTTGAGAACACGTGAACTGTGAATACAAAGTCAATTGCATAGGCTTTGTTTGGGTGAAACGCGTGAAGACAAGAGCTAGGCTAGGCTGAGAGACGTGAGGACAAGAGCTAGGCTTGGCTGAGATGCTTGAGGACAAGAGCTAGGTTAGGTTGAGACGCGTGAGGACAAGAGCTAGGCTTGGCTGAGACGCGTGAGGACAATAGCTAGGATTGGCTGAGACGCGTGAGGACAAGAGCTAGGCTTGGCTGAGACGCGTGAGGACAAGAGCTAGGATTGGCTGAGACACGTGAGGACAAGAACTAGGATTGGCTGAGACGAGTAACAGGGCTGCCAATGGCTTTGTTTGTCTCAGTAGGTAGAGTATTTATTGGTAATGATGAGGGACCTCTTATGACTGGCTGGGAGTCTGTGGGGGGGATGTAACAACACAGTAGGTGACGATGACGAGCTAATCCCTTGAGTACGAAGAGCTAACCGCTTTGAGTACTATGGCAACCCCTTGAGTACAGTGATATAATCCCTTGAGTACGATGACAAGTGTTAAGTTAAGCTGACCTGCGAATACAATTGTGAGGTAAAGCTTAGCTAGAGGTACAAAAGCAAAGCTAAGGATACAAAATAGTCTACAGTAAGCTAAACTATAGAAGGGCAGAGTTAGTCTAAAGGTACACGAACAGCTATTGCAGTTATTGAGCAAAAGGTAAATACAGGTAAGGTAAACAAAGGTGAAGTAAACAAAGGTGAAGTAAACAAAGGTGAAGTAAACAAAGGTGAGGTAAGGGAGGAAGAAGATCTTAAGTGCAGGTAAGGAGTTTATACCCGCACGATTCATAGAAAAATAAACAAGAATGAATGAACAGCTTCCTCAAGGAGACTATATTCTGTCTTGTCACCCCCCCCACCCCCCAGTGCCTCTAATGGCCTTGGTGGATTAGTCCCTCTGACGTCAATTATTAAAACATAAGTCAGATTTGATTAGGAGTTGATAAAAGGATTGCTTGATGGGTAAGGTCTTCTTGAGGAGTAACTTGAAGGGTCGTCTGTTACTTGAAGGGTCGTCTGTTACTTAAAAGTTCCTTAAAGATGAAGGGTGCAAGATGCTTCGTGCCGAGGACTTGATGGTATAAGTTTAATGTGTATACACCTCAACCATCCCCCTCATACCTGCCACATATTCTATACTTGAAACTCATCCACTAAAGCAATATCTATTTTCAAACTTAATTAAATCAACTAATTATTACCATCACAATGTCCTCATCTGTTTTATATATATCTATTTACATTTAGACGAGATCTAACCAGTAAAAAAAACAAAAAACAAAAGCAAAACGTCGTCAAATACATACTGTACAAGTAGGCGGCGTGACAGTCGTATCTGCATGACCTCCAGCAACCATGGTAACATCTGGTCACTTCCTTTCTGTCAGTGGTGGATTAGCCTCTACTAGCCTCAGGGAGACTCAATGAAGACTGGCCCTAAGAACCTCCTGAGCCACCTGTTCCACCTATCAGACACGGTTGCCACCTTATAACTATTCATCGACCGCCAGTCACCACCGCCAGCGAATACAAAAATATACTGATTCATGTCAGACCTGTCACTTGTTTTAAGCTGGAGGCGGAGTAGCAATCTATGTTAGGGATAATCTGAAGTGTGAAATAAATAAGGAAATAAAAACTGAGAGGAATACAGAAACAATTTGGATAGAATTAAGCAACGGTCGGGAAAAATTAATCACAGGAGTAATATATAGACCCCCCAATCTTGACAGAGTCAATGAGCGACTTATCTGGGATGAAATGCGCAGGGCTTCCATACACAACAAAGTCTGTATAGTAGGCGACTTTAACCTTGGCCAAATAGATTGGACCGACCTTACGGGAAACTCAGAATCAGAGGATTTTCTCGAGACGATCCAGGACTGTTTCCTAAGTCAACATATAACCGAACCCACACGGGGTAATAATATATTGGATTTAGTTTTGTCAAACAGAGAAAACCTCATTAGCAATGTCGAGGTAGGGAACGAACTTGCAAACAGCGATCACAAAGAAATTCGATTCCAGTTAGATTTTCAGGGCAGACGTAAGGAAAATTCCACTAAAGTACCAGATTTCAGAAGGGCAAACTTTGACAGTTTAAAGAGGCAGCTGAGAGAGGGGGTGTCGCGCTTGGCCGTGAACCTGACAGATGACACCGACCTGATAACGAGATCTGAGATTGCCGAGTTCCACGACAATTTAAATAGTGAGTTACTTAATGCACAAAGGCAGAACATACCATACAAAAAACTCAGATCAAACAACAATGACCCTAAATGGATAAATAATTATTTAAAGAACATCATTGGCCAAAGGAAGGCTATAGGTAGAAGGATAAATCGTGGCGAAATTCACCTCCGGGACTATTATAGGGTATTGGCGAGTAGGGTTAAAACCGAGATAAGGAAAGCAAAGAGGAATAATGAGGTAAGGATAGCAAGGGAGGCAAAGACAAACCCCAAAGGATTCTACCAAATGTACCAAACTAAAACACGAGAAAAGATTGGACCAATACGGTCAGACTCCGGCGAGCTCACTGATAACGACGGAGAAATGAGCAATAATTTGAATAAATATTTTTCAACAGTTTTCACCAGCGAAAATTTAAACATGATACCCGAGGCACCGACTCTATTCAGAGATAGTGAAGAAAACAAATTAAGTGAGATAGTAGTGACTAGTAACGATGTTAGTAAGCAAATAGACAAACTAAAGCCTAATAAGTCACCTGGTCCCGATGAGATATTTGCCAGAGTATTAAAGGAATGTAAGGAAGAGCTTAGTATGCCCTTAGCAAAGTTGTTTAACATGTCCTTAAAAACAGGTGTAGTACCAGAATCCTGGAGGATAGCGAATGTAATACCGATCTTCAAGAAGGGGGATAGATCACTATCCTCTAACTACCGCCCAATCAGTCTAACATCAATAGTAGGCAAATTACTGGAAGCAATCATTTCAAACTCTATTCGAAATCACCTGGAGAAGCACAGATTGATCAATGATTCCCAGCATGGCTTCACAAGTGGACGTTCTTGCCTAACTAATCTATTAACATTCTTTTCATCAGTTTTCGAATCAGTGGACGAGGGGCACAATTATGATGTGGTATATCTCGACTTTAGCAAAGCCTTCGACAGAGTACCCCACGAAAGACTAATTAGAAAGGTAGAAGCTCATGGCATCAAAGGTGACATCCTTAAACGGATTAGGGCGTGGTTACAGGACAGGAAACAGCGAGTGAGCATTAACGGCACTAAGTCCCATTGGAGCAACGTCACAAGTGGAGTTCCCCAAGGCTCAGTACTTGGACCATTATTGTTTATTATATACATAAACGACATAGATATCGGCATAGACAGCAACATAAGTAAATTTGCTGATGATACTAAAATAGGACGTGTTATCAAATCTGACGAGGACTCGGCAAAACTGCAGGAGGATCTAAACAAATTTTTCGAATGGTCTGAAAAATGGCAGATGAAATTCAACATTGACAAATGTAAAGTACTCAGTATAGGAAATGTAAACAGGGAAACCAGATACCAGATGAACAACGATGCCATAGAGAAATCCGACTGCGAGAGAGATTTAGGAGTAATGATAAGTAGGAACCTTAAGCCAAGTAAACAATGTGTTTTTGCTCGTAACAAGGCTAATAAAGTACTTGGGTTCATACAAAGGAGTGTTAGTTACAAGACTAGCGAGGTCATCCTAAAACTGTATCTTGCTCTTGTGAGACCACACCTGGATTACGCAGTCCAGTTCTGGTCACCGTATTACAGAATGGATATAGAATCCTTGGAAAGAATTCAGAGGAGAATGACAAGACTAATCCCGGGTATCAGGAACCTTGAGTATAGAGACAGGTTAAAGCATCTTAATTTGCACTCCCTTGAGAGACGTAGAGCGAGGGGCGACCTGATAGAGGTGTATAAATGGAAGGCAGGGCTAAACAAAGGGGACATTACAAAGGTACTCAAACTATCCAACCAGGAGCGAACTCGTAACAATGGTTTTAAATTGGACAAATTTAGATTTAGGCGTGAAATAGGTAAACACTGGTTTGGAAACAGAGTAGTGGATGAATGGAACAAGTTACCAAATATCATCATTAACTCGAATACGCTGAATTGCTTCAAACATAGGTTGGATGCTCATATGAGCAATAGGGGTTGGGTGTAAACGGGACTGCCCAGTATGGGCCAATAGGCCCGCTGCAGTTTCCTCCATTCTTATGTTCTTATGTTCTTATTACAAACCCAGTCATGCCATCGTCACACATCTGGGAGATTCTTCTTGTTTACACCTCTCTCTCTATCTCTTTCTCTCTCTCAATCGGAGGCACGACAGGTCAAGGGTGTTGTCGTCGTCGACCTCCCCAACTCTTTATTCCTCCTGCCAGGGCCCCTCGACTACACCTTTCACCTCTGCTCTCTTTCTATCTCATAACCCAACTACCTGCGCACGAAGTTCTAACCCCACTACCTGTGCATGGCTCCATCCTAACTACTTGTGTACGATACCGAAACCCCTCTACCTGTGTAAGGCGCTCTACCCCACTACCTGCGCCTGCCTTGTAATAACTACAGTACACGCCATAGGCTCGGGGCCACACACGCCTCGGTAAAAAGCGCCAGCGTCGTCTACTGAAATGGGTGGGGGGGAGGAGGAGGAGGGGAGGGGGGGAGGAGGAGGAGGGGAGGAGGGGAGGGGGAGGAGGAGGAGGAGGGGTGGGGAAGGAGGGTTGGAGAGAGGGAGGCGAGGGCTGGAGAGATGGAGGTGAGGGCTGGAGCTTGACGTGGGGACTAGGGTGAGGGCTGGTGCTTTAAGTGGGAACACGGGGTGAGCCATGGGGCAGAGGCGGCCAGGACAGGCGCCCTCATGTTATCTCATCACTTGCACCGCCAAGAGCCACGCCCTCCGGGTCCTCCTGCCACGCAAGTCACGGCAGATGAAAATTTCACTCTTGTGTCACCCATGAAATGCGCCTCAACGAAAGCTGCTGACGGAGGCAACATGTGCTGTAAAACACTCGAACATACGAGTGAACTTTCTTAGGCCGGAAGGAGGAAGGAGCCTGTGTGTGTGTTGCGTACACCCTCAGTATCTACAGCGGCCTGAGTGACGTCCTACAACTATGTCAGAGGATGACCAGAGGCTAACTGGTGCCCCGTCCCCTCCCCCCGATCATAGGTCGTCCACGTGTGTGGGGCCTACAGATGAGGGGCTGGGGAAGGGGAGGGTGAGGGGGGCACAGGTGGCCAAGGTCGCTTTAGGAATCCAGGTGTGGCTGCCCGTGGTGGCCCCTCGCCGGGTGGGTGTCCAGGACCTAGGGCTTGTACCCAGGGTGCCGCCTCCATCCGCCCTCACCTGCCAGGGGCGTCACCACCTTCATCGTGTGCGCGTAGTTCACCCTACAACCAGAGCACCTGGAAGGGGCGTATCCTGCAGGTGCGCCACTGCCCAAATACATGGTCCCCGTGGCGTCAAGCGGGTCACCTTCACCAGAACACCGGCGTACTCTACTGGGCATAGCTCCTTCACGCACTCTCCTCCAGTACACAAGATCTTCCGTGTACAGTATCCTTCCCCAGTACACTACTGCATGTGTACTCCCCTAAAGTACAGACGCCACATGAACACACAACTACTGCCTTCAGCGAAAGAAAAACGAGTTCAATTAACTTTAGAGGAGTGAAACCACAATCAAAGCTAAAAAGAAATATGGATCACAAAACCAAACATCACCTGGGCATATAAAACTTCCTCTCTTCTTTTGTTTTATAGATAGATAAACAGCACAGAGACCAGACACGTGTTGTTAATATCAAACATTCACTGAGGCGGCCGTTGCCAAATGTATACACAGTCAAATTTACTTCAAGAACAACAATGAAAACTAATTGGAATCAAATTGTAAACACCCGATGATACAAATATGTTCAGTCATTATGTATTCTATACGCATTAACGTCACTAATTAGTCGTTCGTGGAGCCCTCAGGTGTACGCCCTACCTGTACTCTTGGCACAACACCAACAGCACTCCAGGACAAACAACACTCCTGAATACTAACACAACGAAAACAACCTCTTTAAGCTTGCATGGTAGCGAGCACCGGGATGAATGTGGCCGGTGGGGAGCATGGCAGGCAGCGTGAGGAGCGTGGCAGTGAGCATGATATCGTGCTAAGAGAAGAGAGTGAAACTGTGAGCGTGGTGGTGAAGGCCGCAGGTGACGCCCTATATGGCCTGACCTGGCTACTGTGTCATGAATAATGGTGCCCTAGCTTGCCCCCGTCACCACCATCCTCACCCTGCACCCGTCACCACCATCCTCACCCTTCGCCACCACCCTCACCCTGCACCCGTCACCACCACCCTCATCCTACACCCGTCACACATACACACGAACAGCTAGGTCACACAAACACCATACCCGTCATATGCTTCAGTGTCACCCACGTACTTGACCTTGTGACCTAATCCCCGGCACAACACAAATCCCCGCACCACACTCAGGCCACAACGAGGACCAAGTCGACACAACCCCCGGACACACACCTCGAGCCACACCCCATGAACCCAGGTCAACAAGCCTCTCTAGTGGCTCCGTTCCACGAGTTCATCCCATTTCACGCTAACCCTTGACGAAGATTTAACGAAACATTCTCGAGGAGTGGGGGGCCCAGGACCGACGCCGCCACCACCTTTTCCTCCTGCCGGAATCCTACGCCCCGTCCTTGAGTCCATCCTCACAAAAAATGAGGAATGCAGATCATCATCCGGCTACCGCTTCATGAATAATGTTCCTGGACGACACTCGGCGTCTGCTCATCGGCCACTCGTTCCATCTTGACCAGAAGCATCTTGGGCGGAGTCACCCAACGTTGAGGAAGACGTGTGTGGCCCACTGAGTAGGATTCCCTGCCAGGTGAAATCCTTGGGTATCCTTACAGAACCTAACCTAACCCCGACAGAATAGAGAGAAGGTTAGGGAGGGGACTTCATTCCACAGGCGTCGTGACTCTACGAAAAATAAGACATAACCAACAATTTTGTTTTTTGAAAATTAATCGTACAGGAAGGAGAGCGAGGAAGTGGTGGTCTCTGGTGAGGAAGGAAGGAAGGAAGATAGGAAGGAAGGAAGGAGAGAAAGGAAGGAGAGAAAGTTTGAAGGTATAGGGCGTGAAGGTTGCTCATAGTGTGTCTATAGGAATGAAAAGCACAGAGGAACTACAGGCATGTGCAGAGTTATCTACGTCAGGGAGGTTATCTGTGTGTAAGGTGAAAGACTTGAGGACCCAGACGAGAAAACTATGTGAGAGAGAGAGAGAGAGAGAGAGAGAGAGAGAGAGAGAGAGAGAGAGAGAGAGAGAGAGAGAGAGAGAGAGAGAGAGAGAGAGAGAGCCCCCCTCCCCCTAGCAGAGATCTCCTTCACGTACCCTGAATGACCTACAGCACGTGACCGGCGTAGGAACCAAACTACGCAGAGGGAGGAGACCAAAAAAAGAAAAAAAACACGATTAACACGGCACAATATCATCACCCGGGAAACACATCATCACAACTTAATAGACACAGGAAACCTCGACACCAGCAGCGTAGAGAACCACTGATGCAACACAGGAGACAACCACTACAGCGCCCTTTCGGGACCACACCAATACCTTGACTGGTTCGATGGCCCACTGGTCGAGGTATGTCCCACCACCACCACCTCCCTCGTAATTACCGTCGTGTTTAACAACCTAATGGAGACACAACACGAGACTACTTATGCTGGATATTTAATTAACCTGATGAAGACAAAACACAACGTGAACTTAAAACCTACGACCACAGACCGAGAGGGAGGAGAGGGAGTGGGAGTGGGAAGAGGAGGGAGAGAGAGAGAGGGAGAGCAGAGCACATACAGATGGAACAACGCCACATCCTACGCAGCTCAAGACTATAAATTGACCTCCAACTCACGACCCCATCACCACACTCCCTCCCTCCCCCCTGAGCACCCTTGACAAATAGCAAATCAAACCATAGAGTGAGTGACAGATTTACAAACACACTCGGATATGACGTAAGTAGCCTGTTTGATCGTCCTATTTGGCTGTGTAGTCGTCTTTATTAAGCTATGGGTGGTTGGTCGTCGTTCCTAGTAGGTTGACCTCATTAACTAAATAGCAAGTAGGTCGTCCTCAAATAGTAAATAGGTCGTCCTCAAATAGTAAGTAGGTCGTCCTCAAATAGTTAATAGGTCGTCCTCAAATAGTAAGTAGGTCGTCCTCAAATAGTAAGTAGGTCGTCCTCAAATAGTAAGTAGGTCGTCCTCAAATAGTAAGTAGGTCGTCCTCAAATAGAAAGTATAGATTGTCCTCACTAGCAAGTTGACTCCACTAACTAAATAGCAGGTAGGTTGTGCTCATTATTAAATAGGTCGTCCCCACTAGCATACAGGTCGTTGTCACAAGCAGTCAAGTCATCCTTCTAAGCCGGTAGGTCACTGAGGGACCGAGCGATCACGGGGGAGGGAGGGAGGGAGGGACCGACCCGTGACTCGCCACAACTCGACCTGGAACTACGACGCATTAAAAGAGGGTTGCACAAGACTTCGAATGACGCAGGAGGAGGAGGAATACAAGTTCTTTTTCCTCCATCTTCCAGGAATGTGAAAAGACGAGAGGAAAAACAAGATCGAGAAATGGAGGAAGAAGGAAAGATGAAAGATGAAGACGGAGATGATGAAAGAGGGAAGGAAAATAAAAAATAGAATGAAGGAAAATAAATAAATACAGAAAGAAAGAAAGAAAGAAAAGAAAAAAAAATAGAAAAATGAAAGAAATCAAATAAAAATCAAATAATAAAAATCTGAATCATAACTTACACACACACACACCCAGAGATGAGTCCACCACACGTCTCCACCCCGTCGACCTTAGCATGAATATTACACAACCCAACTCACCATCACAACTATCAATCATAACAACAACAACACAATTTAACAATCAACTTACGTCACAACTCCTTACAACTCCTCTACAAGGGGGACACACATACCTGAAAGAGATAAATCGTGAGTTAATTAAATCATATCTGAGGGATGGACACCACAGCCCACCATCCTAAAATCTGACCTATGTTGACCCAGTTACTCCTAGATATTGCTCTCTCCAGGGGATATTGTTTATAATATTTATCTATCTAAGTCTCTGTCTTCCTCTCTGGGACATTACTGTATCAGGTATTGTAATGAGTTTATTTTATAGGCTGAGAGTTTGGTACAGTTTTACACGAGACTATTTTCTCTGTGTTGTTTCCATGTGTGTTGTGAGGTTGGTACACTGAGCCAGCTGTCAGAGGGGAGGACACAGGTGGTGCTACCGAGACACCTGTTAGGGGGTAGAGAAGCACCTGCCATGGTGACAGCTGTTGCCACGAACAGGATCCGTAAGGGGGGGGGACATCCCACCCTCCTGCAGGATGTTGGATTAATCCCGGACACACAGGACACGAGGGGACGGCAGGATGCAGGTGTGATGGTATGAGAAGGCGTGGGTGAGGGTAGGCGTACGGATAGGTTTAAGGATGTGCAGGGTAGGTTTAGGGATAGGTTTAGGTTTAAGGATAGGCGTAAGGATAGGTGTAGGGGCACGGGTTGGGGTATGGGTATAGGGGCAGCAAAGGACCATGATAAAGGGAGTGCCAGGCCAGGGGGTTAATCTTATCTAGTATATGATCAAGGGGAAACTCTGAAAAATGTGAATCAGAGGCAATAGCGACAGGGTAGGGGGGTCAGGAGGGTAGGGGGGTCAGGAGGGTAGGGGGGGGAATTGTAATTTAGTTTAACAAATTTACTGACAAAGCTTGGAGTACAGTTTGCCTATTGTGAGTAATTCAGTCAGGTCTTGACAATGAGGGTGGTATCAAATCTTACTGCCACGCAGGACAGAGGTTCATACACAAAGAAATACATCATATTCATGAGCAGTATATATAAGTCAGAGTCATGTGGGTGATGTCACTGTTCACTGCCATGCAAGACAGTGGTTCATAAACATTGGACGTCATATTCTAAATGAAGATTAATCAGTGCGGGCTAGCTAATTTCGGATAAACAGCAAGAATGTCCTCAAGCACCCCCGATTCAATGTAGTGGCCTGAAGTCAGGGGAGGCGTCAGGAGTAAACATAGGAGGAGGAGGAGGAGGAGGAGGAGGAGGGAGGAGGAGGAGGAAGACACAGAAGGGCGGTAGAAGGATAAGTCACCACAGAAGGGAAACATGCCTAAAGGTGAGTCAGGTGTCGTCACGTCTCGGAAAACATAACAATAACTTAACGATAAAATATATGAGAATTTAACATATGCTAAACGGGAGGCGACAGAAGACCTTAATCTTATGAAAACTTGGAAGTCAGGATTCTGTAAAAGGGCAGCCCAGGGAGGTGAGTGAGAGGAGGAGTGTGATAACGATGGTGTGTTGGTGTTAGGTACATGGGGAGGGGGAGGTGAGTCAGGCAGGCCGGCTGGTGGTCTCACTCGAGGTAAGACGAGGGGTGGGCGGACACCATGTTGCTGCCACCAACACCAACCACAGCAGGAAAAATTGCCTCCCTCAAACATGAAAAATCGTTGGTTATCCTGATGCTTGTGGCAGCGAGGGAAGACACACTCGTACCCACACGGTGATGTACCCAGGCGGTGCAGTACATGTCCTCACCACACCTGCCTGACACACACCCATGTACTCTCACACAATCCAGGAGGGTCCAGGCAGGGTCCAGGCAGGGTCAGCATCCAAGTGCACTACACTGGAAAGTCCTGGTAAAGTCCTTCTGGAGGACTCCCACGACACAGCTGTCCTCATGATGCCAAATGAACGTGTCAATTGGAACTGGACAGTGACCTTGAGACACCACCACCTGCCTACACGCCCTCGGTGATGACGTCTCGACCCGTGACACATTACGGACACTCCACCGAGGTCAACCAGCAGGTGTCATGGAATTCCAGAGCAGAAGGAGAAATCGTCTAACAACCACTAATTATGGGAATTCTCCGTGTGTATCGAACCATGGTGGCCTTAGGGGTGAGAGTACGACGTGGTCCACCTAGGGAGGGGCGGCCTCCAGGCCACAGTGTATTATATATTCCTATATCCATCCCCGCCATGATGGAGGTCAGAGAAACGCATCTTATGGTACAGTCTTAAGTGTAGCTCCGACGTCATGTTGTTTTCCATTAACAGCTGATGTAAAGTAGTTAGAGGGAGAGAGGATATGACTGAGAAATCTTTACGAATGTTGGTATGTGAGAAGGACTGTAAGTGTGAGAGCTGCTGGTGGAGTTCTCATCATCACTACTGCTGCCTCTGTTATTCTCTGGGAACTGTGAGGCTGTTGTGGTGGCCTTACTTTTATTCTCTTAATATCTCGTCTCTCTCTATCCCAAGACTCAAGAAATCTAACATTAGAACGTTCATCAGTCATCTCACACGAGCCTTGAGATACATGTGTTCACTGACCATATAAGACAGGATAGCTACAACTCCATCAAGTTATCTGAACAATTAGTAAGAGATGAACCTCCAGTACAGGTAAACACAGAGATCACACCACCCTCTCATCTCTCATAACTCACCTGAGCTACACATCAGGTATCCCTCCCACAGCATCACATCCCTTCATCCCCCGATACTCACCTGTGATACACACCTGACATGAACCACAAAGAGCAACACACCTCCCATCACATCCCTGAACACACACACATCCCCCCCCCCACACACTCCCCCACGCACTTGATCAAGACTTCCCCCTTCCCCTAACAAATACCCCCTTACAGGTGTCGGCATGCCCCAGAAAACCGGTCTAAGGGGTAAAAACAATAATTCTGACCTAATGGGCATCACTAACCCTATGGAGTAACAGGGCTGCAGTGTTTACGAGGCGGGGAATAATACCTGGCAATTTCCACTTACCTGTTCAATTAACCTGGAGGAATGTCTACAGGTATTTCAAGGTCTAGGTGTGTGAGCCTGAGTGAGTCTTACCCTGCTTCTGGTGTTGAGTCTTGATAATATATGGGAGGGGGGGGGGTGAGGAGGAAAGAGGAGTTAATGATGAAGAAGGAGGAAGAAAGAAGAACAATAAAAAAAGAACAAGAGGAAAGAAGCGTTAATAATCCCCCCCCCCCCAAATAGAAGGAAGGGAGAAGAACAAGAACAGAAATAATAACAAAAAGAAGAGGAGGAAGTGATGCAAGGCGGAGGAGGAGGAGGAACAAGAAGAATAAGCGATAAGAATAGGAAGTAATGTAAGAAGGTAGAAGAACCACACCCACACACAGGAGGCGTGAGTTGCCTTGTCCCTGTAGTGGGCTGAATGATGTAAGGTTATCATACCGGGATCAAATCACGCCCGGTACCTCCCAGACACCTCCCCACACGCCCATTTCCTCCCGATCACAGGCACCCCCCCCCCCACCACGCCCCCACCAGCTACAGGTGACGCTCTGAACTCACCGCTCCGACACCCAACTACGAGTGAATGATGAGTATTATTGATTCTAGACTATTGTTGACAAATGAATAAATAGGCCTATTATTATTATTATTATTATTATTATTATTATTATTATTATTATTATTATTATTATTACCAGTGGTTGCAATTAGTCTGGTTGTTAGTGTGCAGCAAATCAGCAAAATTAATATTGTTATAATAATAGAATGAAAGTGAAAAGAATCTATGACACAGTTAAGAATGTCCCCAGATGAGAGCGACATACACACACACACACACACACACACACATCAATAAACACACACGCTCATAAATATATATACACACACACACACACACACGTACTAGTGAAATATACAGGCATCTCCATCCTGGTTTAAACAAGACAAGAAAATTATAAACAAAGGTTAGAAAATTGTAATCAAACAGATGACAAACGTAAGGAGGAATAAACTGTAAACAGACAGACAAGCAACAAAAGTGAGGAGGAATAAACAGTAAATAAACTAACAGACAGACAGACATAATAGACAGCAATATACGACCTCCTAAGGGAAGAGATGTGTGAATAAAAAAGACAGACAGACAGACAGAGAGAGACAGACAGCAGTGAGGGAGTTACCTTGACCACTTGAAACCCTGTCACATCCCTTCTCTCACCCCTAACCCCTGCTTGCTAAGGGAGAGGGGGAGGGGAGAGGGGAGGGGGAGATAGGATATAAAGAGGGGGAAGTGAGGAGGTATGGAGGGAGAGAAAGGGAGATAAAGAGTAGGTAGAGGGGAGGAGGGGAAGAAATGGCGAGAGAAAAGAGGAGACGGGGGAGAGGGGGATAGCTGGTGGTATAGCAGTTAAGAGGAGTGGTAGTAATGACTGTGTGGTAGTGGTAAATGATGCAGTTAGAGTTAAATAGTGGTAGTAATGAGGCTGGTAGATTCATTAGTGGTGGTAGTAGTAATGGCTGCTGCACACAGGAGGAACGAGAACGGCAAGATAAGGGCATACGGAGAGAGAATTCAGAACGTTGATCAAGGCAGCTTCACTCCTCTAGTGTTCACAGCCTCTGGTGGGATGGGACCAAGTGCAAGATGTTTCTACGCCAGACTCGCGGAGGTGATCTCCGAACAGAAGCAGCAGCCCAGAAGTTATGTTACAGCCTGGATGAGATGTAGACTGTCCTTCTCTCTCCTTCGGTCGGCTTTGCTCTGCCTCAGGGGAACGAGAGCATCGGCCCCAAAGCCGACAACAGTTGCGGCTCAACTAACTCAACACAGCTCGGATAGCTACTTATGTATTATGATAGTTAATTTTAAGGTAATAAAATGGCGGCGAAGGTATGGCTATAAGGGGAGGATGGAGACCATTTTATCTACGTAGTAATGGTGGTAATACTGGACACTGGTTAGGGTACGTTGGTAGACATAACACTCTCAAGTTACCTGCCATAGACACAAATATATAAGAATGACTGTATTTTAGAACACTTGTATTTATAATTATGAGACACTGTAACTGTACCGATGCTTTTGTAGACAGGAGTTGAAACAGGCGTGTAAATGATTGGCAGACAGACAGGTGAGTAGCGAGTGGACAGACTGGTTATAATCAACACGGGAATAAATAATCTTTCGTTTGTCGTATTTCCATATTTTTCTTCTTAACCTTTATTAGATCTTCCTCTACATCTCCTCACGTCTCAAATGTTACTTTTTATAGGGAGGGGAGGGGTAGAGGGGAGGGGGAGGGGTAGAGGGGAGGGGGAGGGGTAGAGGGGAAGGGGAGGGGTAGAGGGGAGGGGGAGGGGTAGGGGGAGGGGGAGGGGTAGGGGGAGGGGTAGGGGAAGGGGTAGGGGGTGAGGTATCCTGAAGGTGAGGTGAAGGTGAGGTTAAGTGATGGTGGCCCACGCAGGGGAACTCCTCGGGAGAAGCGCCCTCACTATCACCCACACCATCACCTCCACACCCTGTCCGTCACCACACCCTGTCCGTCACCACACCCCTCCAATATTTGTATCACCTACCCAATTCTAGTCCTCGGTCCTTCGTATCGTTGACAAAATTATTCATATACGGTTTAAAAATTAACATAATCTAACACTATCATTATTATTACCATTACTATATCATTATCATCATCACCATTATTGCTCTTATCATCATAATCATCACTATCATCATCATCATCATCCCCACACACACAAACTAATAGCCGTACCTAGTTGCCCACTCCAGCCTGAAAATTAGTCGACAAGTAATTTCGTTTCCTGGAACTAATTTCAACAACTTAAATTGGATTCAGGTGGTAGAAAATTATGACCAGAGAGAGAGAGAGAGAGAGAGAGAGAGAGAGAGAGAGAGAGAGAGAGAGAGAGAGAGAGAGAGAGAGAGAGAGAGAGAGAGAGAGAGAGAGCTAAACCAAGCGGAATTAAAAACAAAATTAAACTCGTCTCCTTTTCATAATATCAGTTCGTCGTATAAAAAATTAAATCACCGAGGCGTGTTTGGGTTGACCTGTTGCCGGGGAAGGTGTGTGTGTGTGTGTGTGGGTGTGTGTTACGCCGACCCACTTGTTTCTTTAGTCCTTCAGGGGCGAGGATCACACGGGTCGGCACCTTTAGATAGTGAGCCGTGTAAGACAATCTATTTATAAAATCAATTTAGTTGAGGAAGTTAATGAGTGTGAGGGTTAAGAGGCGGTCCCCGTTTACACCTCTCTCTACCTCCCTCCCTCTCTCTACCTCCCTCCCTCTCTCTACCTTCCTCCCTTTCTCTACCTTCCTCCCTCCCTCTCTCTACCTCCCTCCCTCCCTCTCTACCTTCCTCCCTCCCTCCCTCTCTACCTTCCTCCCTCTCTCTCTCTCTGTCTCTCTCTTTACCTTCCTCCCTCTCTCTACCTCCCTCCCTCTCTCTACCTCCATCCCTCTCTCTACCTTCCTCCCTCTCTCTACCTTCCTCCCTCTCTCTACCTTCCTCCCTCTCCCTACCTTCCTCCCTCTCTTTACCTTCCTCCCTCTCTCTCTCTCTCTACCTTCCTCCCTTTCCCTCCCTCCCTCCCTTCCTTCCTTCCTTCCTTCCCTCTCCCCCACAGCCCCACCTCTCACTTCCCTCCCTCTCACTCTCTACCCGTGAGAGATTGTGTTACCTCCTCTGAGTCTCGTTTACACAGCAGTATACTGACTGGCTGCGTCTTCCTATTCAGCTGTGTGATGCCTGGCATTCTGAACCATCACGGAGGAGAAAATGGAAAAAAAATAAATAAAAATAAGACTGTGGGTGGAGGGTGGGTGAGGGTGGAGATTGGGAGGTGGGTGGAGGTTGGGAGGTTTGGAGGATGGCTAACACCTGTATGAGGGCGTGACCATGATGACCGGCGGGGATGTATAGTTTTTGCCTTTAGTGTCTGGGGACGTAAATGGACCCTATGTTAATTAGAAGCACAAAAAATGAGGCCTCCACCCCACCCGCCCCACCCCACCCCAGCCCGACCCCACTCCGGCCCGACCCCATAGGTTAGGTGTAATTATCCCTGGGCTCGATGGGTAATGATCTCATTAAGGGAGTAAAGGCACAGTTAATGGGCAGTCGAGCTGGAGAGTTGAGGAGAGTCATTGAGGGAGGTGCTTGAGTGGTGGTGTCTTGTGTAGCTCACCTCTCTGGGTACTGCTGGGTAGGGTACGACGGTTCTGTTGGGCAGGGTACGACGGTTCTGTTGGGAAGGGTACGACGGTTCTGTTGGGAAGGGTACGACGGTTCTGTTGGGTAGGGTATGGCGGTTCTGTTGGATAGGGTACGACGGTTCTGTTGGGTAGGGTACGACGGTTCTGTTGGGTAGGGTACGACGGTTCTGTTGGGTAGGGTACGACGGTTCTGTTGGGTAGGGTACGACGGTTCTGTTGGATAGGGTACGACGGTTCTGTTGGGTAGGGTACGACGGTTCTGTTGGGTAGGGTACGACGGTTCTGTTGGATAGGGTACGACGGTTCTGTTGGGAAGGGTACGACGGTTCTGTTGGGTAGGGTATGGCGGTTCTGTTGGATAGGGTACGACGGTTCTGTTGGGTAGGGTACGGTACGATCCTGCTCTGAAAACTATGGTCTTGCTGGGTAAAGTATGTTCCTGCTGGCACAGGGTACAGTCCTTCACGTTGGTTCAGGTGAGGCGGTACAGGTACACAGTTACGTTACTTTCTAAGTCAAGAAGTAAACAGAGAGACCGAGGAAGAAACAGACAAGACCAGAAACGATTTCCACTGTTTTACTGTCACTCTCACCCGTCCACTGTCACAGCCCGGGGCTAATAGCTGCCTGGACGCGGCCACGTACCCTGAGGCACTTCGTGTACACGTTCACCTCACACGGTGAAGGTAGTGTGCTGGTGGTGGTGATATACGTGCACTGGTGTATGACTGTATTGGTGTATGATACTGTATAAGTGTATAGAACAGTTTGAGAAGTATACCGGTTCTGTATCGGTACCGTATTGGTTATAGTACAGTGATAGTGTACCGGTAATGGTGTACTGGGCGTGTACCGGTGAGGGTAAACCATACCCCATTTGCCAGCGTGGGAAGCTGAGGCCTACAGGTGCCTGGCCCACCATGAAGGCCCTCGACTTAGCTCCGGGGTCGAGTGAGAGAGTCGGCCCCTAGATGACATGACTTATGGCCCACCGCGCAGCCCCCCTCCACACACTGCCTGGGTTAAGGGAGTGAGTCTCAGAGTTAAGATGAAAGCCATTAAGAGAGAATTTCGCCTCTTACCTTAGATAAGGAGTCTATTAGGAGAGAGAGAGAGAGAGAGAGAGAGAGAGAGAGAGAGAGAGAGAGAGAGAGAGAGGTGGCCATCCCTCCCTGTGTCTCCTCAACATGGCCATCAATTAGAGGAAAATGGCCATAAATCCTAATAATATTAACTAGTGACTCTCCCAGCAGCTGCCTCCCTCACCCCACTGACAGCCCACACATAGCGGATTGGCTCCCGACCTATGACGCGGTGGAAAGATATTTAGGTGTTATTAAATCTCGTCTTATACGTGAAGGGAACAGAGGCTTGTGTTTACCTGTCTTAATTACCACTACACACCTGGTGGCCATCTCACTTAACTCGCACTTATAGAGATGAAAACTTATTTAAAAACTGAACGAAATTAAAAAAAAATACAATATATATGACTATATACAGTATGTATGTATGTATGTATGTATGTATGTGTCTGTCTGTCTAACTAAAATTCAACAGCCGGTCAGTTCAAGATTCCAAACATACTGAAAATACCGAGTCACAGACACAACATATTTATACTTTTTCTGACTCACCCAAAATGGCGACTCATCAGCAAAAACTTTGGTAAACATTTTATTAGTTTTACTTTACTGAAGCGGAATGTTAACACTCTCAAGGCAAGGCTTTGACCTCAACCAAGAATATATTACAAGACCTCTTAGCTCCATGACGCCCAGGAGTGTGTGGGTGTGTACGTTTCAGGTTGGTATGACACTAGTTATTAAGGCAATTCACCGTACACACACACACACACACACACACACACACATGGGGCACTTTCAGGAGCCATTTACTTGTTCAGCCAAAGTCCAGGGCATCGAGAGATAAGTCAAGTGACGCAGCTACCACTTTAAACGGTTGGTGAAGGCTCCAACCCTCTTTGGCAGTGATGACTCTAATGTTACTGGGTCACAGCCTCAGGACCTCCGTAAAGTCTGGTAGGGTATTGAGGCCTGGGGGGGGGGGGGGGGCACGCCCACACCACCACCTCACTAACGTTACCACGACTACAGACGTGACAGATCCTACTTTACCACACCTTCTCCTCCACTCCTTGTCTGGGCCAGGGAGCCGCCCAGGCGCTATAGTTAGATCTGAATGAAATCCCAAGCCATTACTGGGGGAGGTGGGGCTAAGTAGCAGGTCCCTCCTGTAGAAGGCGTCATCCCTTTCACTTGGGAATTCGTCACAGTCATTATGGTCTGCTGCCACAAGAAGGGTTTAATGAAAGTGACAGGGGCGAGTGTGACCAGGTGGCGGGGAGATGTGTTGGGGGCGACGACATTTACCAGCCTATATTTTGTCTTCGTGGGAACGTTTGCTGACTAACAACGTGAAAAGGGTGTACGGTGTCAAAGATGTTTACACGCATAAACACACAGTAAATATCTAACCTTTGCGTCTTCTAAGTAGAGGATGAGAGGGGTGGGAGGGAGGGGGGTAGTAAGGTAGTGGAGATCAGATAAGTATCTCCGCTGGCACGCACTACGCTATTTTCCCGGTGTATCTAAACGTGTCTGGAGAATGTCATGGTCTCACCTCCTGCCTCTAAAAAACTTCTCCCCTTTACAATTAATTCTTCCTCGCTCGACCCGTAACATCGCCCGCAGGCCACCGTCACAGTGTCCAAGGCTTACCGTCACAACACCACCGTCTGTCACCTCATACATCATGGCCCTCCACCAAACCCTTGCAACCCTTCACAACCGTCACCCCAGCCCCCTGTACTGTACATCGTAAGTGCTCTTTGCGTCGGCACTGTCTGCAAGCCTCCCCCCCTGGGTGGCCTCCCTGGTGAGAAGTGACGGACACAGTATGTAAATGTCTGAGGTGCCCTGCCTGGCCCGGCTGTCTCCCTCACACGCACCACCATTTACCATTTTTCAAGTAACACATTCCTGTAGTCTCTCTCGGAGATGCAAACCACATTCTCTTTAGTACACCTAAGACTCCAGGTACAATCTCGCATGTTCAGGTACAAAATAATTAAGACTACCTCAATTAGACCTTGGATAAAGTTAACAAGAATGTGTTGGTTTGAGGAAGCCACAGTCCTCCACCAGCAGGTCGAGTATTGACACAGCTCCTGAGCTTCAGTAAGTGCTGCCGGGTCTCTGTACCGTCGTGTAACACTCCCGATGGAGGCTCTTGGGAGCGGAGACTCTCTAAGTTCCTCGGGTGGGCGGTGGTAACCACACAGGTAAATATTTCACGCCCATCCTGATGACGCTCAAAACCCACCCGCCTGTAAGACCAGCGCGATAAGTGGCTGAGTAAACCCATGGCGACGCATCCAGCTTTACCTACCAGGTGTGTCAGCGACAGTTACCAGAAGCAGTGAAAGTACCTGAGTGTTGACGTTGTGGGCCGGCGTACATGTAAACGCCTGGGGAACGTTACGCGTGACTTGCACTCTCTCCCCCTTGGTGGCGGCTCAGCACTACACTCAAAGTTCCTCCAAAACCTGCCTATGAGAGTCATCTTTCTCAGCCGATCACACTCTTCTCCTTCAGGTGTAGTCCTCAAGAGAACCCTGTACCATAACTCTCACCCGACGGGGAGAAGGGAGAGAACCTTCCGTGAAGTGATATATGCACCAAGCGGGTAATGTCTGCCACGCCCTCTACGTATCTTACCCTCACTAAGAGTCCAGTACATACACGATCTCGAGGCTGCCCCCCGATGACTGACCTCTTAAGAGAATACCGTCCAAGGCTGCTTACTTTCTCCCGGTTTGTTGTTGCCGGGTCAGACAAAGCTACTGCTATGTGCTAAGCCCCCCCCCCCCAGTCACCTCTGACAGGCCGGGGCTCTATATCAGCGCTATGGACCGACACCCTGATGTAGTATTACCAGTTTAGGTCAAGCCTTCTAGGGTTGCGCAGCCCTGGGTGGAGTTCTCCCAGTAAGGTTCGGTAAGTTTTTCTGTCACGAACAATTTTAAAGAGTCGCATTATCTAACGTGCAAGATATTCGTACCCAAGACCCTCCCGTACCTGCACAAGATGTCAGCAACGTCCGCAACAATACCTGAACAAGGCAACGCACATCAACGAATTCCTGCCGCCCTTTCTCGTACCGCCTAACATCCACCGTCACTTACTTTGCGTGTAGCGGAGGCATTCATATGCAGGTTGTTGCCTCTACAAGGGCTGGCAATTATTCACTGCAAGCCGCGCACCTCGTACTACTTGTCTCCCACTCTATAAGATTTTCTGTACCAAAATGACTCTTTATCTCTGAACACAACACCGACCCGGCGCTGAATGTTTTCTCTGTTGTACACTATATAATTTTCGGTCTTTTCTCTCAAAGGTTCGGCTCACAGTGTTGGTCACAGCTTGTCTCAGAAGGTAAACATAAGAACAATACAACAGGTGAGTTGAAACAGTCTACCTGCAAGAGTGTAGGGTGGCCTTAGAGCTAAGATCCTGCTGGACCTACATCAAGGCTGACATGGTCCGGGAGAGTGAGCAGGAAGGCTGACATGGTGCAGGAGGGCCAGAAAGAAGGCTGACATGGGCTGGGAGGGTGAGCAGGAAGGCTGACAAGGTGCAGGAGGGCCAGAAAGAAGGCTGACATGGGCCGGGAGGGTGAGCAGGAAGGCTGACAAGGTGCAGGAGGGCCAGAAAGAAGTCTGATACGGCTAAAGAGGAAGCAGGAGGCGCAGGAAGAACGCCTGAGGACACAGGAGGCTCACGCGCCGCCCTCCATATTAGTGGGCAAGGCTGGGACAAAGGCGAGGGTGCATGTTAAACAGGCCAGCGTCCCCGGGGGTCACTCTGGGCACCACCGGTTAATACTCCAAGCAGCGGGTACATCAACCACCAACTACTGCAACCACCAAATACAGTCAACATCGGCTACTACAACTATTAGCTACGTTTACTATCAACACCGCTTACAGCCACTACCGGTAACCATCAACACCAATAAGACCATGTATTACCAGGAGAGTTACAGCGGCCCCCCACAGTTAACACCGTAGCCTTCAGTTAACACCATCAGCAGACACAAAGGACACCACCAGCTGCTAGGGGCGAGGATACTTTCAAACGAGGCCGTTCTATCACAATCACTGACGCCGTAAATAATAATGTGCTGACTTAATGGCGGGAACCATCATCACCAGTCTCTCACACAAACCATACCTTAAAAATCTTCCCCCGGACTGAAGACACGAGAAGTCATTAACTAACTAAATCAAGTGAAGACACATAAAATATAAACTTAATTGGCGTCGAAAATGTACCGAGACTCTACCTTAATTACATGGGGTTAGAAAGTAATGAAGAGGGTCCAAACTTAAGACTTAGAGTCCAACTATCCGGGATTGGGAGTGGGGGGGGGGGGGAGTCTACTTACCTGGGAGCAGTGGGGCCCTTTAAGGGAATTTGGTCGATGTTTCAGTTTATTCAAGGCCACAGGAAGGGGTAAATAGGGTCATTATCAGGGTACATACCTCAGTGTAGGGTACGGGAGGAGAAGAGGGAGGTAATGAGAAGACAGGTGGGGAGGGAGGGGAGGTGGTGAGGGAAGGGGAGTGGGGGGGGGAGTGGAGAGAGGTGGTGAGAGGAGGGTAAGGTCAGATGGTGAAGGAAGGGAAGGACAGGTAATGAAGAAAGGACAGGTGATGGAGGAAGGAAAGGACAGGTAATGAGGGGAAGGACAGGTGATGAAAGAAGGGGAGGACAGGTGATGAAGGAAGGGGAGGACAAGTGGTAATGGAGGGGGCACAGGAGGAAGTGAGGGTCAGGAACAGAACGCTGAAGGTCTTAGCCAAAACAACACACCAGGAGGTGACGAGTTAAAACCCCGAGTCTTTTTAACAGCAACAACCAGCTGCTTAGAGGAGGTCTTAAGAGATAAACAAAGACTTTTTTTCACCGAGATTCACCGAAGGATAAACACAACAGAATTACTAAAGATTTTCACTAAATGTTTTACCTGGGATTAGAGATTTAGGATTACCTGAAAATATTCTCTCCCCCATCCCAGCTAATTGCATCTGAAGATTAAACAACTTTTCGCTAACCAAACCTAACCTAACCTAACCTAACCTAACCAAACCAAACCAAACCTAACCAAACCTAATCAAACCAAACCAAACCTAACCTAACCTAACCTAACCTAACCTAACCTAACCTAACCAAACCAAACCTAACCAAACCTAACCTAACCTAACCTCATGCCTTCAAATAGGTGTTAAGGTGGTTAATCATTAGGTGAAATAAGCTGTTAAGGTAGTATGAGAGAGGGACTTTAAACGCTGACAACGCCACAATCAACGCAACAATTAACTCTCGTGCCAACACACCCTTCACGCACCTCTGTAATAATAATAATAATAACTAACCCCGTATACACAAGCAGAGACAAAGCTTTCAAAATCTTTTATCTCAGGAGGCACTTGACAAGACCAGCTGGTGGGGTGGGGGGGGGGGGGGGTTCTGAGAGGTCAAGAGGAAGGTTCTGGGGGTCGGTGTGGGGGTTCTAGAGGGTCGAGGTACTAGGACAGCCCCACACAAATACTAGGAGAGCCCCACACAGGTACTAGGAGAGCCCCACACAGGTACTAGGACAGCCCCGCACAGGTACTAGGACAGCCCCACACAGGTACTAGGACAGCCCCACACAGGTAAGGTCTTTAAGCAAGTACTCTAAGTCAGTATACAGACGCTAATCAACAACAACATACAGATAGTCTTTCAGGTATGACAACCGCTAACACTCCCTCACTATATAAAACCAGATGAAGGTATAAGGTATCAGGTATCTTCACTACAATGGTCAATACTTTAAGGATTTCTGTTCACTGGAAAATCTGGTTCACATTAATATTGTTCATGTGTCGGGCGCTATGTTGGCCACAGGTTGAAGACCTTGACAATTGTTGGCCACAGGTTGAAGAACACAAGAACATAAGAAAATAAGGAGTCTGCAATAGGCCGGTTGGCCTGTGCATGGCAGCTCCTGTAGAGAGTTACTACCACTCTCTCTCATCCATGAATCTATCTAGCCTCCTTTTGAAACTTTCCAGAGTTCCCGCACTTACTACAAAGTTGGTAAGCTTGTTCCACTCGTCCACCACCCTATTTGTGAACCAGTTCCTTCCTATCTCCCTCCTAAACCTAAACTTATCCAACTTGAATCCGTTGCTCCCAGTCCTATCCTGCTCGGATATTATAAAAACTTTATCTATATCCCCTTTATTGATTCCTTTCACCCACTTAAATACTTCTATCATATCTCCCCGCACTCTTCGTCTTTCTAGGGAATGCAAGTTAAGTTTCTTTAACCTATCTTGATATGGAAGGTTTCTAAGTCCCTGAATCATTTTTGTCATTCTTCGCTGCACCGACTCTAGTGAATTTATATCCATTCTATAATAAGGGCACCAGAACTGAACAGCCTAATCGAAGACCTTGACACTTGTTGGCCACAGGTTGTTGGTCTCGACAGGTGTACAGTCCTCGGGCCGTACAGGTGGTGACAGGTTCATTACACACCTGTTCAAGAGGCCGAGTGTACCTGGGCTGACCATGATTATCCGGGATGTCAGGTTTGTTCAGGTGTATTTATCCACCTGTTCTTGAGGACGACACTGACCTCTCGTGTGTGTGTGTGTGAGTGTGTGTAATGTCTGCTTGGCTAAAGAGTCGAGTCCACGCACACAGAAGCAATTCCTGTTATGTCTCGTGGGGTGTTGCGTGTGTGAGGTGGGGTTGGCGTGTGGGGGGGGGCAGGAGGGGTAGGTGTATGGGTGTGTGAGGGGAGGGGCAGGAGGGGTGGGCGTGTGTGGGGGACGGCAGACCAGGGGCAGGTAGGGTGGACGTGTGGTCAGTACGCCGTATAAGGTGAAGTACACTTGACCCAGTTAATGGTATGAGGACCACCAATACCCACCTATCATATACCTGTCTACCTACCTCCCTCCTTCAGCCCCTCCCTCAGAGTCCTCCAGCTTCATGGTGTATTTTTGTGCTACTTAATCATTTCATATAAGTCGGTACAATATTATCACAGTTACTTAATATTGTTTGATGTTATTATTTCTGTAGTAAATATGGCTCACAGCTTTCACTTCACACAAATACACATTCACTAATCAATTTATACACCTAACAACATTCTCTCACACACACACACACACACTCACACACACACACACACATACACACATACACACACACGCACACTCACACACATACACATCACTTCTACCGAGCACACAAACAGTATTTCATAACCCGGCTTGGACGCTGCTGGAGTGCCGTCTAGGGCCTGACCCCAGGGCCGGATTAACGAGCCTTGGCTGCATATGGACTCCCCGTGTAATGAACTGTCGGGATAAACGAGTGGCCGCAGTCAAGAGGGTTATCGAATTTGGGGGCGAGGACAAATGGTGGTGGGAGGGGCCATGATGAAGACCACGGACCATGGACCATAAATTCTTCTCCCTTATACCTGGTAAACCTAACCTAACCTAACCTAACCTAAACGCCGAAAGTAGAGAGGGGAGGGAGGGAGGGATGATGCGAGAGGGAGAAGGAAGAAGAAAAGGAGGAGGAGGAGGACGAAGAGGAGGAGGAGGAGAGGAAAAGGAGGAGGAGGACGAAGAGGAATAGGAGGAGGAGGAAGAGGAGGGCACCAGCATAACATATCACCTAACTTCAGTGGTGTACAGCTGCCCGCACACCACAGCCTTCCTCTGTCCCCACACACATTGTCTTGAGGGCAGATCAACTTACATTACCAGATTATCCAAACACAGTTCCAATAACGATCGCCCCCCCCCCCCGCCCCCCTCCTACTGATGACCTGAAGGCACCGAAGACTATACCCTGATGGTGGTGCACGAGGAAGGGGGAAGAGGGGGGCCACGAGGAAGGGGGCACGAGGAAGGGGGTAAATGCCAGCCATACTTAGAAGTCATGACCCGACTGTGTGTGTGTGTGTTTTAAGGGGGGAATGGGTGGTCAGGGGGGAAGGAAGGAGACAGAGAGAGCCAACCTGTTTCGTCAATTTCTAACACATTAAACAAACATCACAAATGAACCAGATAAAACTATCCTTAAAAAGATACTTTCCCAGATGTCAGGATTTAGCACAAGAGGTCGTCAATATTGGTACCCGAATCCTTCATCTTTCTCCCTTGATCCCCTTCGAGTCTTTACCAGAGTCTAAAAGAATAACAAAACCATAATAAAGTCGGGAATAAATAACGACAGACAAATAAATAAATCTGAATAAACATAAAATAACAAAAAAAATAGAATAAATTAATAAATAAATAAATACACAAAATATATAAATCACACACACAAACTTTCACTCGGACAAAAGGCCATAACTTCCAGTACAAGAGAAAATAATTTATGAATCGTAAAACTTTCAATAAATATATGAGAGACGTATCGTGGCCTTCCATAAAACTCTTAATACTTTCATCACTGGTCAAAGTAACAGACAGACAGACAGACGAAGTGAACGGATCTGAATAATTTTCCTCCTAGTCTCTCTCTCTCTCTCTCTCTCTACAAACAACAAACTTTGACCTAATGTTGACCTTATATTGATACAAAAAAAATTAAATACGCGATTTTATGAACATTTTGTAACTAGGGTAATCGAGATGTTAAAATTCATCCTAAACTTTTAATCTTCTGTAATAATTTTTTCAAGGACTTAATTCTTTTTTTTTGCTCACAGAACAGACAGACAGACAGACAGACAGACATTAAGCAGGTGTCAAGAATTATTGTAGCCTTATGCATAGTGTCGGCACCTCATTCACTCACTCTTATCGTGTCTCAGATGGATGATGAGCACCGCCACTACACACTCTTACCCACTAAAGTGACTCCATAATTGATGATGGACTAGATTCTGTTGTGTGTGTGTGTGTGTGTGTGTGGTCAAGGAAGGGTAGGTAACCACACACAACGTACCCTGCTGGTGAACCTAACCTAACCTAACCACCTGATCCTGGTACCATTCTTAATAACCAACCCTTCCTCCCCCCACCACAAGAACCTAACCTAACCACCTGATCCTGGTACCATTCTCAACAACCAACCCTTCCTCCTCCCCCCCACAAGAACCTAACCTAACCACCTGATCCTGGTACCATTCTCAACAACCAACCCTTCCTCCTCCCCCCCCCCCCCCACAAGAAACTAACCTAACCACCTGATCCTGGTACCATTCTCAACAACCAACCCTTCCTCCTCCCCCCCCACAAGAACCTAACCTAACGTGGGAAAGCATCATCAGAGTAGCGGCGATTTTAAAAACCTAACCTAACCTCCTCTCCACCAAATCACCATCGGAAGGAGTTTAACAAGGACGTGGTCGCTCGATTGGCTAAATTCATACCAGTGGGGAATGAGGAAATGAGAAGAGCTATCAGGCGGTGGTGGTGATGGTGGTGGTGATGGTGGTGATGGTGGTGGCGGCTTTAAACACCACAACACGATAAATGTAAATACCTCTTCCACTTTCTCTGATACGATGGTAATAATATACGGACTGACTTGTTATCTGACATCACTACAGCTACATAAAAGATACATTCAACTGATAACTCCAGGTACAAACGTTCACAGAATCATAGTAACTTTGTACCCTAATAAAATAAGATATTGTGATAATTATTAATGCGTAGAGAACCACTAACAGATAAGGTTCATTAGTTTGTACCTTTAATGGATGAGTTAATTAAGTTGAAGTTTGTATTAAAGCTTTGGAATCTTTGTTAGTTATTGAAGGGTATATAATGCCTTCACAATATACCCAAGGTCGGTACAGGACTATTGAAGCAAAGGTAATGTTATTTCTTCAAGGTATAGTCTGTCTCTCTCTCTCTCTCTCTCTCTCTCTCTCTCTCTCTCTCTCTCTCTGATAATTAAACAGGTGTAAGAGAGCCACACCTGTCACCTCTATTTCACTACTGTCTCTGTTGCTAACTAATCCATCTTATTAATTAGTTATCGAAGACAAAGTTAACCTGTCCTCATCAACCGTAGTGGCAACTTTCACTACACCTACCAAATTATAGTGTGTGTGTGTGTGTGTGTGTGTGTGTGTGTGTGTGTGTGTAATATAATCAGTCGCTCTTCCTCCTATCTCTCGTGTGAAAGTTTGTGAATTAATTTGTTTTGGCCGCGTTTCTCGTAAGATAAAATAATACGGTGTTTATCAAGCTTCCACATACATACACTGTACTGTACATTATACCATTACTAGAGTTACAGAATCACTTAAACAGTTTCTCCTTGGCTCGATGGTGTTACTTATGACTGACTAAGAATATTACTATCGACCACACCACTATGCCATCCAGTATTGCCAGACTCAGCAAATAAGATTGGATATATGATCTTAAAAATGACTATTATTACAGACAGATGATAAAGTATTGCCACACGAAGGTTAGCATAACACTTTAACATTCTTATAGTAGATGATAATGAAGGAAAATAACATGAATACCTGGCCTAGGTGATAACAGTGAACAGGTATAAAACCTCATTAACGTACAGTCATCATAGAGAAGGTAATTACACTACTCACCTGTACCTGTTAATACTGCTAATGAGTACATGTTTAAACCTAACCTAACCACCTTCACCAAACACCTGTGACCACCTCTATCTTCAAGGCTTTAATAACAATGGGTAATTAAGATGATAATTTTAACCCTTAACAACCTAACTACGGTATTTCACCAGCAGGTAACTATGAGGTACTGAGTTCTCACCTCCTCTCACCTCACCAAGACCATACCACCTGGTGAAGTAAATGAACCTCAACCCCCCTCCTCCTCCCTGTCTGGTGTGTCTCGGGATGAAAGTGAAAAACCTCAGGGGCGGATATTTGCACAGTAGTGTCGGTGCCCCCCCCCCCACACCCCTAAAAGACCTTGTCAAGAATCTACCTGAAGAGGAAGAGAGCAAAAGGCAGGTAACCCTCCCCCCCCCCCCCCCCGTCCATATCCGGTGCCCAACACAAACAGAAGAAACTAACACGGGTAAAAAAAAAACATACGGGGAGAGAGAGAGAGAGAGAGAGAGAGAGAGAGAGAGAGAGAGAGAGAGAGAGAGAGAGAGAGAGAGAGAGAGAGGACGCAGGAAGTTTACCAAGCAGCCCTACGTCAACACGGTCGCAGCCTCCATCTGGGAAGATTCCGAGAAGGTCTACAAAGATTCCACTGACTGACCGAAGCCATCACCAGCACCGTCACGCCTAAGGTAACTCCCATCCTCACTAAAATCTTGTGGTAACTGCACTTTGTTACCAGACAGCCACTCAGCCACCCAGACAGCCACTCAGCAACCCAGACAGCCACTCAGCCACCCAGACAGCCACTCAGCCACCCAGACAGCCACTCAGCCACCCAGACAGCCACCCAGACAGCCACTCAGCCAGCCAGCCAGTCAGTCTCAATCACCAGGAAGAAGTCACTCATGCAACTGCTAATTCATTGTCACCACAACTGTCATCACCAAACCAAGTGGTCACCAAGCCCATCTGTCAAAATCAACGACAGCCAAAACTTTCCTCGCCAGTTGTACACCATTACTGTCAACACCACTACCACTATCCTTTCCTGTCTCTTCATCACAACTAGTCACCACCATCATCACAACCACTGATCACCACTACACTTTGTCACCATCCACCACCACTATCCTATCACAGCCAGTCACTATCCTATCACAGTCAGTCACCACCATCATCATCATCATCACCACACAGTCACCACCATCATCACTACACCACCAATACAGGTGATGCAGCATTACAACCCATCGACCAAGGTGAGGTACAAATTTTACCTGCCAGCCATCAGGTTAATTACTGATGGTCCCCCACACCAACACACTATCCACACACCTGTCATAACCCCTTGATTACGATGACTTAACCCCTTGATTACGATGACTTAACCCCTTGATTACGATGACTTAAACCTTTAATTACGATGACTTAACCCCTTGATTACGATGACTTAAACCTTTAATTACGATGACTTAACCCCTTGATTACGATGACTTAAAACTTTGATTACGATGACTTAACTAACGCCTTGGTTCAATATCGTCTTACTGAAGGGGTTAAGCTGGGCAAGTAAAGCCGTAGAGTATGGCGAATCTCGGGGGCCCGCCAATGCTCGCTATTCCCCAGTGCTCGCCATTACTCAGCCACTCAAGTAAACCGATCCTCGAGGCCATAGTTGAGTTTCCTGGTAGTGTGCAGGGCAATAAACCCGTTGCATTGTGCTGTGTGAGGCAGGATTGAATTACGCAGCTGTTGCAACGTGCGCCCTAAGAGCTGAGTCTGCAAACAGTATTATTATTATTATTATTATTATTATTATTATTATTATTATTATCCACCTTTATTTCATATTAGGATCAAACTGCACAACAAAACTAAATATAATTATTACTATCAATCGAACAGATATACATACACCAATAGATAACCTACAAGAAAAAAAACATGCTGAACATGATGTAGGGCTGATGCAATTACCATGATCTGACAGGCAAGAGGAAGTGAAAAACCTCTTCACGATCACAAAAGGTAAATCAAATCACGTTAAAGTATAAAGAGTATTTTATTTTGTTTTTTAGCCTCGGGGTTAAATCACTGTTAAGCACCCAGGAAAACGCATCTCAAATATCAGTTCGGTAACACTCCCACCAGCGGCGTTCCGAGGGAGAGTTACTTTCACCGTTGCTGTCTATTTTGTTCACTGGGAGATTTACTGTACAACACTCGCCAGGTACACAAAACAAAAGGAAATTAAGAGAAAACTCGCGACTTGGCCATTGAAAACGTGAAATTAATCTCGAGACGAAAATAGTAGCCTTTGAGTTATTTATTTATTTTATTCTTTTGTGGGAGGGGGGGGGAGGGGTGTAAAACTCGCTAACACAACAATAAAAGCCTCAGTAATCATTTATTTCCGCTAATGAGACCTCCACCGCTTAGCTCCGACGACATAAGGTTCTGTCTAATAGAAACCTAATCATTTAAAGATGATGTTTACTTCTGCTGAAAACATTGATATACTGGATGTTTTGTTAAATTTCACCACAGTTGTTTGTGACAACGTGAAGAGAGAGAGAGAGACAGAGAGAGAGAGAGAGAGAGAGAGAGAGAGAGAGAGAGAGAGAGAGAGAGAGAGAGAGAGAGAGAGAGAGAGAGAGAGAGACCACCCACCATAAACTACCATTACAACTACTCTTGGGAAAACAGGAGGCAATAACAACGGGGGCAGCACACGGGGCAGAAACAGCAGGGGCATCACAAGGGGCAGTAACCGTGGGGGCATCACACAGGGCAGTAACAGCCGGGGTGTAACAGTAGGGGCATCACACGGGGCAGTAACAGCAGGAGGTGTTAACGTGGCCTTGCCCTCACCCCTTCCTGGTCATCTTCCGCCTCGTGTTTCAACACTTTCACTTGTCTAGCGCGGCAGACTCTTCCCTCCAGCCGCCCCTCCCTCCCTCAACCGTCCCTTCTCTTCCACTATTTACCTTTCCTTTCCCGAACTCCATTCATCCCCTATTCCCTTCCACTCCCTCCCCCTTTACACTCACCTAACCTTCAGACCATCTATCATCGCCCCCTGGATGAGATCACCGTCATGCCTAAAGTCGACTTGCTGTACCAGACGAGGAGGACGTCACCATCTGCCATCATCGCTGACACGTCTGACACCGCCTGACCCTCCGTGCTGACGACCACGTGAAAGCAGCAAAGCGCTCATTACCCCAAGTTATTTACACTTTCCATTAAGTAAACGTGTCCTCCTGACGGGATTCCGGCTCATAATCGTGGAGGAGGCACACGACCGTCTGGTGATGACTAGAAATCTCTCTTAATTTGTTCCTTGTAAATATGAGAAGGAGGGGGAAGGAGGAGGAGGGGGGAGGAGGAAGGAGGAGGAGGAGGGGGAAGGAGGAGGAGGGGGAAGGAGGGGGAAGGAGGAGGAGGAGGGGGAATGAGGAGGAGGGGGAATGAGGAGGAGGGGGAAGGAGGAGGAAGGAGGAAGGGGGAGGGGGGGGGCTGGAGGTGTGTGTGACGGACATCTTTGAGAGAATATCAAATAGGATGAGGCGGTTTTGGGTTTAGCTCATTTATTATAATGGTACACACACAGACTTGTCTCATTTACTGCACATGAAAGCTGAATTCCTTCCTTTTTTCAGTGTGCTTTGAAGACAGTCGTAAATTAATTTTTTTCATGTTACTAAATATTAAATCTTTCTTCAATCCTGGTTTCTAGGAATTTGAATTAGTCAGAGATGAGTTTTTCCTGAATTCAAAGTTAATTCGTATTTTTCTTCCCTCTTACATCGTCAGCACAGTTACCTACAGACCATCCCACAAGATTATTAAAGGTAAGCCAACTTTTCATGACCGCGTCCCCGTCATGCACCTGTGACAGTATTAACAATTACCTACGTTAAGAGATAATCAACTTTCTACTACACAACCTGGAATCACATAACAGAGTTTCATTGTGTTGAATCAAATTCCACGGAGGAATTTACGGAGTCATGACAAGGAGAGGATCAACCATGACGCAACACACACACACACACACACACACACACACTCTCTCTCTCACACACGCACACACTCCCTTACTCGTGACGCTCTTGCATGGCGACGCAACAATGGACTGACTGACTGACTGACTGAAGGCAATAGACTCACCTGATTGAACCCTCACTACCGTCCCCCTCCACCAGACGAATTTATTCATAACATCACTGTATCTCTCCTGATTTATTCCTTTCATCATTTTTTTATCACTGAATTATTCATCCTGGTCTCTACTTCAGCCTCGGTAAGTCATTATTATCATTTCTTCTCATGAGACAAACATCTGCTCATGACACCACCATTGTTCCTCATCTGAATTATTCAACCTGAGTCTGTCTGTCTGTCTGTCTGTCTATGCAATTCTGACCTTCAACTAACCCATCTCACCTTTAAAGCTCAAACAATAAGAGTTAATAACCTCTACTAACATTCTAACAACCTGGATTATGTTAAGGTATAAATTCTTACTTTATTTTTATTTGACTCAACTGTTAATTGGAATGTCAAAGAGAAGTGACTTTTGGTTATTTCACTACAGGTATACGAGACTTTCTAAACGCTGTATATACCTGTTGGAAAATGTTTACCTGTACAGTGGATTAACACACAGGGGGAGAGAGAGAGAGAGAGAGAGAGAGAGAGAGAGAGAGAGAGAGAGAGAGAGAGAGAGAGAGAGAGAGAGAGTAGGTGATGTCGAGGTTTATGGTGGAATCAAGAGAATACGACAAAATACAATAATATACAATAAAATACAATGAAATACAATACCATTACGATACAACATAACATAAAGAGTCGTAATGTTAACACGAATTACAGACCACAACAAACACAATATCCCATCATGCATCAGACACTGTAACACCCCCACCCCACCTCCAACCCCCTACTTCCTCCCCCTCAACACAGCAACCCTCTCTAAATCCCCCACTCCACCCCATTCCCTAACCTCCCCTTACCTGGGTTACTGACTGTGACCCCCCCCTACCCCACCCCTCCAACACACAGGCCCTCACCTTACAATACCTGCTAATGACTTCTGGCTCCTGAACACAACCTCTTTTACGGTTTTAGGTCTTGGGTCGTTTACTCTTGGGATCGACTTCAGTTTCGAGAGACAGGTGAAGGTGTAAGGTGAAGCACAGGTGACGTTGCTACCTGATGATGCCCAGGTAATGAGGTATTGAGGGTTTTAATTACGTTTCTCATACCTGTAGTAACTTGTAGGATACGGTGAATCGGTTGGGTTATTATTATTGTTGTTGTTATCGTTGTTTTTATTATTATTTCTACTATTATAAAACAGAGAGAGAGAGAGAGAGAGAGAGAGAGAGAGAGAGAGAGAGACCTCGTCCTTCTCTTGTGTGTGGTTAAGTGACTGCGCCCATACTCCACCTGCCAATGCTCCAGAGTACAGCCTGGGCCCCCCCACACCTCACCCAACACAGCCTGGCCCCCCCCACCCCACCTCACCCAACACAGCCTGGGCCCCCCCACACCTCACCCAACACAGCCTGGCCCCCCACACACCTCACCCAACACAGCCTGGCCCCCCCCCCACACCTCACCCAACACAGCCTGGGCCCCCCCACACCTCACCCAACACAGCCTGGGCCCCCCCCACACCTCACCCAACACAGCCTGGGCCCCCCCCCACACCTCACCCAACACAGCCTGGGCCCCCCCCCACACCTCACCCAACACAGCCTGGGCCCCACACACCTCACCCAACACAGCCTGGGCCCCCCCCACACCTCACCCAACACAGCCTGGGCCCCCCACACCTCACCCAACACAGCCTGGGCCCCCCCCCCACACCTCACCCAACACAGCCTGGGCCCCCCCCACACCTCACCCAACACAGCCTGGCCCCCCCCCCCACACCTCACCCAACACAGCCTGGGCCCCCCCCACACCTCACCCAACACAGCCTGGCCCCCCCCACACCTCACCCAACACAGCCTGCCCCCCCCCCCACACCTCACCCAACACAGCCTGGGCCCCCCCCCACACCTCACCCAACACAGCCTGGACCCCCCCCCCCACACCTCACCCAACACAGCCTGGGCCCCCACACACCTCACCCAACACAGCCTGGGCCCCCCCCCCCACACCTCACCCAACACAGCCTGGGGCAACAACAAACACACGTAATGATGGCCACGGTGCACACTCATGGCAGTAAGTAAGAGTAAACAGTCCACGAGCCTCCACCACTGTCTGAGGATCTTACACACATACATACACACACAGGCACATACATACACAAGCATATACACACATGTACGTCATTATTTCCAGAACCTATTTGTTTGTATTACATTATAAACAACATTGTAAAGGCATCGTAACGAGTTAGAATGACCTCAGTGGTATAGTTAACACAGTGCTTAACACATCAGCTTTAACTACATAATTTGACCTTTATAAACAAAGAGCCACGATATAAATGATTGTTCGAACATAAATACAGACAGACAGACAAACAGACTGTTACAAGATCATATATATACAGACAGTCACAAATTCAGACATACATACAGTCACAAACACACACAGTCACAGTCACACATACAGACCCAGTCAGACATACACTCACACAGAGACAGTCACACACACACAAACAGTCCCTGGTAAAGAGGGTCTGACATTTAGGACACAGAGCTACTTAGGGGGGGGTGACCTTTCCTACCTATTCTTTCCTTCCCTCACCCCTAGACCTACGACCTTTTGTAGAGTCTCTCCCCCCTCCCCCCTCCCCACTCTGTCTCTCCCTCCCACCCCCACTCTTGTTTCTCTGACTCACCACCACTCACGGATTCTCCCACTCAACCCCCTATTGCCACGCCCCTACTCTCTCTCTCTCTCTCTCAAGGTAAAGGAAGGAAGTTAGACCAATGAGAGGGGATGGGACTGTGGTGCGTGAGAAAGAGTGGTGTGGGGGAGGGGAGAGGAGGGGTGTACGGGGAAGGGGGAGGGGGGGAATGGGGAGGGGGGAATGGGGAGAGGGGATGACTAACAAATAAATAAGATCATTAAAAATATTCAGCACACGCAAACTTTGGCCTGATGCTCTCACTCACTCAACTCACGTCCGCCCACACTTCCTCGTACCTCTCACACTCAACACTTAAGAGCCTCACGTCTTAAAGATTCAGTATAAACCTAACCACTCCCGCCAGCTTTCCCGAGGGAGTGAATGGAGCAATGACACGAAGGCACTCTGCGATAACGTCAAGACATCACCATTATTAAACCACAAGAACTTTAACCCTTTGATGACTATGGTTTAACCCTTTGATAGTGATGATGATGATGGTGATGATGATGATGATTGATGATGATGATGGTGATGATGATGATAATGATGATATAACTGTCTCACCTTTAGAAACTCCACCCCAGCTAAAGATTAACCACCATTAACATAACTTGGGGTGGACGAGGTTAGGTTAGGTTAACGCTGAGGTGGTTAATATTTAGGTGAAATAAGCTCGGGTAGAGATTCTTCAGTTGTAATCGAATTTATAAAAGAAAATATCTAAATACACAGAGATGGAGTATGTGCCTTATGGTGTGACACAATGTGGGGTCATTCATATAGATCATTATTAACAAGGCTACGTATTAGGTAAGACAGGTGATTAACAGTAAAATTGGCCAATACAGGTAATAATTGAAACACATACACCCCCCCTCCTCCCTTCCCCAGGTACACACACACACACGATGATGCATGTATGTGTGTATGTGTGTGTGTCTGTCGGGAACTCCAGGGCACTCACCGGGAACTCCAGGGTACTCACCGGTCTCTCTCACGCTAACACCTACTCCACCACACGTACCTGAAAAGAAAGAGAAACAAATAAACAATCAAACAACACCTGACCCACACCTCACCTGTAGACCATAACACGTGTTAACACCAATAACATCAAGGTCATTTTTCCCTACAGCTCGACCAACAAAAACATGATCGGTGGCGCCAGGCGGACGGGCCCCTGAACTGTAACACCCTGGTTATGGCACCTTGGAGGGGGTGAGGGGCGGGGGTCAGGGTAGGGCCGTCTGAGGGAGGCTGACTCAGGCACCACCAACTGGCCCCTCACGACATTGGCATCCGAGGAAGGTGGTGTGGTTGGCACTCTTTAAATGGTGCCAGAGAAACATTTTATTTACATAGAAGAATCCGCACCTGTGTTTCTTAATTACTAAAATGAAATGTAACAATCAGAAGGTAATTAATTTCTTATCATTTGTTAATTAAGAACAGTACAGGTCCAGACTGTTAACTAGTACAAAACTAAACAAGGCTCCTCCACCTGACCCTCGCTCAGTGACCTTAAGTGACCTGAGGAATGTGTCAGAGGGAGGGAGAGGGGGGAGAGGGGGCAGAGGGGAGGGGGGAAATCTGATATTGGTCAAATCTAGAAGAGAAAAAAAAAACATAATTAATATCACAGAACAAACACATATAAATCGACCATTAGAATTAACAAGACAACTTAATGGAATACAACAAAAAAAAACGGTAAATAAAACACAAACCAAAAATATAAAAACAAATAAACAATCCCAAACAAAACAAACAGACGGTAACTTAACAAACACACATAATGCTCACTAAACAAACACACGTGGGGGAGGGGGGGGAGAGGTCACCAACACAACCCTGAATGATAACGAGAAGGTCAGTCAGATGAGGAACGAGGTCAACACTGGGGAGGGGGGAGGGGAGGAGGAGGGGGGGAGGAGGGGGAGGGGGGGGAGGAAGAAGGAGGAGGAGGAGGTGACCCTGCCTTATGACCCTCCCTGGCTAGGAGTCTGGTGACGTATGCCAAGAATGCTGAGAGAGAGAGAGAGAGAGAGAGAGAGAGAGAGAGTAGTAAAAGTGAGATACATTATAGTGAACGTCTTAAAGGGAAAGTAAAAACACATATGGACTCATTACAACAGGTGGTGTATCCGAGGTAAACAACAGGTGTATCACAGGTAAACAAACTCAAATACCTTTTCCTCATTTGTCTACATAAACAACAAACAAGAAAACTGAAGACCAAACCATAACTCTACTTTAATACTATTTTTTTTATGCTTAGAGGAAGAATGACAACGAAGGTAGGGAGTATGTAGACCCCCTCCTACCTACCCCCTTCCCCTCCACCACTGACCTCTGCCCCGCCACCTCACCGTCGTCAATATAAAGGTCAACAGTACCATACACGGCAGATCATGTGACCTTGCCCCCCTTCCCCCCTCCTCCTCCCTTACAACACCCCCTCCTCCCCTACACCTACACCCCCCCCCCTTTGCCCTCACATCTCAGATATTTTACCTCTACTCCGCTTCCAGGTATAGATACTAGGAACAGCGTAACCATGAAACGACCACGAGGGTAGTTAGGGTGGAGGGTGAGTGTACGACCATCAGCCAGCCAAGTGAAAGCGTTTTGAGGATATTTGTGTTAGGTAATCTCTCTCTGTAGTCCCCACACACACACACACGCACACACACACACACACCTATACTGAAGAGACGGAAGGGAATAAGGGAGAAGGAGAGAATAATGGAAAAAGAGAAGGAAGAGAGATGTAGAAGAGGAGGACGGTAAGGGGAATTGAGAGGAGTAAAAAAAAAAAAGATAGAAGGATGTAAGAGAAGAAGAGGAATAGACAAAAGGTGAGGAACAGAAGAACCAAGAGACAGACGGAGAAACCAGAACAGAGACAAGGAAGAGTAGACAGAGAAACAAGATGAGGCGAGATATATTTACGAGGTAGAGGCCATTTACATATACCTCCTGCTAGTTAAAATATTCATATGATAATCCTGGGAGCCGAACACCGCAGCGGGGGCGTCTAGTGTGACTGGCAGTGACCACCACGGGAGGCCAGGATACTAACAGGTGTGTGTGTGTGTCTTAGGATGAGGTCAGGTGTGTGTGTCTCAGGAGGTTAGGTCATTAACAGGTGTGTGTCTTAGGTCAGGTCATTAACAGGTGTGTGTGTGTCTTAGGTCAGGTCATTAACAGGTGTGTGTCTTAGGTCAGGTCATTAACAGGTGTGTGTCTTAGGTCAGGTCATTAACAGATGTGTGTCTTAGGTCAGGTCATTAACAGGTGTGTGTCTTAGGTCAGGTCATTAACAGGTGTGTGTCTTAGGTCAGGTCATTAACAGGTGTGTGTCTTAGGAGGTCAGGTCATTAGCAGGTGCGTCTTAGGAGATCAGGTCATAAACAGGTGTGTATGTGTGTCTTTGTATGTTAAGTTATTAGCAGGTGTGTGTGTCTTAGTATGTTAAGTCATTAGCAGGTGTGTCTTAGGATGTCAGGTCATTAGCAGGTGTGTGTGTGTGTGTGTGTGTCTCAGGAGGTCAGGTTATTAACAGGTGTGTGTGTGTGTGTGTGTGTGTGTGTGTGTGTCCTAGGTAAGACCGCCAGGTATGTCCCATGGTCCAGGTCACCAGCCCGAGGTAACAAGTGGTAGTCGTGGAGGTAGTGGTCCTGTGAGTGAGATAAGACCCTGGCAATGGCCCTCAAAGAGTGGCTGGGCGGATGGGACCATGACTGGGCACTGTAGGGCAGACAAGGGTGGGGGGGGGGGGGGAATTAGTGGTCCCTCCCTCCCTACCTCCCGCCCGCCGCGCCTACACGTGCAACA
Source organism: Homarus gammarus (assembly GCA_958450375.1). Classification (NCBI taxonomy): domain Eukaryota; kingdom Metazoa; phylum Arthropoda; class Malacostraca; order Decapoda; family Nephropidae; genus Homarus; species Homarus gammarus. The sequence continues at coordinate 2,310,724 of CAUDMG010001926.1, forward strand.
CTGACACACAGACGGACATTTCAAGGGAACAAAGGGATGATTGACCACAGACAAACACAGGAACGACCCTACAGACAAACAGACAGCCAGCCAATCAGGGGTATGCCTATACTAACAAGAGGGATGTCCACACACACACAAACACACACACATCCCTAAGGACACCCACTTCACCGTTAGCAGACCCAGGCGGCCGCGGACACCCATCACAGGTAGTACAAGGTGCACCTCAGCAGGGGAAGGGGGCAACAGGTGTCGTATATATTAAGTGACAGTCCATTAACCCTAACTTAACCTAACCTAACACCAACCTAACCTAACCTAACCTAACCTAACCTAACACCAACCTAACCTAACCTAACACCAACCTAACACCAACCTAACCTAACCTAACCTAACACCAACCTAACCTAACCTAACCTAACACCAACCTAACCTAACCGGGGGTGACAATATGTAACTACGATAACATTAACAACATCTATCGTAACTAACACCATATAGTAGTTATAGTGTTTCATCTACAGGTGACATAAGGTGAGCTGACTAAATCTCCCTGTGATTCAATATATATCTTAAGACATTACCACAGAAGAGGAACACAACGATAGAAAATATTTAGAGAAAGAAAAAAAAAATAGAAAGAATAAAATATCTTGGTTCGTATTACTAAATCACATTGAAGAATAAATGGAAAATAAAACAAAATATTACAAAATTGAAAAAAAGAATCAGTCTCTCTCTCTCTCTCTCTCTCTCTCTCTCTCTCTCTCACTGTTTGTTAGTAACGTGGTCGCTGTTGTCGTCGATTTTCTTCTTATCAGTGTGTCGCCCATTGACCCAACCCTCGACAAGGGCTCAACCATTTAGACTCGACAGTAACTAGAGCCTTCACCTCCACCAGCAGGAGAGCATCGTCCTTCTGATCACCTTCCCCCCTTCTCCCTTCCTACATTATACATCTCCCTTTCTCTCGTTCTTATTTCCTCATTCTCCCCTACTCTTTTCCTTCCTCTTCCCTTCACTCCTCCCCCTTTCCTCTTTCCCCTTCCCACTACCTCAAAATCACCCTCCCCTCCTTCCCATTCCTTTCTATTCCTTCACGCTCCCTTTCCCTTCCACTCCTCCCCACTTCCTCATCCTCCCCCTCCACTTCTTTCCTCCTCCCCCCTCCCCACTCTAACAGGAAGGAATATGTCACCCGAACGAGGTGAATCAGGTATGTAATCGCCGGCAATCTAGTGGTTCCCGACACACAAGCAAATTGTTGTGCGACCAAAAATGACTTTCACGTGTATTTTATTTTTGTCTTTTTCTTTCTTCGGGTGGAACGTCCTGCAGGGTGGAGGGAGGCGTCGGCGGCTGAACATGTCGACGGCTAGATGTCTTTAGGTTAGGGAGGCTCCAGAGATGTTCTAAAGATGGGATTGATGGCGGGAGTGTCTCAAGGTATCTGTCCTGCAGGGGTTATCTTGTAGGGGTTATCCTGTAGGGGTTATTCTGTAGGGGTTATCCTGTCGGGGTTGTTCTGTAGGGGTTGTCAAGTATCCGAGGGAAGGTTGGTGTTTACGGAAGACACAACCTCAGAATATCCAACAGGGGTGTAAGGAGGCAGTATGGTGAAGGGTGGACGGTGAGGGTGTCCTGGGAAGATGGCCGGTGCAGAACGTGAAACTGCTGGGGAAATTCACACACAATTATGTTCCTGACGCCAACCAACACACAACCAGGAAATAAAAAAAAAAATACAAATAGAAAAAAAAAATGCACAGAAGTTTCACGGGAAAATTCATTGACTATTACTTAAAATAAAATAAAATAAAAATAAGACATTGGTAAATTTAAAATGATTCACTGAAATTTGTTCATTTAAATCTCCTTCAGGTATGGATTTCGTGGTGGTGGTAGTGGTAGGGTGGTAGTGGTGGTGGCAGTGATGGTGGTGGGCGTGTAGTTGTGGTGGTGTGGTTGTCATACTACTGAAGAAGTGAGGGGACACCTGCCGCGCCACCGTCACCTACCACCACTCATTATTACCTGCCCGCCTCCCACGCTTCACCACACTACCCTGCCCACCTGGACAGCACCCCACCCCTCCCACCCCCCATTTCTGTTACATCTCACGACAACACACATTTTTTCTTTATCCCGACACACACACACACACACACACACACACACACTCTCTCTCTCTCTCTCTCTCTCAAGAAGCACTCATCGTCAACACATTCCACAAACGACAACATCGCCTCAATCCTCACTTAAAACACATTATGTAACAGTCGTGTCTGAGTCTCCACCAGCGTAAACATGACACCACGACAAGGTGCTTTGGTCAAGGCGCAAAATGCCAACAGACCCCCCACACCTGTCCATCCACCCCGCTGCTCACCCACCCACTTCCATTACCACCCCCGATCTATACGATCAGGCAATAGATAACCTCCCTAGACCAGCATCCGCCAGTAGGGTCGGCGGAATATGAAATAAGGCCCTCAAAACACCCATATATGGGACAGGGTAGGATGTCTAATGCCTGTACCGACAGACAATAACTAACCCATGACACAACCCTAACACACTATTAGCTTAGCGAGGCGGTCAGCCCGCCCTCTCTTACCTCCTCCTAAATTTCTTCAATTTCCGAACTATAACTTCCTTCCCCCACCTCTAATCTTCTTTCACCCCTCTTTTTTCTATAAATAAAACCCTACCTACCTACCCACCCACCCACACACCCAACACTTGGCGAGCATCCACACAGATAAACTAAGTCTCTCCTCAGTAACTAGTAAACATTCGCTGCTCTGAATCTATGAAGCTAAAAGTATAAATAATTAGTTTTGTTGAGGTTAGAATTTTTTTCTCGGTAAACCTGTTGTTATTTTGTTTCGTTACAGACAGACAGACGGACGGACAGACAGACTCTTCCCTGTATATATCATGGCCTAAAGATAATAAAAACAACTCGAAATACCTCCCAAGTGTTACAATCATGAACAAAAAGAAAAAAATGGCCACAGTTCTTAGACGATGTGCTGGAGGCTAAACTCTTACCACAGTGATACAGCACCTCTGTCTCCCCGGCTGGTTAAACCTTCAGCAAACACAACACACACACGGGAAAAAAAATATATATACAGTATATATATATATATATATAATATATATATATATATATATATATATATAAACACTGTCTAGTTTACCTCTGAATGAATTGAGCTGTAATGTATATAAAAGGCAGGGGGGGGGGGGTGTTTGTTGAGGCAGAATACAGTAGTGGCCATTCAGCTGTAACGAGTGGATGTTACAGTAATATATGTAAGTACAATAGTCTTCCACGTGTTTGAATATAGTCATGACTTTCGATTAAATTTTCAGTCCACCAGGGAAAGACAACTGGTAGGTTGATATGACATGTTATTTTTATCGTCCACACACCTGTTCCATCCTGCCTACCTGAGCCCCTGAATCTCACCTGTGTATTATCGTCAGATTGAATTTGTGTTTCACGCGGCAGAGAGACAGCTAAGACTGGCCGGGTCCCACAGAGGCTGCAGCAACATCGCAAGAGATAACGCTGCCGTGTACCGCATTCTTGGCCAGCTTGTTTACATTCTCCACGGGCGCTAGATGAAGCGTGTCTGCCAATCCCTACCATTAAGGGGCCTTATGGCGGGCCTTGAATCTCCTCTACTTCAACGCTCTGTCAACTGCATCACACGACCGCCATCATGCGACACGTCCTGCCTCCCACTACAACTCGTCCGGCCATCATGCAACACGTCTTGGGACAATGCAATACGTTCTGCCAAATTACACGTCACGGCTTTTGATATGATACGCTTCTCTCACTAAATGACACCCCAGGTCTTAGTAAGTGACACCACACGTATAAGTGACACCACACGTATAAGTGACACCACACGTCTTGCCACATACTGCAGTGAAGACTCGTCGTCACCCCCAGTTATTATGTCTGGCAAGAGTTTGTACATTCACGTTTCTCTCAGTCAGACGACTCTTGGTTTACGACCGTACCAGAGGAACACGTCATCCGAGGGAGTCAGACCAGGTGAGGTCAAGTCACGTGTCGGTGAAGGTGCAGATCTACGGAAGTCGACAAAGGTTAATGAGGAGATGATCTTCCAGCGTTGTGGTCAATAGGTTGTTTTGTGGTAACAAGAGGAGTTATATTTCGGAGTGTGAAGGAGTGACGGAGAAGAACGAGTGATTCTGGTGGTGTGCTTACCTGGTGGAGAGGGTGGGGGGGGGGGGGGTTATGGTGATGGCGGGGGAGGAGGAGGAGGGTTGTGTTTATGGCGGGGGAGGAGGAGGAGGGTTGTGTTGATGGCGGGGGAGGAGGAGGGGGGATATGTTGATGGCGGGGGAGGAGGAGGAGGGTTGTGTTGATGGCGGGGGAGGAGGAGGGGGGATATGTTGATGGCGGGGGAGGAGGAGGGGGGATGTGTTGATGGCGGGGGAGGAGGAGGGGGGTTGTGTTGATGGCGGGGGAGGAGGAGGGGGTTGTGTTGATGGCGGGGGAGGAGGAGGGGGTTGTGTTGATGGCGGGGGAGGAGGAGGGGGGTTTTGTTGATGGCGGGGGAGGAGGAGGGGGTTGTGTTGATGGCGGGGGAGGAGGAGGGGGTTGTGTTGATGGCGGGGGAGGAGGAGGGGGTTGTGTTGATGGCGGGGGAGGAGGAGGGGGGGTTGTGTTGATGGCGGGGGAGGAGGAGGGGGTTGTGTTGATGGCGGGGGAGGAGGAGGGGGTTGTGTTGATGGCGGGGGAGGAGGAGGGGGGTTTTGTTGATGGCGGGGGAGGAGGAGGGGGGTTTTGTTGATGGCGGGGAAGGAGGAGGGGGTTGTGTTGATGGCGGGGGAGGAGGAGGGGGGTTGTGTTGATGGCGGGGGAGGAGGAGGGGGGTTGTGTTGATGGTGGGGAAGGAGGAGGGGGGTTGTGTTGATGGTGGGGCTGCGGGGTAGAGCAAGAGCAGCCAGGGCAGCTCGACAACAGGTATCCTGGGAGCCCGTCAAGCAACCTGTTCTAGTGCCCGGCTCCTGCACCCCCACCTCCTCGTTTCCCACACCATCTCTACACATAGACTACATTGACCGTTTGCACTGTAGGGCCACACAGATTGGTCACCCATACACCCTCAGTGATGGACAGGAACGCGATGTGGAGTTGGGTGAGAGAGAAGTACAAAAAAAAAAGGTAAATCTGTAATTGTTTTCCAGACACAAGACCAAAGTTCCCACGAGACCATCAAGACGGTACCAACCCTTTCGTGAAGGCAGTAGATCATGTTAATGCTGATCCACAACACGGACCAGGGGAACGAATAGCTGGTCCATGTCGGGGATCAGTGGAGCGGTCCGGCTGGTCCACAGTGGGACTGGCCACAAAAACTGGGTGGCCACCGCCGTGCTCGTCCCACACCTGCTGATAACCCTCGTTAATTCCTGATCAGCGGCGCGTCTCACCTGACGACTACGACTAAAGGGGCACCTCCTGCTGCTACTGCCCCGTAACACCCTCACCACCATAGATGTGCCCCCTTCACTCCCTCACTTCCAAGGGGCACTAACAATAACTACCAACATCGCACAAACATCAGTAGAAGGACCCCCCCCCCCTCCTCAACAACCAAAAGATAATAACCATGAAGCCACTGTTGTATTCCTCGTACCATAATGACGCCCCCCCCTCACTCCTACATTCAAGGTACACGAGATTACTTCTTCGCCACCTCAATTGTCTATCCTAAGGGTACGTTACACCTGTAATTATCTCCTAAACATTTCGTTCCACTAAAGTAATAATCCCTCACACCTGTACTGGGGCACCGCTTCTCAGTAGGGGGGGTGGTGTAGGGGGTAGCAGGGGGAAGTGTAGGTTTGGGAGGTGGGAGGAGGGGGTGTTCTTATAGTGGATGCTGACGAGATACTTAAGTGAACCCGAAATGGAATTGGGTCTCTGTAAAGCTGAACCCACGAAATTCGAACCTTGGCGCGAAACCGAACCTGAACCTTAATTGAAACCAAGACCGGATATAAAACTAACCCCTTGACGAAACTTTAAAATAAGACCTGGTAAAACTTTAAAGACGTTGGTGAAACTGAAACTTTTTGGATACTCGAGTCTTGATGAAACATATTGAACACCAAACACTGAAACTGAAGCACCTTATGAATCTCGTAATACATTGACGTTTGAACCTAAATGAAACTCAGACCATGATAAAACCGAACTCTTTTTAAAATAAAACCCCAATTAAACCACGACACAATTGAACCATTATAGAACTCGAACACCAGGTGAACTTGAGCCTTAGAGCGGGTGCCTGAAGGGATAATCACCAGGGTTAATGAAGAGGTAACTAGGGGGTGATTAAGGTCAAACCACATAGTTAACTAAGTGACTATTGAACACACACACACACACACACACACACACACACTAAAATAAATCTGTAAATCCAAACATATCAACAAAAACAACAACTAAACGCGGAATAAACAAATAAAAGTAAATATAATCAATAATAATAAAAACAATTAGTTACAGTTCCTCAGTAGTTAGTATAGTCACCAGCGACCTAGTTTGTACCATAACTCTTCATTTTAGAGTTATTATCTAACCTAAAAATGAAAAAAAAAAGACGTAAAAAATGTGGTTAAAAAGCTTGGTTAATGAGGGAAACAAAAGATAAACAAGAATAAGAACAAAAGCAACAAACATAAGCACTAGAAGAAGAATATTTCATAATTAATAAAAAAAAGTTGTTGCCTATAGTGTACAGAGGATGGAGAGACGAGGGGGCGGTAACTAACAAGATCTTTGGCTATTGACGCACTGCAGTACAATACCACTACAGAGGAGGGGAAGAGGAGGAGGGGAAGGAAGAGGAGGGGAAGGAAGAGGAGGGGAGGAAGAGGAGGAAGAGGAGGGGGGGAGGAGGAGGAGGAGGAGGGGAAGGAAGAGGAGGGGGAGGAGGAGGCCCACGTCGAACCCAAAGACAAGACAGTGGCAGTGGGAACAAGGAGAAACAAGGGGAAGGGAGCAAGGGGAAAGGAACAAGGTGGAACAAAAGGCACGGAACAAGGAGAAAGTAACGAGGAACACGGGAAAAGTAACGAGGAGGAACAAGAAGGGAACGAGGAGGAACAAGGGGAAGGGAACGAGGAGGAACAAGAGAAACGGAACAAGGGGAAGGGAATAGGAGGAACGGAACGAGAAGGAACGAGAGGAAGGGAACAAAACAATAAACCCACCACCCCACATACTCAACTTGGGTACAACTGGGGCAGGGTATAAGACACGCCCACCCCCCCACATGACCTCCCACAACCCCACATGACCTCACCACAATCTCTATTTCTCTCTCCTGTAAGACATAGAAACAAAACTACAGAAACTACATAAAAAACTACATAAACTTTTGGTAAATTTGTGTATTTATTAATCTCTAACGCTTAAATAATTCTCTCGGGTCTTATACAATACCTCAATCAACCCTGATATAAGGATATTATTTATTATTTCTCCACAGTGTAAACCTCCATATAAAGGACTTTTATCTTTATATTATCCGTAACATACTGTAGGTGTATGTGAAGGGGGGGGGGGGGGGTCACATCTAACGGACCCTTCGATATAACGGACTTTCATCTCTATATAGTTAGTCAGAAGGGTGATTCACATTTATCAGATCCTCGATATAAGGGACTTTCCTTTCTATAAAGTCCGTTAAATCCGTTAAACAGAGCTTTCACTGTATGGAACTTTACCTTCATATTATATAGACAATGAAACTTAAAGCTCAATAATATTACATTTGATTGTTACACCGAAATTATCATCGCCATCATCATCATATTATTATTCAGGTTAGGTTAGGTTAGGTTAGGTTAGGACAGGGGTGAGAAATCCACTGGTCGGTCGATGGAATTTTACAGTCGTGATACCATATTCCGCAAGGGTTTAATTTATACCACAGAAAGGCAACAGAACCTGACATCACGATACCACGACCCTGCCGATGTTCACATGACGCCAAACTTCGACAAGGAGGAGGACGATGACTACGAAGACGACGCCAAACTACGACGACGACGAGGAGGAGTAGGAAGACGACTATAAATTATAACGAGGAGGAAAACTACGACGACGAGAAAGACGAAGAACTACGACGACGGCGAGGAGGAGGAGGAGGAAGACGAAGACTCCTCTCCTACAAAGATTCCTACGAGTCCCTGCCTGTTCCTTCCTGCCTGTCCCTTCCCTGTCTGTCCATTCCTGTCTGTCCTTCCCAGTTAAACACATAGAACTGATGTGTGTGTGTGTGTGTGTGTGTCCCGAGCGGCCAAGCCCAAACCACCAGTTCCACCTGCCACGCCGCCCTACCTCCCCGCCCGCAGCCCCAGCAATCAAGATCTTCAACAGATAGGCCAATCCCGCCCTCAGGCTGCGTATGGGAACCAGTGCCTCCTCGCCCTCTCCTCCTAACCTAACCTAACCCCTGCTTGCCTCTCTCTCTCTCTCTCTCTCTCTCTCTCTCTCTCTCTCTCTCTCTCTCTCTCTCTCTCCTGTGTGTGTGTGTGTGTGTGTGTGTACATTAATTTACACACTTTAATATCCCTAGAACTCTTTTAAGTCGGGTGAAAGAACCTTCAGTCTCTTGCACTAACAAAATCATACTTCCTCTGACCTTTACTTTTAAAACAAGGTTAGGTTAGGTTAGGTTAGGTTAGTTTAGGTTAGACAGGAGGCTGTAAGGGTGAACAATAATTATATTCTGAGTGTTAAGGTGATCCCAAAAGGAGAAGAGAACGACCGACACACACACACACACACACACACCCAGCCCCCCCCCCCCCCCACACAGATTAAGACTTGGTTGGGACTGGTGGTTCAGGGTTCACAGTAGGAGAAAGCTTAAAAGTCTTTGGGTACGACACTGATGCTGGCAAAAAGTTTAAACTGGGGAGGAGGAGAAGAACGATTAGAATGTTAAGACTTTGGCAGGGAACACGACACACCAGTTAGCTTTTGTATTAGGCCTGTGGGAGTGGGGGAGTGGTGGGGGTGGTGAGTGGGATTAGGGTTGGGAGTGGGAGTGGGGTGGGTGTGTGGAGAGGTGGGGAGTAAGAGTGAAGTGGGGTGGGGAGAGGGGAGGGGTGAGGAGAGGAGGAGGGGAGGAAGGAATTGTGAGGAGAGAAGAGAAGGGAGCAATGTAGAGGAGTGTTGGAGGAAGAAAGAAAGGAAGGAGGAGGAATAGAGGAAAGCAACAGGGACAAAATAGGAGGAAAGAAGGACCAAGGACGAGAGAAAATGGAGGACAAATTAAGAAAAAAACTAAGAAAACAAGAAAACAAATTAAAGGAAATATAAAAGACAAGAGAGAGAGAGAGAGAGAGAGAGAGAGAGAGAGAGAGAGAGAGAGAGAGAGAGAGGTGGCGGGGTGTCAAGTCAGGCGAGTCACACGTAAACGCCACAAGGGGACTCAGGCGGCGACTAAAGACGGTAATATTATATGTCTAAGAGGACGATACTCACGCCCTCGGGGAGCCCTTGATTGTGAACACCAGCAGGATGTTTGGTACCATGCAGTGTATACCCCAGGGGCCTATGTCCTATACCTCAGAGATCAGAGAAAGAGGAGGAAGAGAAAGAGGAGGAAGAGCAAGAGGAGGAGAAGCAAGGGGAGAAACAGAAGTAAGAGGAGGAGGAAGAGTAACATGCTACACTTAATAACACAACGGTGGGAACTTGACTGCTTATAATGACCGCTTGTGTACTAAAGTAGCGACAGGTGGGCGGTGTGGTAGCTACAGGTGGGTGGTGTGGGAGCGACAGGTGTGGTAGGTGGGTGGTGTGGTAGCTACAGGTGGGTGGTGTGGTAGCTACAGGTGGGTGGTGTGGGAGCGACAGGTGTGGTAGGTGGGTGGTGTGGTAGCTGCAGGTGGGTGGTGTGGTAGCGAAAGGTGTGGTAGGTGTGAGATTATAGTTGTTTGTGACGACGTAAACAACGATTAAACAAACCCTAGTAGTTAATGGCTTCTATAATGATGTAAACAAAGTAAACAATGGTTGAGAAGTGAGGTTATAACACACACATGGCAATTCGGTCTTAATATCAACACGTCTAAGGGTATTACTATAGAACCTTGATTGTGATTGGCTATTGGATAAAAGTGTCAATATACCGACATTCCCCCTGCGCTTTATCGGGAGTGGCTGCTGGCTAATAAGTACACGTGTTGGTCAAAAGCTTTATTATGATTGGCTGATCCATAATGACGTAGCACCCATACCGCCATTCAGGTGTTCTCTAACGACCAATAAGATGACAAAGTGAGAATGTTATAACACAGACTCTGATGATGGTGGAGAGAGAGAGAGCGAGAGAGAGAGAGAGAGATAACCTCGAAAACAAATAATGCCATCAACAAATCCAACTGAAAACCTAACCTAACCGACCAAATTTCTTCCTCCGATATTTTTTTTTGAGTGTGCGCGGGACCATGGGAGGATCGTGTGGTATCCCAGCCTTTCCCTCTCCCCACCGTGTGATTCGCTTATCCTCCCCCATCTAAACACAACCTCTGAATGGTATTTAGAATTCTGCGTCATCAATCGTTTTTTTTTTTGCAAGAAGGCATCAGAGGGGAGATGTTTTGGGGGCTGGGAGGTCGTAGGTAGTAGTAGTGGTAGTAGTGGTGGTGGTGGGAGTGGTAGTAGTAGTGGGAGATTGGTGGGGGTAGTGGTGGTGGGGATGAAGGATGGCAGACTGAGAGAGGCGGTGACGGTGGTGTTGGAGGGCGGCCATTGTAGGTAGGTAGGAGCACCACTGTGGCAGGAATGTTATCATTTTCGCCATCCTTCTCCTCCCTTCACAGTCACCCAAGTCCTCACCCGTTAAGGATACTCCCCCCCCCCCCCCCGCGTCCCTAACCACCGCCTCATAACAGCCACCTAAACTTATCGAATCCAGGGGAAAAAAAGTCAAGAAAAAAGCACGGAAAAAACCTAACCTAACCAACCACCAAAACAATTCCCTCTACTTGATTTGCTGACATCGAGAAGAACCCACCACTTTAATGGTAGTTTTTACGAACCAAAGACCAAATTTTTATAAACATCTGAGTGTCCACCTTCCCTCAACCACAAAGCCTTCAGAACATCAAAATCATCCCGAGAGAGTGAGGTTTGGCGGGCGTCTATACCAGGCTGCCTCTCCACGGATAATTTCAATACCCAGAAACCCAATTCCTACAGGCCTGTGACCCTCCTCCTTCTCCCCCAGTCGCACAAAACACCACAAAGTCCCCAAAAGTAATTCACACGACCACAAGTCCTTCCAACAACAAAACTTGTGGTCACAGACGTCTTGAACCTTGAGATAAAAGGTAAACACAAGTCGCTCTCACCTGGCACAACACAACACCACCCGCCTCCCCTCTAGGGCACCAGGTCATTCCCAGGGCCTCGACTCCCTACCAGACCCATGACACACTCCCAGGGACCCCCCCCCCCCCAGTTCATCCTCGTGCCCCTCCCCACCACCCCCCAGAGCCCTTACAAGGTTGACCTACCACAAGACAGAGAGTTGGGTTCCGACACACCTGAGGGCTGCTAACGACAAACCTAACATAACATAAACAACTGTAAAGCCACGAGCGCAATAACAACCTGTAGGTGGCGCAGACGAGGTCCTTGTAACCTGACGTAGAATGTCCTTCCCACAGATGGTTATCACACCCTTAAATCAATCACTGTTTGTCCATTACCTAAAAAAAAAAGAAGTAATAAAGTCTTCACAAACAACTCTCCTGACGGTGACCAACACGTGTAAAAAAAAAAGTCTGTGTCGCAATGCTGAATGGTGTCCCGTCGATTGTAATCTCATCCGATGTTTATCACTGTCAGTCTATACCGTAGAAAGAAAAGGCAATGAATTGGCAATCTTGAAGCACTGTGTCGTCTACTAAATAAAGTTATGCAATCAAAAAACTCTTCGACTGGATTCAAATTTCAATTTATATATATTAGAAAATAAATATCTTCTGTTTTTATAACATTAATATTTATTTATATTTACACACGAAGACTATATCAGGTTTGGCTGTGGGCGACATGTTTGTTTACACTAGATGGCAGACTTAAACAATTTAACTTTACAAAACAGTCTATCCAATTTGGTTAGGTTAGGTTCATCAAGGTAGAGTCTATTGGTGAGGCTAGATTAGTTAGGTCAGGTAAGAGGAGTAGAACGTGGCACACCTCACGTCAGCAAGGGCGGCTGCTGGGGTGATCCTGAGGCACACGGAATATTAAGAAGCTTCCAGTTGGCCCATCACCCCTCACTCTCACCTACCCTCCACCCCCTCACCTACCCTCCACCCCCTCACCTACCCTCCACCCCATCACCTACCCTCCACCCATACCCCCACTCCCCCATACCCTGATGATGAGAGAGTCCGTGTTAACTTTCCTTGCCTCCTTCCCTCGCTCCCTCATCTCCCCTCTCTCCCCCATCCCCCCCACAACACAGCTCACCCCTTTAGCTGCATTTAAATCACCAGCCAGCACCACTACCAACCTCCCACAGTTCAGTTCACACGACCACAATATTTCCTTCAGCGGCTCCCCCTCTCGACCTGATCCCACCTACGACACCTCCCAGATAACACCAAGCTCAGTTCCAGAGCCTTAAAAAGAGATCGAGACTCTAAATTCCTTTCTAAGTCCAAGATACCAAGAGTCTGGAAGTCCACCCACATTATTGTAACGCCAGATTCTTCCTTTTCCCTGATAACACCGCCCTTTGTTCATTCTTCTTCTTAACTCGGAATGGGATGACGCATCTAGTTGTAACAAAAGGTTCCCAAGTTATAATTTCGATGTCATTCAGGGTAACTCGGCGTCGTAGCTGAAGTGATCCAGTTAAGGTGCTTTTTGACATCACTAACTACATCTACAGGGTAACAATTACTGAAACGAAATCCTTAACCCCCTTTCCCTCACCCGACTCCTACGTGTCCTTTAGCGAGCATGAACCTTAAACTAAACCTAAGGACTTCTCACCTAAACTAACCCCCGATGCCATGACAGGACTAAATCACGCCAGGAACCACAAAGTTAATACCACCAGGGAAGAGATGGAGCCGGGTTTGGTATCGCTGAGTTCAGGTTCATAACTTGGGTGCCGGACCTGGGTACAAGCTCTCCTGTGGTGTGAATCACGGTAGACAGGTCATCAAAATCACCAATTACCAATAAGTAAAAATAAAAACACCACCTTTATGGCCCCCAAAAAAACACCGTCCATCAGTCAGGTCATTGAAGGCGGGGATTTAAGGTGAGTAAAACACGACCGTGAGTCACAACACAGGTTACAAGAGTGGTAGGTGTAGGGGGGTAAGGGGGAGGGGTAGGGATAAGGGAGTAGGGGGGGTATTGAAGGGGCAGGGTGGTAGGGGGGTGGAGACTAGGGGTACAGTGGCAAAGGATAGGGGGTAGGAGGGCAAGGGTAGGGTAGGGGCGGGTATATCAGACACTCGTGGTTACTCAGGCTGGGTTACGCAACAGAAGCCTCGAGGGACCACGTACACATACGGCTCAACCTGCAAGTAAAACACCTTTTTATCGTTACTCTTATTTTCTTACCTGTACTGCATAATGAGTCACCAACGTCTTGTGAATATTAATCGATAAGAAAACACTATGGGTTTATGTCTGGTGTTGTTAACCTGTAATAATAATGATAATAATAATAAAACAACACTAATAATAATAATAATACCAACAACAATATGTTTCCTACCAAATTACATTCATAAACGGGGTTGACACACAAGGCTCTAGAAGAAAAATAACACGAACTATTTACATCCTTGGTTAGGTTAGGTTAGGTTAGGTTAGGCAAGTCGATACAGAACCCAAAGTCTTTTATCCCAAATACGGCAGAGGTCGTGGGTATAGATGACGTCACACTCAGGTGGGGCGCGACGTCAGACACTGCTGGGGGCCTGACACGCCATATTCCTCCCCCCCCCCCCCCCCCCACACACACACGCCAGGAAGGGCAAGGTCAGGCAAGGTCAGGGAAAGATATATACGTCACGGGGCATTGTACAGGAAGAGAAACAATAATAAGGTCAGGTAAGTAATGAGTAATTAAGACCCAACCTTACCGTAAGATCAAGGGTACACACCTGGACAAAAGCGGCGGTGAAAGCTCTTTTATTACCTATTGATCACGTGAGCATCATAACACTTAGGTACTGTAAGGTCAGAGAGAAGCACCAGCAGGAAGGTGAGTTATAGATCACACCTGAGATTATGAGAGGTCAAGGTTATATAGACGATATATATGGCCGAGGGGAAGGGGGGGAGGCCAGTGAAATGAGTTCCAGATCGGATACACCGCCAGCCAAAGGTCACACACACACACACACACATACACACGTGCATCAACTTCTAATAACACATACAGGTATCTTTATAACAACCTCCCCTCCACTCTCCTTGGACACACGACACAAAAATGGCGTTCATATGACACTGAGACTCTCCTGACGTTCCCCAGATACAGTAAAGAAATGTTTACGAATTTCTACAGGCGTCGGAGGTGGGTGTTGAGGAGACCTGAGCGAAGAGGAAGTCAGCGAGGAGAGAGAGGATGCAAGATGACTCACACACACACACAGTCAACCAGGGCCAGAAGGTTACCTGCGTCTCAAGGAAGGTGAGATGAGGCCAGTGTGAACACAGGTTAGGCTGGAGCAGAGGTTAAGGCAAGGGGGTAAGTAGGCTGGGGAAAGGGTTAGGATAGGGAGGTATAGGTAGGATGGGGAAGAGCTTAAAGTAGGTAGCGACGAAGTTAAGGAAAATAGGTAGCTGGAGGTAAACGCTGGGGAATAAGACGAAGAATATGGAAGAACAAGTAATAGTGTGAAATGTGAGAAGCCAGAGCACCTAAGACCCCCTACCAAGGCAACAACACCAGCACTAGCTATCTTTCGCCAGGAGAAAGTTCGACCGCCTTCTGCTGACACTGGCCTAAGTACCAAGAGACTCTGGCAACAGCAAGAGGGTCAAAGGAGAAATGTACGTAGGATCTCCAGGATGTCGACGGCGAGGTTCCTCAAGGACTCTGGCTGCGCCCTCATCTAACCCACGACATGACCTCTCGCATCCCAGCACCTACAACATACCTGGGCTCTGCTTCAGCTTCCTCCAGGTATGCCCGTTCGTTTGTCTGGACTAAACTTTCACACAGACCTAAACTAAATAAGAATGGATTTTTTTTTTTTTTTTTTTGGGGGGGGGGGGGGGGATATTTCTAGTATAAAGTAACCAAGACGCCAGCTTGGTGAAACACTATCTGATACAACACACCGAGCGGACGTTGAGCAAGACCGGAAGGTGTCGTGTAAGATCCAGCTTGTATTAACGAGACAGTGTATCACGACCCACCATCTTCCACCCTCACCACCAAGAACATAGACGATCTTCTCACACGCACGCCCGAGGAGGAAAAGGAGGAGGAGGAGGGGGTGGGAGGGAGAAGGAGTGGGAGAAGAGGGAAGAAGAAGGGTAAGGAGACAAAGACAAACTGCATTGCCAGTCGAGGCCAGCAGCGGAAGACATACATTATAACCTAACAATGTCGATAGCCTAAACGCCTGTGTACGTCGATTGAGTAAACCCGAACACAACTACCAGCCAGAGACCGCGTCGTGCCTAATACGTATAAGAGTAGACTATACCCCAGGTAGATAAATAGCAGAGTCGTGCCCAACACCTGTGTGAGACGCCTATGCCCCAGGTAGATAATTAACACCTAAACATCAGATCGTGTCTAAGAATAAAGATATAGAGAAACAGAATCAAAATTATTATTAAAACATATTAGTACAAGAATAAATTAAGATATAAAATACAGGTAGAGTAATTCCAATAAGGGACCACCTGAAGAGTAGACACCCTTGTTTACCTCACCTGAACATTATACCACCCTAACGCTACCTAGGGAGGGGCTAGGTTAGGTTAAAACAGATTACATTAGGTAAGCGTTAAGGTTGTTAATCTTCAGGTGACATAAGCTAGGGTGTGTAATCCTCAGGTAAACCAAAACAAATACCTTAATTAACGTAGCCGGGAAGAGTATTGCACCTGCCTGAAAACGCCAGTCAGGTAAACACTGCGATGCCATTCAGTAAGGTTAAGATAGGTTGAAGACGTCTCCCACAAAGGCATGCTCAGGTGTAGGGACAGACTGCCGTCACACCTACACTACCTGGTGGCCAAACTACGACGCAGTTGGGCTAATATAGTCAGTCCCCCCCCACAGTATATTCCTCGCTACACCCACATACACCTGAGCTGAAGGTGTATACAACAAAATGAAACCCGTAGACAAGTTATATATATATATATATGTGTGGGTTGATTCTTCTTACCTGAAATAATATTAGTATTTTACCTGTAATTAAGCATCTTGGGAACCTACTACTGGCGGGTCACCTTCAGCAACTACGACAGGAGAAATATTAATATTTCTTCTGTTTTTGTTATTGTTAATATAATCATTAATTTAACGATCCTATTAAGATATGGGAAACATAATCCTATAAAGGGATATTGAGTCAGCTGTTGAGGACGATCGACGCCTTAGTTAATACTACTGATGCAGCCAACCAGCCATTATAAACTAACCTGATCACATCAACAAACACCTCCGCCACAAGCCCCGCCCACGACACACACCTGGTGATTGCTAACGCTTGTAAAAAAAAGTCAACACTGGGAAGAAAAACTTAAGCCAACACAACTAAAGACATATGAAGGAGGTGAGGCGTTCCCTTCTCAAACTTAGGATAAGCGACGAATCACATGTTGCCGTTAAATCCGACACATTGCTACGCCAATCAGCGTCAAGCTTAATCGAGAAATGTCAACGCGGGACAATAGCAGTCATATGATAGGTTAGGGCAGCTCGGTCGTGCCATTATGTCCACCAGTCATCAGGCAGGATTAATCAAGATGAATCAACGTGGCAGCCACTCAGCAATCAGCATACCTCGAGACATATCAGTGAGCCAACCAATCGCTGGGCTTGTCTTAGTACTTCACACAGCCTACTTGATCACCAAACACCTGAACACTGTCCAAACTGGGTAATATAAGGACACCTGAAAAAAAGAATCTGGCCCCAAACTACTAAAGTAAACAACTATATTAGCCAATGAGGATCCGGGATGACAGAGAGCCCTCTAATGACTGAGGTTCCAGACAGGCAGACATGACCGAGGCCTCACCAACACCTCAGCGACTGATGCCCACCAGCAGGAGGTCGCGAGGTCCCACCAGGTGTTATGTTACCTATCGTCTACTAAAGTCGCCGACTGACTAGTGAAGGTGGGCATATATGAACAGGTAAACCTTACTGTCAACACCCACGGACACACGCCCCCTTACACCCACGGACACACGCCCCCTTACACCCACGGACACACGCCTCCTTACACCCACGGACACACGCCCCCTTACACCCACGGACACACGCCTCCTCACACCCACGGACACACGCCTCCTCACACCCACGGACACACGCCTCCTTACACCCACGGACACACGCCTCTTTACACCCATGGACACACGCCCCCTTACACCCACGGACACACGCCCCCTTACATAGTATACAAGTCCCTGATTAATTAGAAACGTCAGGGGTGGTTGACCATACAGCACCTTCCACCACCTAGACACTATCTGCAGCGGACGTACACACACAAGACCCCCTCTTACCTGTCTCCCGCCCATGATGACGTCACCATGACATTCCTGGTCTCCACACCTGAGCTCATGGTCAAGGTCGGCCCCACCTGCTCATCATGCTAAGCATCTACAAGGTCAAGCAAGGTCACCTACGCAGCCAGGACACACACACACACACACACACACACACACCCGTATGGCGTAATACTCATATTTTTTCCTCCACTCTTGTCATTGTTTCACCAGCCAGCCACACCATGCACCACCAACCACACCAGCCAGCCACACCATGCACCACCAGCCACACCATGCACCACCAACCACACCAGCCAGCCACACCATGCACCACCAACCACACCAACCATTCACACCATCACCACCATCCAGTCAGATACAACTATTTACTTAACAAAAATGTGACAAATATTTACAAAACCCAAACTGATAATAACGAAGGCAACACTCAGGACCCACAACTGTTTACAGACCAACACTCAAACAGACGACGACAGTAAGAGCTCAGGTATGATCAACACTACCTGGCGCTTATCTCACTAACTTAAGTGTATCCTGCAGCTGAGGTAACATAGCTGGTGGAGTCGGGAGGGGGAAGAGGGGGAAGAAGAAGAGGGAGGAAGTGGAGAAGGAAGAAGAGGAGAGTCCTAGTAAACATGTAACCTGCAGAAGGAGGTATCAGAGCTAGTGTAGGAGAAAGACCTCACACCAACAGAAGACAAAATCCATCTGGGACATCCTGAAGGAGGCCCAGGAGGAGGAGGAAGAGGGGGGGGGAGGTGTCTAAGCCAGTATTATTGCAGAGAGAAGAGGTACAATACAGTCACCGTCTACTGCCATCAATACTGTTACCTCACCTTCTCTCCCTCCTCCATCATCCCCCTCACCTTCTCTCCATCATCTCCCTCCTCCATCATCCCCTCACCCCCCCCCCATCATCATCACTACATTCCCTTACCTTGCCTCACACCTACACACACCAGGTGACAGGTCGATCATCAACAGTATCTTACCTGTGGGAGAAGAAATAAACAAGAGTTAGATGATAATGCTTTACAACCTTGAGAGCAATAATAAGTATCATTTAACAAGGAACAGATAAATA
The DNA here is from genome assembly GCA_958450375.1 of Homarus gammarus. Taxonomy (NCBI): domain Eukaryota; kingdom Metazoa; phylum Arthropoda; class Malacostraca; order Decapoda; family Nephropidae; genus Homarus; species Homarus gammarus. Next base: position 2,329,635 of record CAUDMG010001926.1, read on the forward strand.
TTCACTCATACTGCCAAGCATAATAAGGATGATAATGCCTTCTCTCCTCTCCCGTCTCATAATACTCACAATAGAGAGGTCATAATAATCATACTCTGACACACGTATGATATAAACATGACATACACACAAACAAGTAAACAAAATACAATGAAAGTATAACTAACAATAAAAAATAACAAATTAATATTGATACTTTATATATATATATATACAAAAAAATAATAATCAGAAAATAGACTAAGAAAAATATAATGTTAAAGGGACTATAGGCTGCTATATTACCTGTTATATAACGAACGAGAGAGAGAGAGAGAGAGAGAGAGAGAGAGAGAGAGAGAGAGAGAGAGAGAGAGAGAGAGAGAGAGAGAGAGAGAGAGAGAGAGAGAGAGAGAGAGAGAGAGAGAGAGATATGAAAACAAAGGAACCTTGACAAATATATCTCCCTTCAGTCTACCATTACTCACTACCACAACATGACAGGTAAATAAAGACAATATATCATGCTTATATCATGGGGGGGGGGGGGGGGTTTAAGGTCATGTTCCCTTACTCACATATTGTTGCAGATGAAACAAACTCCCCCCCACACATTCCCCCTCCCCCCCCACACACATCCATCTTGTCACATCCGCAAATAGTTTAGCGTACAGCAACAAGGCTGGTTAATGAGACGCCCCAACTGATACGCCACGATACCCATCCAAGACAGTGCCAAACCACATGGTAAGTTAAGGGTCATTATTAGTAGTACCCAGCGTCTGAGTGACCTTTAAGGACTAACGGGAGAGAAGGTAGTCTTTAGGTCGTGGTTTATGGCACAAAAGAGGTATCTGACGTCATCACACACTCATATATAAAGGCAAGTCATTATGGAAAAAAAATATATGTAAAATAAATATCTAAACTAAAGGTAAATTCTTTCTAACACCTGTTTACACCTCACTCAAGTTAACACACCCTATCTACAGCGGCTGTGTGTGTACCTAGCATACCTAGCATGGACTCAGGGTACCGGCGAGAATACAGATGCACATTATACCTTTGAATATACAAGAGAGAGCGTCAAGTTAGTTATTTTTTTAGAGTATGTTTAATATATTATCTTAGACCATCCTGTGATTAAAACAGAGAGAGAGAGAGAGAGAGAGAGAGAGAGAGAGAGAGAGAGAGAGAGAGAGAGAGAGAGAGAGAGAGAGAGAGGACACGGAATTACGAAATCCTCCTTAAAAACCTATAAACAAGACATACATTAAAAATTCATAGGAAAGAAATGCCAATTATTTTATTTTCATTTCACTCTTAAGCAAATAACGAAGTAAATAACGAAGTATATTATTACTCTTTGATATAACGAGCCAACATGTTACAGATTAATGAAAAAAATGTAATACAAAAATTAATTAAGTTTTCCCTATACTTGAATGACGTCCACACACATCTTCTGGACTCTGGCAGGTTAAGTTAGGTTAGGTTAAAGATCGTAGGATACTGGGTAGTGAGGAAACATCAGAGTTACTACAGCAGGATGGTAAGCTCAGCCACATGGCGCCTAGGAGGACTACCGTAGGATGCCAGGTTGTTCGATGACACCGTAACAGGTCTCCGTCAGCCTCCTGCTCAACTTGTGAAAGGTCACGAGCAGGTCTTGCCTCCTCCCCACCCGAGTCTACGCGCTCGTAAAACATCCCAACCGTTCACCTTCACGCTATCTCCTATCTTTAAGACTCTACATCTTACGGTATAACTACTCCGACCCTTCACACAGTCGGTAATCTTGGTGCTTATAACTTAAATAATATTGTCCATTCCTCTGTTTTTCTCTAGTTAATTAAAAGATACTGACGATAAGAGCCTTTATAAAATAGCTATACTGATAAAACTCCATAACAACAGACACAGTTACTTAAAACCGGGATATATGTACAGTTTTAAGAGTCCACATGCTAGGGAACAACAGTCTGGAACCGTCATGTTATTTACCGGTTTATTATAAGGATCAAACACTAACTACTGGAACGTTCACATTGTTTGAAGTGTTTAGTCTCGAGAATAAATTTAATATCTTTAAATCCTTCCTATTCTCAGTGATCATTAAGTCTGGAGTTAAAAGAAGAACTGTTTGAAGGTTTCCACGACATCACCACCTAACACCATTCACTGTTGACGGGAATATTACCAAAGAAATTACCTCCAAATCGTTATATTTCATCTCATTATACATACTATTCGACGTCCTTGAGAATCTGATGTTGTTCACGGGCAAATGAATCTTCCGACGACTGGAGGGACTGAAGTTAATTCCTTAAGGTTACCGGAAGAAAGCAGTAACTACTTCTATTATATTCATCTGTGCATCAAGAGAGATTCACTTAAACACTGAACTAGCGAGACATCCGGAAACCTGGCCACAGATGATGAGCACCAGGTTACAGGCTCATGTTACCTGAGGCTAATGAGCACCCAGGTCACGGCGGTGTCAGTATTCTGGGGCAGCTTCCAACACCTGGACGCCATCACAAGGACGTCTCTCTCTCTCTCTCTCTCTCTCTCTCTCTCTCTCTCTCTCTCTCTCTCTCTCGCTCTCTCTCTCTCTCTCTCTCCCTGTTGTTGTGGGCAATATATGTGCCATGCAGGTGACCTTGTCGCTTGAAATTCCAACCACAAGTTAAGGCATTGCAACAGTGAAAGAGAAACTGCAAACATACATCCACCAACTGCAAGTGTACTGTACATAATGACCAATGGTGTGAGCTTTCCCCACACCACGACGTGAAGTTTGGTAGCGGAGAATAAATTAGTAACGAGAACAGAATACAAAACTGTGTGTGTGTGTGTGTGTGATACAAGCACATACATATACCGGTAATCATATATTCTGAGAAAAGTCAATTCCTTCAAATTTAATTACACCATCCTTTAAGTCAATCATTCAGACCAGTAATACACCATCACGAAGGAATGTACACACACACACACACACACACACACACACACACACACACACACACACACACACACACACAACTCCCCCATGACTCACTGACCCACCTGCCAATCACCATCTGTTTTCCATTACGTCATCTGGTGGACACACACTAACACCTGGGACCCATAAACCGCGAGGCTGGCCAGACACCGCCGTCACCTCCTCTCCCCAGTCACTGCCACCCTTACAACGCTCACTCACCCACTACTTAAGGTTTATTGTGCTGTAAAATCAGTATCTCTCGTCTTACCTGAGGAGTCGAGACGGTCCCTCAAAAACAACTTTACCCCGAGTCCTCATAACACCTTCACCTAAAGCCCGCCTAGGTCTATTCTTGGACCCTCATAACAGTATCTTGGGACCCTCATAACAGTATCTTAGGACCCTCATAACAGTATCTTGGGACCCTCATAAAAGTATCTTGGGACCCTCATAACAGTATCTTGGGACCTTCATAACAGTCTATCTTGGGTCCCTCATAACAGTATCTTGGGACCCTCATAACAATCTATTTTGGGACCCTCATAACTATCTCCCTTAACTCTTCATTACAACCACAAGTTCTGTTCCCATAGCCACATCATCTACGGCCGCTATATCAAAGTCACACTATACGAAGCCTCACAGACTCGCCTGTTAAAAGGACCACACCCCTCGATATAGCCACACCCATCAACCTCTACTTGAACAAGGGGGGGCTTCATTGCACCTGATTTAGTACATTGGGACCATCAAGACCCATCTAAAACCCCCCAGACCTCATTGCTAAAAGACCCCTCCCCCCACCCCCCACCTTATACGTCAGCCAGGGAGGTAAACACAAACTGTACACTACCCCATCTCTCCCCCCCCCCTCCCCCACACACCTCATGGAGAACGACTTTTAAAAGCCTGTCCTCCACACGCCTGAATATCTCTCTCTCTCTCTCTCTCTCTCTCTCTCTCTCTCTCTCTCTCTCTCTCTCTCATACAGCCATTTACTACTGCTGGGTGTGGGTTTATAACACCAGGCCAACCAACACGGTGCTCTATGGCCGGCCAATACAGCAGTTATATCACCCCGCCCGGAGGCCAACTTAATGCTTGGAACACTAAACTGATCTTATTTCACTCCATTAATTCACTATTGATAATACATATACAGGTACATATATTAGTACGTAAGATAGACATAATCTCGGTGTTGGACTAATACTAATCTTTACTAATTTCACACAATAAATTAGTTTCATGGCCAATCAGGACGAGGATCTATCGAGTTAATATTCCTATTGGCTTCACCAGGTCTATCAATCTCGTTGTATTAACTTTCACATCCGACACGTTTACACTTTCACAATCCTGTCCTAGATCCCCAGACAACACCCCGTCATATTCACCTCTCGGCCCCACGACACCCTGAGGTACACCCAACCCTCCCAGGACACAACACATTGGGAATAGTAGAACACACACACACACACACACACACACACACACACACACACACACACACACACACACACACACACACACACACACACACACACACACACACTTCTGTTTGCTTAGAGTATATAAATTATGTGGGTGTGTGTGAATATGAATAAGGAGCTGTGCTTGTGTTTACATTATATATTTACATGTAACAGCGCGTATTTGTTTGTTTGTGTGTGTGTGTGTGTGTGTGTGTGTGTGTAATTAAACAAGCCACCACCTTCCTTCCCCCAGCTGTATTCATCATAACACCATCGAGGGCAACCGTAGGTCCTCATTTGTCTTATGGTAAAATTACTCCTGAACAACGCACTGTGGCGGATCTCCTGAATAAAAATATTGCACGCCATTCCTTAAACAAAAGAAAGGCGGTAAATCTGTAATAACTCCCTCCTATGACTAGATAATAGCGGGGGTGGTGCTCGACATATGGCATCCAATGCTTGTTATTCTCCAACACGACACTTCGTCCTCTGAGTGCATCGTTATTTTCCTTTATTTTGGAGAATAACAATGAAATTATATGAGGCAATGTGCAGATAAGACGTCTAACAATCACATATTATATTTCAATAACAACTATAATGGCATGAGACCACGCCATTAGCTTCATCAAAGAGCAAACGTTATCAACACTTTATATGAGTTACCGCGATAAGAGAATCCATTTTCTATAATGGCGAATTACTTCAAAAGGACACGTTTTCTTTGACAGCAACAGGAGATACTCACGAATACCCAGACAACCTTTTTTTTTTTTTGCATCTGTCAGTAATTTTATTTTTAGATCCTTTACGCTAAGACTGGTAAGGCTACAACGATAAATACCTCATAATTTATGTTAATAATTCATATTCTTTATCGTTTGTGTTTTGTCATTGGTGGATCCTTATAAATAGAGGTTAACATTAAAGGCTTTTTATAATTCACCTTCTGTATATTACGAGTCAATTTAACACAATTAATCACCAGGGTAAAGAAAACGTACCAAATATCCAGCTACAATTATCTCGCTTCCGGACAGAACGTAATGTAAGTAAGAAGGAGGAGAAATACGCCAACGTGGGGAATTAAAATGAGGAAAAACGAGGCTGATTAATGGAAGGAGTGTGGGAGACGCAATTACAGTGATGAAGTGATGATAATAATTGGTGTTGGTGACGTGGACGAAGATGGTGGTGAGTGTAATGAGTGAGAGATGAATGAGGGGGTACAGGGGGATGGGGTTGTACTCGAGGTGGCAAAGGGCGTGTGGCCGAGGGAATGGAGGTGGGAGATGGTGCTGGTGTGTTAAGAAGGGTAAATAGTGAGTGGGAGAGGGAAGATAGTGTTGTATTTAAGAGTGTAAGAGATTCTTGAGTGAGTGACATTGAGTGTGTTAGACCAAGGCCCGTCTCTCTCTCTCAAGAAATTACTCGGTTAAAGCTGGGTAATTGTCGACCACTGTTAACTGTCTAACTACACACACACACCATTGTTCACTCTCACTAAGTAACTGATAGTTAAATGGCTGTAACACGGCGCTAACTAGGTGCTGCCAACCCGAGTAATACGTAACAATGAACCCAAACTACACCAATCAGTGGCACAACAACATGGCAACTCAACAGAAGTGTCACACGGACTACTAGACACTATCTATTAACGTCAACAAGATCAACTTTCAAGAATTTGCTAAAAAAAATATCTCAAAGGGACCACGAATATTACCCGCACTGGTCTTATATAACCAACTAAAAGTAAAAAAAAACTAAAATAAAATAACAGCAAAATTAATAGATTAGATAAGATCCGATTTATTCTGCTTGTAGCCATTATTTACCTCTCGTTTGGGATAACATTAAACCTCCTGCAGGATAGTAAGTGAATGTAATTTCACGCTTGGAACAGGATTAATATCAGTCAAGTTAGACCCGACGTTCCCCGGCACACTGACTCATCATCAGACAATGGACTGAAGACCTGGCCAGAGATACACATCAGGAGTACCAACAAAAACGTTCCTGTAGCAGATCCTCTGACTCATGGTCTCACAATGTGCTGGAGGCGTCCTTGGTACTCCTGACGATGATGACATACCTCTGGTCAGAGTACCCTTCAGGGGTCAGGGGTACAGTGCTGGAGGCATCCTTGGTACTCCTGACGATGATATGCTCCTGGCCGTACCCTCCCATACTATATCCCGAACCTTTCTCCTGCAGGTCCCAAGCCTTCGTCACCCCGTCGTCCCCTCCTCCTAGAGACAGGCCTGGCACTTGGCATTATCAGAGACCTGTCACAGATAAACAAGGAATCCTCCCTTATTCTTCCTTCAGTGTCTCTGTACAAGATTCTCCCACAAACATGATAAAAGAGAGAGGACATCAGCTAGTCAATTGGACCCTCATATAGTGCTAGAACTTGTCGCACTAGAAGATGATGCTGTGCGAGGTTGTTGGCAGGTAAACAAAGAGGAAAAGTATTAAGGGTCAAGTGTGAGGTGATGGCAGACAGAAGCAAACAGGAAGGACAGGCAGGCAGACAAGGAGGCATACAGGCACGATGACAAGCAAGCAGGTAAGCAAATAAAAAGACAGACAAACGAACAGATAGAAAGACAGGCAAGCAAGTAAACAGACAAGCGGCGTTGCCTCGTGCCAGCAACCTTCAGTACACCCGCCGCCTGCCATCCATCTTCTTCTGTTTACTTTACTAACATCATCTATCGCCCTGGTGGTGCACAACCCACCACACGGGCCTAATATTTACACCCAAACACCGAGAATAACACCCAGGGAGACCTAACCTAACCCAACACCTGAGCGGCATACTATCAACACGACCCCAGTGCAGAACCCACTTCGGTTAGCCTCGCCTCGCCTCACACCTCCCCTTATCAGACCCAGAAATACGCAACACAGACCAAATACGGATATAAGGGTAGTTTAGATAATAGGCTCGGCTGTAGAGGAACCGTTTAGAATGAGACCAGAGATAGAGGGAGAATTTCAGGGGCAAGTGATGTTGGAGGATCGTGAACTGTCGGAGATACGATAGGGGAGGTAATTCAAAACCCGGTTGTAGCATGGTGGTAGTGGTTGTAGAGGATAGTGGTAGTAAGTTAGTGGTTGGGATGGTATGGTGTGCTAGGGTGTGGTTGGTTGGTTGGTTGGAATGGTGGCGGTTGTGGAGATGATGATGGTGGTGGTGGTGATGAAAGGCAAAAAAAGATAAGTAGAGTGATGTTATTCGTGATGATTGGTGTGTTTGTGGTGGTAGACGAAGGCAGAAGTGTGGTAACGACCGCAAAAGCCTCATCTGTCCCACTTAAGGCTTAACACGCGTCCTCATCGTTCATACTTGTCGCCAGAAGCTCTCCCCCCCTCCTCACAAACACACCAAACACTCCTCCACAGTGCCCTTAAGTCACGTGGAGGCTGACAGAACACATAACCCAAATCCCTTGCTTATCACTTTCTTGTAACCGGTTTAGGTCGAGTATCAGACAAGGATTCCAGATTTAACTCCTGGTTGTTCGTTTGTAAGATCATACCCTCGTCTTAAGCAAGTGAACACAGTCGTAATAAAGAACGAAGTGTGACCTGATACTTTTAGCCACCAGGGGAGTGCGTTAGAGAATTTGCATAAAATGGGTTTCTATAATATTTGGCTTTTATTTGTAGCCTTCCTCAATGACAGTCTCTCTTCCTTGAGGGTGTGAGGCGTTCCTGTTAGCATTAGGGGAAATACTATGTTCTCCATTAAAGAGTTACAAGGGATCTAGTTGATGTCTCACACACTCTACAGGATGTGGAAATATTATTGTCAGGTAATTCCTTAAAAAATATCCAAAAGAATCTATCACCTAAATATTATGTTCACCAAAAAATAGTCTTTAGGAAATATCAAATGACACTTGAAAAAATAAAAGCATGACTCCTGGCCCGAGTTCCTCCCCTTCAGTGATATTGGGTGTAAAAAAATAAAAAGTCTTGAAGGTCATAAAGAGTAAATCAACAGGACGTTCAGCTGGCCAAAGACTGGTGACGGGGCGGTTCTTGAGCGGCGTCTCGTCCCGGGTTAATAATGTTTTGACAACAATACCTACGACGAAATTGAAAATCTATTGACGCCACCCAGGGGTGTAGGAGGGCGCAGGGGCTGGGTACAAAGGCTGCCTAACAAGGACTCGGTATGGCTGCAGGGGGTCGTCTGAGGGTACTCATTAATGACCTCCAATTGTCTCCTTGATCTCCAGGTGTCTCCCTGGCCTCCAACAGTCACACGGTTATCTTATTATCCTGTATTTTATAAGGCAACGCATTCTGGGCCAAATTTCAGACGTGTGAGTGAAACAAGGACACAAGAAGTCGTGGAGTAACTCGCCCACCTAGCTGGACGAGGCCTTTATGAGCCCTGGAAAATGGCGGCGTCGACCAGACCGTCTGGACCAGTTGAATGGTCTCCCACAGAGACTACTAGACCGTCCATCAGGGCACACCGACGCCCGGACGGACAGACACCCGCCACCTCTTACTGCCAGTCATCATCTTGTTGTAAAGCCCTGATCAGACAAGTACCCGACGGGTTCTCTGCCCTGTCGCTGGGGGTGTGTACGCCAAGACGAGGCCAGGTACAGCCCCTCCAGACGAGTACAGGGGTTCTCGACCTCCAAGACGCTATCTCACAACAGACGAGGCTGTGTGTTCTTAAACCTCCAATAAACAATTACATCTTCCATCAAGCACGTATGCGATAGGCTCTTTACCTTGTCACTAACGCTGTATGCATACCTGAACACCCGATTATATCCCCAAACCGGTCTACCCTGTTGTCTACAGTATATTACTGCTTTGAGACTTTCAGGTGTAACTCCTCATGCACCTCAACGACTTGGCTGGACATATCAGGCATCGATATGACAACTTATTGAACATGTGAGCTGGAGTCTTACAGTGACGATGTGATACTCAAAGTTGGAACCTGTGTGTGTGTGTGTGTGTGTGTGTGTGTGTGTGTGTGTGTGTGTGATAATAAAAACGCAGGGGGTAAAATCAGACAAGATTCACTGTTAAATCCATCCTATTCACGAAAGCGCCCCCCCCCCCCCTTTACCCCTTGCTAGGAACCTCGAACTTAAAACATGTACAAATATTAACTTGTTTTTTAGAGAGAGAGAGAGAGAGAGAGAGAGTTCACCCAACCAGGACAATGATTCCCAACAAGATCGTGACTAATAGCACTCGGTTCCTCTCTGGGGGTGAACCTAACGTGGGAAACTCCATAAGGACAAACTTGAATAGTCTCATAAAGTCTGGTTTTGGGTAATTGTCATTGGAACACACGCTTGACTTATGAGATTTCGGTCCCTGAAACTTTTAACAAGAATCCTGTTTGAGTTTCATCCTGTTTCAGACCACTTGAGGCTTCTGTTGGCTTGCTGTTTCAGACCACTTGAGGCTTCTGTTGGCTTGCTGTTTCAGACCACTTGAGGCTTCTGTTGACTTGCCGTTTCAGACCACTTGAGACTTCTGTTGGCTTGCTGTTTCAGACCACTTCAGGCGTCTGTTAGCTTGTTGTTTCAGACCTTAACACTTGCTGAAGGTAAGTTAGGTTAAGTGTACAAGAGAAAGATGGTGGTAAGTGTACATAATTGTTTATAGAAAGAACAGAACATCACTTTGTGTACGCTAGGGAACAGAGGCGTCTGTTTATCTTCTAGACTACCTACTTCAGTAGTAAATGCAACATGAAGCAACTCAGTACCTCAAGACTACCAGTACCTCCTCCTCCACTAGTACATCCAACCTCGAGAAACTCAGTACTGTACCATAAGACTACCCCCTTCAGTAGTACAAGCAACAACATCGAGAAACTCAGTACCTTCACACTATCGGTACTTCCTTCAGTAGTACACCCAACAAGACACAGCACTTCAACACCCGGCATTTGAACGAACACTCTGCCTTTGATTGAACAAAACACAATACCCCGTCGACTACCTGCCTGACGTAGCTAAACCCGGAAAAAAACAAATAGTAAAACATGACAAAAACCACGAAGAATGACTCAGGCAAGACACCTCAAAGAACCTAACCTAACCTCAACTCTCAGTATCAAGAACCTAACCTAACCTAAAAAAGATCACCAGGTTGCAGGGAGTATAAATTAAGGAACAGTAATCCAGGCTACAACATCCTTCTAACATGGGAAGTTTACCTTACTAATTTCCCATCACTTTCTGTCAAGGCCACACTACTTAGCTGTTCCCTGTCGCTACTACTACACTATACATTGCTGCCACCTCCTCCTCCTCCTGCTGCTGCGCCTTCTGCACCTCACGTCAACACCTTTGCTATTAGTCCTATCATTATCATCACCATAACCAACTCCTCATCCAGCATCATCACTAACACCATCATCATTACTACCACCACTACCACTATACTACCACCACCACTACCACTAATGCTCTTCTGACTCCCCAAAAATATAACCCTTTATCAACCACCATCTACACCACTACCACCATCACCACCATCTCCACCACTACCACTGTCATCACCACCACCTGCACCACTATCACCACCATCACCATCGTAAAGGCAAGAATGAAAAGCCAGTTGCCGGGACTTGGTCATAAAGTTTTCTGTCGTGGATTACAAGAGAGAACATCCCAAGACGAGGAGGGGAGGGGAGATGGTGAGGGAGGGGTGAGGGGAGGGGAGATGGTGAGGGAGGGGTGAGGGGGGAGATGGTGAGGGAGGGGGTAGGGAGGGGAGAGGGAAGTGGTTAGGGCTGGGGAAATGAAGATGGCCAAAGAGTTCTTAACTGTGTGTGTGTGTCCGCGATTATCATGAATGGTATTTTTATTGTTATTATTGAATCTAATTATCATTGTTGTTATTGTTGATAGTGTTTTTGTTAGTGTGTCCGTCCTCCCGTCCATGTATCCATCCTCCCGTCCATGTATCCATCCTCCCGTCCATGTATCCATCCTCCCGTCCATGTATCCACCCTCCCGTCCATGTACCCATCCTCCCGTCCATGTATCCACCTTCCCGTCCACCCAACCAAACAGCCAAGATGTATATTAATCACACTCGGTATGTGGACGTAACACCAGACAGTCACAGAGGTGTTCAGTCAGGAGTTACTATCTCTTATCAGTGTTACGGCTGTGTGGGTCTGAGTGGGTCACCCTTAACGGTAACACATTATAGGTCATTATCATTATTTTTATATCATCATTATTTTTTTATCATTATGAGTATTATTATTAGTTTTCTTTAATATTTTATTCATATCACTGTGATCTTGACACGGATTTCTTGCCATTACTCGTATGTTATTTACTTTCCTGGAGGTCTTTTGAGAGCATTGATCGTCTGATGATAAATCGGTAAAATATTCCGCTGATCATGGTGACTAACTGTGTCAACATGGGTATACCAAGGGCCTTCACCTAGCATGTCAGGGAGGCCACATAGGGACACCCACTAACCCTTCCTTTGGACACCCTCGTATAGCATACCAGGGAGGCAGCCAGCCCTGTCACCACTGTGCGGTATTGTCAGCACGACCGTCACCATCAATTCCTGGCGGCGGCGGTAATGGTGACGGTGTTGACGGTTCCGGTGTGCTTGAGGCGACACAATATTGACTTTTTGCTAGACATGCTTGTTTTGGTCGGCCGAGCGGGTGCTTCCTCCTCCTTCCCCTACCGGCCTGCTTTAAACCTCTCTCTCCCTGACCTCCTTTCACCTCTTCTCTGGCCTCCTATAAATATCTTCTCTGGCCCCATCTACACCTCTCCCTGGCTTGTTCTACTCCTCCTCATTTCCTCTCCCACACGTCTTCTGAGCCTCTACCACAACACCGCCCGGTAGCCCCTAAACATGGGCGTGATGAGACCATAACTAGGCCCTCCCAGCACGGGTCTGATGATAGCCCCTACATGGAGGACCCTGGGCCATGTTACTACCACATCGAGGCCGTCCACCACACAATAAACAAGTGGCAATAAATCCCCAGGAGTCACGTCCACCAAGAACCACCACCATCACCACACAACTGGAGGGGCAGCACCTAATTGCCCCCCTCCCCCCCCCCCCTGCTTATACAAGTAACTGCTGGTATACATTAAACACTGGCTGATACGAGCAACGACTAGACCACAGCGCGTCCGGGAGCATAGATGAGCGTGGTCAAGAGTCCGCAGGGTGTAGGAGGTCCGGGACTCATAGTGGCGAAGTTGTGGTGGCATGATTCTTTGTGCTGTCTTTAGGAAGTCCAATCTGTTCATTGTTTACTTTTTATGAGTCCATTTTATATTTTTCTTCTACTAAATACCACCTGTCTGTAAGCTCCTGCATCCTGTTTTCTCTGTCTGTCTGTCTCTCTTTCTCTGTTTGCGCGTGAGTGTGTCTGTCCATCCGTCCAAATAGTTAACATATTTAATCGAATAAGTTAGAAATGTCACAATGAGATTTACCAAGAGCTTAACATTCATCACCTTGCCATCGTCACTGCCCCATGTTACGGTCCATGAGCTCAGGTGTGTGGCGGTGGATGATCTGCACACCTGTAAGTCATCAACAGATAACACTGATAACGTTGAATCTCACAGCAAATGACACCTTTACACCTCCTCCTATGTCCTCCCCCTTCTTCGGGCTTCCTCTACTCCTGACGTGATGATGGCGAAGCTACGGGCGTATTGGAAGGTAAGTAGGGTTGTGGTTGACTACTTAACTCATCACCGACCTGAAGAACGCTCGGTCGGTCTGTCGCTCGGTCGGTCTTTTCTGGTCCTGTGAGTGTTTGTTCTGGTTGACGGGGAGGGGGCGAGGTAGGGGAGGGGGCGAGGTAGGGGAGCGGAGGAGTAGTAGCAAAGGGGAGGAAGGGGAGTGGTGAAGCAAGGGAGGAAAGGGGTTGAGTGGTGAGGTAGGGGAGAGAGAGAGAGAGAGAGGGGTGGTAATGGGGAAAGGGGGTGGTATTTGTCACACCTACAGGAGAGGGGTAGGAGTAGTAGTAGTAGTAGTAGTAGTAGTTCTCCTCTGGCCAAGGGTCCAGCTATAAACTATACCATACATAACATATCCTTCACCACCATTGTTAATAACTTCTTGTTCTTCCAGGTGTTGCTCTAGTGCTGCCCAGGTAAAACATCAAGTCTCTCCCCAGGTAGTTAAGACCACATAATACCAAGAACAACATCATAACACACACACACTAACCTCCCCCCCCCCCCCCCACACACAACTAGGAGTGACTTCTTGTTAACTGTGACCCTTAATGCTCTATGAGTGTGTGTAGGGTCAGGAGCAGTATTTAGGGTCATACTGTAGATGATGTCCTCGAAGTCTGAAGAAGTAAACATCTCGTAACCAAAGAAAATATGATACTCGATCTTCTCAACACTTAATCGGATCACTTTAAATGACGTCAGTTTCTTTTTTCTTCATATTTCTGCGTCATCGTCTGTGTACAAGCGCCTCTAATAAACAGATAAATGCTAAAAGATTCAATTGATTAAAAACTTGTATTATTATTCTGCCTTTACACCAGACAAATACTTAGGCATCACCATTAAACACTGATGAACTCTATTGAACAATGGTTGAAGGTTAGGTTAGGTTAGGTGTATAAACTATTGAACAAAAATAAGATTAATATTCGAGGGAGCCGCCCAAGGTTCAGCCAAGCACAGCCCAAACACCGCCAGCAGCATGCATGACTTCCTCACTATTTCAAGAGGCGACAAAAACCACGCCCGCTGAGCTTCCTGCAGGGCGTCCCAGCCACCCCTCACTCGGGACAATTTGTGTGACCGCCGCCTGGAAAATAAGGCGACGCCACCACAAGAACTGACACTCGACCCTGAAGGTGCACCTCCACCCAGGAAATACCAAACACACACACACACACACACACACACAGGAAGCACCGTACGCATACACAAAACAAAAACATATACATAGATAAATACATACATACATACATACATACCATGATTAATACAGAGGCATCGAGACCCTGCTACAAAGGGCGATAGGAGACGCAGGAGAACATGAAGGACAAGAGGACAGTGCAGGAGAGGTTGGACAGCCAAGGATATGTAACAGGAAGGAAATCCTGGGGGCAACAAGCATGCAAAGGAAAGAAAACACGAATTAAAGCAGTTTTTGTCCCGAAATTAGAAGATTGCTGCATTGTGAAAGGGGTGGAGTGGGGTGTGTAGGGGAGAGAGGGGTGGGGGTGTGTGGAGGGAGAGAGGGGTGGGGGTGTGTGGAGGGAGAGAGGGGTGGGGGTGTGTGGAGGGAGAGAGGGGTGGGGGTGTGTAGGGGGGAGATTGGTGGGGTTGAGAGTTGTGGGAGGGGTGTGCGGGGAGGGATGTGTGAGGGGTGGAAGGAAGAGAGAAAAAGTAGTAGGGTTCAGAATTGTGGGAGGGGACAGGTGTGTGGGGAGGGAGGGGTAAAAGGGTGAGGCGGGAGGGGAGGAGTGTGAGAGGGTGACCAGCAGACAGTGTTCCCTAAGACTCACCATAACCCTTATTTCTCCTCCTAAAACAACACTTAACTCACATAAGACCACAAACTATTACACAACATCTCCCTCAATTCTCTCTTCCAGGACGATATCCCAAGCGAGGGTTTATATTCTTGTCTTCTCTCTACCTGTAGTGTGTGTGACGCAGGGGAAGGAGGAGGAAGAGGGGAAGAAGAGGAGGAGGAGGAGCAAGATTCTGAAGCCACGACACGTCTCAAGGAAGTAATAATAACAACGTATTTTCTTTCACTACTGGATGCATCTGTGGCGGTAAATTTCTCAAGATAATTAATAACACACACACACACACACACACACACACATACACGAAAAAAAAAGGCCTATCCCCTTGTCCTTATTCAACTCACATGATGTACAGTCTGGGAAGTAGCCACGAGGTAACCAGACATCAATAATTATACCCAGAGACGATCACAAATTGCCAATCTAAAGGAGTTCCCACGCTCTTGCCTTACCACACCACCACTGCCGCCACCACACCACACCACCACCGTCCCTCACCCTCCCCCCATCTAACTAAACAATCCTGAAGGAGGGGAATGTCCTCTAGGGAGTGTAAGGACAGGGAGGTTTGGTAGGGGGGAGGGGAGGTTAGGTAGGGAGAGGGGGGGTTAGGTAGGGGGAAGGGGAGGTTTGGTATGGGAGGAGAGGTTAGGTGAGGGGAGTTAGGTAGGCGGGGGGTTAGATAGGGGGAGGGGAGGTTAGGTAGGGGGAGGGGAGGTTAGGTAGGGGGAGGAGAGTTAGGTAGGGGGGAGGGGAGGTTTGGTATGGGAGGACAGGTTAGGTGAGGGGAGTTAGGTAGGCGGGGGGTTAGATTAGGGGAGGGAAGGTTGCTTTATAATGGGATGCAGTAATTAGGGAAGGCAGGTGAGGTGGGGAGTATACATTGTACAGGTGGGTGAGGGAAGATGGGGGTAAGGAAGGATGAGGGAAGGGTAAGGAAGGATGAAGGGGTAAGGAAGGATGAAGGAGGGGTAAGGAAGGATGAAGGAGGGGTAAGGGAGGAAGGAAGAATGGGGGAGGTGGGGTGATGGAGAAAGTGAGAAGAGGATGGAGGAAGAGGGAGAGACGGAGAGAGAAGGAAAGTAGGAAGAAAGGAGGGGTGGAATGGAGGGTGGAATGAATGAAGGAAGGGAGGAAGGAAGGAAGGAAGAAAAGGGAAGGGGAGGGTGAGAGGGAGGGAGGTAGAAAGGAAGAAAAGGAAAGAAAAAGGAAAAAAGAAGGAAAGAAAGGAAGAAGGGAAACAAGGAAGTTAGAATGAAAGGAAAGAAGGAAGGAAGGAGAGAGAAGCAAGCACAAGTTCCTCGGCCAGGTAATAACAGCGTCGGGTCTACCACAACCACTACTTCCTCCACACACACACACACACACACACACACACACACACACACACACACTCTCTGTTCATGGAGGGAGGGAGGGAGGGAAGAGGGAGAAGGAGGGAGAGGGAGGGAGGAGGGAAGTGATACACCTCTCCCACCTGGTTAACTCTCTTCCTTAACACACTACAAGCTCTCTCTCTCTCTCTCTCTCTCTCTCTCTCTCTCTCTCTCTCTCTCTCTCTACGAAGGTTACTGTCGCAGGAAATCGCTGAGGACAACGAGCACAACCTGATTAGATTACTGCTTATTTTTTTGTGACCAATACGACAGAGGAGGGGAGGGGAGGGGAGGAGGAGGAGAGGGAGGAGGAGGAGGACGAGAAGGAGGAGGAGGACGAGAAGGAGGAGGAGGACGAGGAGTAGGGACAAAAAGGAGGACGAAGAGGAGAAGGAGGAGGAGGGATTAGTGTCCCAGACGTCCAGGCTCGTCTTCATAAAGGACATCCGGCCATGGTGAGGAGCCAGTGTTTCCGGCCGCTTCCCTCCCAAGCTCACCTGACTCACCACACACACACACACACACATACACACACAAAAAAAAACAAACATGAAAACATATTGTATGTATATAGGGGACCATAATCTCATCTCCTATAAATACCTCCTTAAAAAAAAAACACACACAAAAACAGAGACATCTTCACACTCCAATTATACGGCCACAAGAACAACAAGAATTACAATATGAATACCAAGACTTTACGAGCTGCCACTCCTCTTAAGAGATCCCTACAGCCCCATAGCAGCTCACACACACACACACACACACACACACACACACACACACACACACACACACACACACACACTGCATGTAATAAAAACTCCTCCCTCTCCCCAGTCTAATGAGAAAGGGGAGAAGGAGGTTAGTGTGGGAAGAGGAGGAAGGGGAGATGAAGATGGGGGGGAGAAGTAGAAAGAAGGAGAATGAGGAGGGAGGATAAAGAAGAGGAACATGAAGGAAGGAAGAGGAAGGAGGAGGAGAAGACTGACATTTTACAGCATATTAAGTCGACTGTCAACACCACCATATGACAACCTTCGACACATTCTTAAACAAACATCTTTACAAAGGCTTTTATATTTTCTCAACTACCTTTCACCCCGACCAAACAACCTTCCCTCCCTCCCTCCTCCTTATCCCCACACCAGTTAGCCATCCCACTCAACACATCCATACACGACCCTTCCACCCCTCTCTCTCTCTCTTCCCTCTCAACATGACCAGAAGACGTGCTTTACACAATACTAAATGGCCTTAACCTCCCCCCTCTCCCTCCCTACCTCACCAAGCTTCCAGTTTACTTAAGTCACACACACACACACACACACACACACACACACACACTAAAGACTATCCTGGGAATCTCGTCAACGCTTCCTATTCTATCACCTTCCGTCTCTCTCTATCCCTTCTGTCTCTCTCTATCCCTTCTGTCTCTCTCTGTTACTGTCTCCTTCTAACCTTCGTCACTATCATTACTAACCTAACCTATTCATCAACCATCCCAAGAGACACAAGCAACTATCCTCGTCTGTCCGGGGTGTGTGAGGGTGGGGACGCGGTGGGAACTGACAAAGGCTACGAGAGCTGTATGTTCCCACCCTTACCATCACCCGAGGCATAATGCTGCGCTATCTTTGTTATGATGCCCGCTGCTGGTGCATGATTATCCATAACGAGCCGTGATGCCCTCTGGTGGACGGGGTGATGGATGATAATGTGCGTGTGTTTGAGTGTATTTATGAGGGTGTTTGAGTGTGCTTATATATGATTGTGTGTGTAATATGTAGGAAACGAAGAAGCGGATGTGTGTGTGTGTGTGGTAGTAGTCTAGGTAGGAGATATGACAGTGTATGTATGTGTGCGTGGAGAGAGAGAGAGAGAGAGAGAGAGAGAGAGAGAGAGAGAGAGAGAGAGAGAGAGAGAGAGAGAGAGAGAGAGAGAGAGAGAGAGAGAGGTAAAGGCTGAAGTGGATATGCCGTGATTGTTTTGTCTGTGAGGAGGAATGTGAAGGATTCTCGTGGGTCTGTAGGACTGCTGAGGAGGAGAAGGAGGAGGAGGAGAGGGGGGGTGTTGAGTCCTACAGTATCCGGGTGGAAGAATAACATACACTCATACACTACCTCCACCTTGTAGTATGAAGAGTATACTGAACAGAACCAATATAGCCAATATAGTCAGCAAATATGACAGATTCAACTGACATTTTAGACCGATTGACGCTGTACCTGTCATAGAGTTTTACCATTTATCAGAACTAGATTATAATTAATTAACACACCTGTACACTGCATCGCTCAAGGGTCTATTTGTTTATCGACTCGTCTACCTGAAGTGGTTGAGCTAGCCCCCCCCCCCCCCACCTGGTTCAATTCACGTGTGTGTGTGTGTGTCTTAAGCATAAACAATTAACGCCAACCTTGAATGTGTCTGAGTATGAGAGGGGGTAGTAGTAGTAGTAATAGTAGTGGTGGTAGTAATGGTGGTGATGGTAGTAATAGTGGTTATGGTGGTAGTAGTAGTGGTGGTAATGATAGTGTTGATAATGGTAGTAGTAGTGATAGTGGCAAGATAAGGGCATACGGGGAGAGAATTCAGAACGTTGATCAAGGCAGCTTCACTCCTCTGGTGTTCACAACCTCTGGTGGGATAGGACCAAGTGCAAGATGCTTCTACGCCAGACTCGCAGAGGTGATCTCCGAACAGAAGCAGCAGCCCAGAAGTTATGTTACAGCCTGGATGAGATGTAGACTGTCCTTCTCTCTCCTTCGGTCGGCTTTGCTCTGTCTCAGGGAACGAGAGCATCGGCCCCAAAGCCGACAAGTTGCAGATATTGACTATGAGGCAACAATCACTGAATGCCGCTTAGATCTGCGGCTCAACTAACTCAACACAGCTAGGATAGCTACTTATGTATTAGGAGAGTTAATATTAAGGTAATAAAATGGTGGTGAAGGTGTGGCTATTGGGGGAGGCTGGAGGCCATTCTTGTAGTGGTAGTAGTAGTGATAGTCGTAGTAGTGATAGTGGTAGTAGTGATTGTGGTAGTAGCGAGTGTGGTGGTGGTGGTGGTGGTGATTGTAGACGAGTGAAGAAGACCCCGAGTTAAATCACCAACACAGACAATCACTCATCGGAAGACAAAAGACCATTACAGTGTTCCGTTGATGGCGCCGACGGTAGTGGTGTGGCAACTGGGGGAAAGTGTAGCGATAATAGTGGTGCCCCGGGCGATGTACGTGGAGGAGGAAGAAGGAGGAGGCGGTAGGAGGGAGGAAGAAGGAGGAGAAGACAGAGGATGTGGGAAGGAGGAGGAGAAGAAAGTTGCAATGAGGAGGAAGCCATGAATGACAAGCCAAAATAAAGAGTTTTTCATGGAGGAGGAGGAAGAGGAGGAGGAAGAGGCAGAGGAGGAGGAGGAGGAGGAGGAGGAGGAGGAGGAAGAATAAAATCACTCCGAGTATTGTTACAGAGTCGTCGATATTAAAGTGTTCCGGTGTAGTGTGTTGAGAATGAGCCGCAACACAACAACACTAAGGCCACAGGTGTTTTAACTCACGGCGACAGTACAGTACCACTACAACATGGCCCACTACAACATGGTCCACTACAATATGGCCCACTACAACATGGCCCACTACAATAAGGCCCACAACAACATGGCCCACTACAATATGGCCCACTACAATATGGTCCACTACAACATGGCCCACTACAATATGGCCCACTAGAACACGGTCCACTACAACATGGCCCACTAGAACACGGCCCACTACAACATGGTCCACTACAACATGGTCCACTACAACATGGTCCACTACAACATGGTCCACTACAACATGGCTCGCAACATGGCCCACTAGAACAAGGTCCACTACAACATGGATCACTACAACATGGCCCACTACAACATGGCCCACTACAACATGGCTCACATGGCCTACTAGAACACGGTTCACTACAACATGGCTCACTACAACATGGCCCACTACAACATGGCCCACTAGAACACGGTTCACTACAACATGGCCCACTACAACATGGTCCACTACAACATGGTCCACTATAACATGGCCCACTACAAAAAGCCCACTACAATATGGCCCACTACAACATGGCCCACTACAACATGGTCCACTATAACATGGCCCACTACAACATGGTCCACTACAATATGGCCCACTACAACATGGCCCACTACAACATGGTCCACTATAACATGGCCCACTACAACATGGTCCACTATAACATGGCCCACTACAATATGGCCCACTACAACATGGTCCACTACAACATGGCCCACTACAACATGGTCCACTATAACATGGCCCACTACAACATGGTCCACTATAACATGGTCCACTACAATATGGCCCACTACAACATGGCCCACTACAACATGGCCCACTACAACATGGCCCACTACAACATGGTCCACTATAACATGGCCCACTACAACATGGTCCACTATAACATGGTCCACTACAATATGGCCCACTACAACATGGCCCACTACAACATGGTCCACTATAACATGGCCCACTACAATATGGCCCACTACAACATGGTCCACTATAACATGGCCCACTACAACATGGTCCACTATAACATGGCCCACTACAACATGGCTAGAAAACAGTACAGAAAAAAAGAACGAGTGGGCAGGTAGTGAACAAGTCTGGAGCAACAGGTGGGGAGCAGTGGCCAGGTGGGGAGATGGATGAACTAATGGTGATGTGACAATAACAAACAGCAGTAGGATGAGAACACTGTCATAGATGAGGGCACACTGATGACAGCAGCAGGACAGTGACACCAAACACACCAAACAGGAGACTAGAGGACACTAAACCCCACCTGCTGCCAGAGGACTCCACGATGTCACCTGTTCAGCTTCTCGTTAAACCAAAATCCAAAGTTCAACTCGTCATTAACACGTTTAGTAAATATAATTCAATGATTAAGTGAGGGATTCATTTGCCCGGTGTAGCTTTATGTTAGGTTAGGTTAGGTGTAGTAGGGATTAAAGTTAGATTATTTTCATGGGTTTATTGAGTGTGAGGGAGACCTAAATCTTGGGAGGTATGAGGGACTGACTATAGTCTCGTGGGAAGGGGGAAAGAGTGGGGCTTATTACCTTGACCCCTTCCACCACAACCAAACCGCTGCAATACCCGTCACCACCACCACCACCATCATTACCTCCAACACCATACTCACCACAACATACATCACACCACCATCGCCAACACCACACCACAAATACACACCATTACATCATCATCATTACCACAACACCATCGTCATCACCACTAGCAACGCAATCTCAGGGTTGATTCTAGACGGTGGCGGGTGGACAATGAGGTGTGGGCGGTGGGCGTTGTGTGGGCGGAGGCGAGGCTATATAGACAGGATAATATGCCATCGTTCACACCACACAAGGGAGCGTAGGCAATGGTGGGTTACTGCCCCCCCCCCCCCCTCACCGTTACCTACCCACCCACTCATCCACCAGCCCACCTACCCATCAACCCACCCTTTACTTAATCTCACCTCCACCCCTTCACCTTCACCTTCAACTCTCTCTCTCTCTCTCTCTCTCTCTCTCTCTCTCTCTCTCTCCAAAATTCTTATACAGTCTTTCGATTGTTATAAATATGTTTTGTCTCCCATTGTATTCATTTCCTTACACATCTGACCATGACACCAAAACACCTGACGCGTGACGCCATCATAAGTGACACACACTCTTCTGACACCTGACACTAAACACCTATGGTACCTCACAAAGCTGGCACCTGATACAAGCACACCTGTTCTTACATGCGCGCACACACACACACACACACACACCTGTCAGCACCACACACCTGAAGCGTGACTTGTCCACAACCCACAGCAAAATATTAAGAGGAACGGGACTCTGCCTCTCTCATCAGCTTGGTCAAGGTCTCTCTCTCTCTCTCTCTCTCTCTCTCTCTCTCTCTCTCTCTCTCTCTCTCCATACACTCGTACCACCTCAGTTCAACTTCCATCACACGATCCCATTACACACCTGGTACCTCATCTCTACCAGTCTCTCAATTACTTACCTGTTACCTTCAATAACTCTATCATTCTCTCAATATTATCATCCTATTGTCATCATGCTTGCTCAATACACCGACACTTCATCTCTATACTGTCATGTTTATTTTAATTTGAGATGTAATTATGATGGCAGCAACTCAGATCACTTAAATGACCTGAATATTATCAATGTTATTATAAATGATACTTATTGCTATTATCATCATCATCATCATTATTATTATTATTACTAAGTCAGAGGTATTCGCCAGACACCCATCATTACAGTCCAAATATTTCCCTTTGTATTTCAGTTCAAAATTTTCTGATCTCTCTCTCTCTCTCTGTTACCGTACGTGTGTAAGACTGTTGACATTGTGTGTGTGTGTGTGTGTGTGTGTGGGAGCAGCGGCTGAGTGGATACAGCGCTCGCCCCCAGTCCTTGAGCTCGCTGGTTCACGCAACATGCACCCACAGTTTATACCCAGCTGTGAATGGGTACCTAAAATTGCAGCTGGGAAAGTGAAGGAGGTCGTGTGTGGTGCCGGAAACACTGCTTCCTTGGGTACTGTATGTATGTATATATGTCTGTCTGTATTCATAAGTGTGTGTGTATGTATTCATGAGTGTGTGTGTGTGTGTGTGTGTGTATGCCGCTTGACTAACGATTACCCGCCAGCCACAGGGAAACGGCCTTGTAGTTTTCACACACACACACACACACACACACACACACACACACCTGTTATCTGCCGTTACCAACACAAGTCACTAGCAAGCTTGTCTCGCCTCATCACCTCCACACACCCTGACGAAGCAACACACAACACACACTCAGGCGCGGGTGTTGTATTGCTGAGCGTCTTGTCTTAACCTAACCTAACCTAACCTAACCTAACCTAACCTAATAGTCTCAGGTAATAATGATCAAAGCGTCATTGATAACAAGCTGTCAAAAGTCGTTATGTCCGTTAGTGTTACAGATAGTCATAATTAGATGTCCGTTAGTGTCACGAATCGTCATCTGTCCGTTAGTGTCACGGACCGTCACAACCTCGCATAACCATCACCGCGTCAACCTGTCACGGAAGCTGACGAGTGAGTGAGTGAGAGGGCCGGGGAGCCATGTGAGAGGGCCGGGGAGCCAGGTGAGAGGGCCGGGGAGCCAGGTGAGGGGGTAGGGGAGCCAGATACCACTCACCCCCCCCCACTCCCCCAAAGAGAAAAATCGCCAAATCCTCACCTAACTCCTACCACCAAGAAAATCCACCCCTGAAATCGCCACACTGCACTGACAATCATTACGAGGCGATGACAGTCTATTGGCGAGCGACAGGTGGATAATACCAGTCACGTCATGATGGATTGACTGACTGACTGGTGGCGAAGTCTCAGCCAGACTCGGGTCGCCTCGCCATGAACACATAAGGAATGACTCACGCTTACCGACGTCCCTACTGTAAATTTGCATCAGTAGACTTAAAGCCAAGAATTTGTGGAATATATGCAACCAAAATACTACACTATGCAATGAACATATAATCGAATACGTATTGATCTTATGCAACAATACAATCTAAACAAAATACCGAAATGAACTGAATATGCGTAATTTTTTTTCTTTTACTACCACTGTGATGTGATAATATAAACAGGTAATTAAGACAGAGATTCACAGTGATAATGTTAGTATTAATGGATGATGTCCTGCCATTTGAGTTAAAGTCGACAAGTTAATTACATTCTCACACTAAGGAGGACTAGTCATTGTAGGAACCTTGAGGTCAGATGAATAAGGAGTAGATTAATGTTATATTTGTTTTCTTATAATAAATATACCAATAATTTAAGTGTGTGATGAAGATACTAATAAGCAGCTGTTGCCTGATGAAAATTTTCCCAACTCAGAACAATTCAGCAATACCTAGGTTGTGATTGCAATACATTAACTGAAAACTTGCAATCGTCATAAACGCTGCAACAAACGCTGTGTGGTGTCGGACCCCACCTCCCCCTCCCCCCCCCCCCCCCCGCTGATCACCGGGGTGCTGCAGGCCGGGGGGGGGGGGTGCCTGGCTGCAAGAGGAAGTCATCACGGTGTGGACGGACGGACACACACACACCACCAACTTCACCCTCCGGACGTCCTGTGATGATCACGTCCAGACAGGAGCGACTCAGCTGGTTCATGACCCGTCATTACTAATGGTAGCACTCAGCCGCGCCACCACCTCACTACTGATCTCGACCAACACATCCTACACGACATTATCCCAGCTCACCGGGTCCTACTGGAATCATACAAGACCTTCCCGAGAAATAGCTTTCTCCTCCAGGGGTCCTACATGGTGTCCTCAGGAGTCTATATAAATTCCCCCAGAGGTCGTTTTGTCCGTTAGTGTCCGCTAATGTCCGTAGTGTCCTTCGGGGCACTACGTCGCGTCCTCCAGGGATCCTACGCCTCGTCCTTGCGACCAGCGGACCAGAGGCAGCAGGAGGACGCTCACCTCGCCAGGTGTGCGTAATTTACAACTTACCTGACAGACATAAACAAAGATTTATCACAGGTGTATTATCCATCGAGTAACTCCAGGTAGCCAGGTGTAATTTCCGGATCTACACCACAATGACTCTACCTGCCTCTAAGTGCTTCTTATGTTAATATTTTTCTTGCCTCGATAAGTGAAAATGCTTCCAGCTGACTCGCCTGAGCTGCGGCACAAACATGTCGACCAAAATCAGCGTCTAACATACACTTGAGACTCGGCGCTAACTTGATATGATCTTCTATCACCAACATGTGGAAATAATTACAGTACGAGTCCCTGGAGTGTTGCTACAGTCATCAAACGCTGTGTATCGCATTCCTCTGAAATTACTTCTTCGGCACCAGAGGCCCAACCAAGACTCCGGCACCAGGGGGCCTCCACCCTCCTACAACGAAGGCTCCGAAGAATTAACCCGACTGGAAGCTGTGACGGAGTGACGGACGGAAGACAACCCGTCACACTAGACTACTACGAGCAACCACACTCAACTGGGCATTAATTCGTGTTCTTTCTACTGGACCAGCCATGATGCTTCTCTAAGTCACACGGTAGAACAACTCTCACGTCGACAATACAGCCTTAGCGTCCCTCTCCACCCAGCTGCTACGCCAGACGAATATCCAACCGACTTTCTTCCAGCACTGGCGGTCACACTCAACTGTAACAAGACACTCACGGGAAACAAAAAGAGGTCACATTTGCAGTAATAACACGTGAGGAATGAGGCGGAAAACTCGCCCAAGATCATTGTTGATAATTAAACTCTGGACCTGACTGAAATATTTCTCACCACACACTGCTGCTTTGATTATACCGGTGAAAAGCCACCATGGATAATGTGTTCCATGAGTTACCTTATCGAGTTGTTCCACGAGTTATCTTAGCGAGTTGTTCCACGAGTTATCTTAGCGAGTTGTTCCACCAATCATCTTAGCGAGTTGTTCCACGAGTTATC
This sequence comes from Homarus gammarus, assembly GCA_958450375.1. Taxonomy (NCBI): domain Eukaryota; kingdom Metazoa; phylum Arthropoda; class Malacostraca; order Decapoda; family Nephropidae; genus Homarus; species Homarus gammarus. Next base: position 2,355,609 of record CAUDMG010001926.1, read on the forward strand.
TTAGCGAGTTGTTCCACGAGTTATCTTAGCGAGTTGTTCCACGAGTTATCTTAGCGAGTTGTTCCCTCTTGTTGGCTTAGGAAGGTGCATCTGATTTGCCTAATGACAGTGGTGGAGGTGATGGTGGTGGAGGTGGTGAAGGCAGATGGTGGTGATGGTGTTGGAGGTCGACTGCAGTGGTGGAGACAGATGGTACTAAAGGCAGCTGGTGGTGATGAAGGCAGATGGTGATGAAAGCAGATAGTGGTGGTAGTAGTGGTGGTGAGGGCAGATAATGTGTGGGGGAGATGAAAGTGGAAGGAAAGTTTACAAACGTCTACCCTTTCCCTAAGCCAAGAAGACACACACACACACACACACACACACACACATTAACCCCCCCCCAAAAAAAAATTCACACATATAAATGCCAAATACGAGTAATCTTTTTTTTTCAACCCAAATAGCGGGAGTTCATTGACACACAAAACTGTCATAAAAAATATAAAAATTACATTAAAGCTCCACAGGTTTAGCGACAGACACGAAAATGTCATGAGGCAGAGAGCTGTCACTGACCCCTTCATTAACTCGTCAACCTAACTAACGACCGCAGCCCAGGCGCACGTCAACACAGCCGATACGTGCCCTCTGTGTGTACCAATGATTATGTACAGTATATATTTGAACGTACATACACTACATATATAGAACATATACACACACACACACACACACACACACACACACTATGAGAGTACGCCACCTCCCCTCGTCTCTTATGAACTAGTGACTCACAGCACCACTCAACTAATTACTGTAATCACCTCCCAGAAACGTGACTTTTAACGAGACACATCATCAACCTGGGATCGTCATGAGGGGGGGAGTCGAACCCACAGTCATGAGTCGACCCGAAGCCACACCATGGACTGTCGATCAAGAGCTGGGATGATACACTGACCCTTAGTAATGTCACGATGGTGTGAGTCGACAGTATAACCCCCCCCCCCTCCACACACAACCAAGGCTTAAATATTGGTAGTGACCCCAAGAGCTGTGACTTGCTTTTCGCTATTAAGAACATATATGGCTGTGAGGATGGAGGAGGAGAGGTGTGTGGAGAAGCTGAGAAGAAGAAGAGAGGAAGGAGGTAGGGGGAAAGATAAGAGGAAATATAAGAAATTAGACTGAACTTTTTTTTCTATGATCTATTTTCATTTAATTATTTCGTTTAGGATATTTTTTTTTTTTACGTCTATGAACTTTCGGTAAATTCCATTAATAAGTGAAATCGACACAACCTGGCATTGGATACCTGCCCCCCCCCCCTCCCCACAACCCTCCGTCAGGCAGCTCTTTACCCTACACACCATACGAGTCACTAACACCATCACCTAGTCTTGCTTATCACCATTCTTCTACCACATACCAAAACAACCATCACCATCCTCACCATCACCATCCTCACCATCACCATCCTCACCATCACTCATCTCCGCCGTCAATGCCCCCTCACCCCCCCCCCAAACCACCTAATGAGGGGTTCTGCTCCACATTAGTTCTCCTGCTTGGCTAATTTATCATCATTAGGAAAAGAAAAAGTTGTCTTCCTCTCCCTCAGTGTAAGATGACCTCCGCCCGGGGCTGACGAAGGTATGGTGTACCCAGCCTCTAGGTCTAGGGGTAGCCACCACACACACACATGTCTTCATTAGCATCTATTTGGTTTATCTATGGCCACACAGTCTCTATATGGCCACACAGTCTCTATATGGCCACACCGTCTGTATAAACACGGGTCTTTTCTGTATAACATGCCACAGAGACAGACAGACAGGCAGACAGACCTAACGGGGGTGAGTACATCAGTATATAAAAATCCTCTACACCCTCAGCCATTTACTACACTAAACCTCAAATTCCTTCTCACACTAACCTAACCTAACCCAAACAGACAACCTAACCTAACCCAAACAGACAATCTAACCTAACCTAACCCAAACAGACAATCTAACCTAACCTAACCCAAACAGACGTTCCATTTAAGTCCATACATTTAAATAGTTTCAACATCAAAATACTTTACTTTTTTTTATCATATTTCATGTGTAAACTTTGTAATAATAAAAAAAAACAGTGAAAAAATAATACCTTCACTACGAGTCTTCAGGTGTGATATCTCTTTAAACTTAACTTATTTGGTAACACTGAGATATATTTCCCCCAGCACGTGTGAGTTGGAAGGAAGGAAGGAAGGAAGGAGACAAGAGTGAATGTGTAAGGAGGAAGGAAGGAGGGAGTGAACGTGTAAGGAGGGAGGAGGGAGGAAGAAAGAGGGAGTCACGTCTCAAGGGATGATGGAGGAGTATTAGAATCCCTGTAGGAAGGAAGGAATTGGGTGAGGGATTACGACCGGGATGGATGAAGTGTCTGGGAAGGGGGAAGGGGAAGTAGCTCAAAATCCCTACATGAGGAACCCGTGGATTAGTGAGTGAGTGGAAAGGTGTGTGTGTGTGTGTGTGTGTGTGTGTGTGTGCAGGAGTAGTGAGGCACAGGGAGGAAAAGGCGAGAGAGAGAAGGAAAGAGAGAAGAGGTGGAGGAGGAGGTAGAGAAGTGCTCCCCACCTCACCACCTCCTCATTATACCTCCCGCCCGAGCCAACATTAGTGCCGCCAACATCCCTCAACCAAACGTCCTACACTCGACTCCACATTCCCTGCCGAGTTATAACGGGGCTTGTGTGAATGTTGATCTGACGGTGTGTGGAAGGCTGTCCTCTGTCAGGGTTTTAGACGCCCCTGGATTACTGCGACGGGGTGAGGATAAGGATAAACGCGTTACACAGGAATACAGCACCTATGGATACACGAGATCATGACAGGAAGCTCTGGAGAACGTGGTTACAGGTGTCTATGTACTGGTTTTCTTGTGAAGTTATTATTAGTACTGTAACCTAACCTAACCTAACCTAACCCAAGCTAACCTAACCCAGATATTGCCAGTGTGATGATTAACCTGAGTCAATGGGTAATTAAACAGGTATGAGAGACCCCGTGTTAAAGTGTGTGTGTGTGTGTGTGTGTGTGTGTGTGTGTGTGTGTGTGTGTCCCCTTTTAATGCATCACGCCTGCACCTCAGAATTAAACATCGCTAATGAGGTGACACGACAAAAAATTCAACTTATCATTACACAAACATTAATTCCCTTGGGTTAATGAGTGACCTCCAGAGTGCCATGCTTTAACCCCTACTATACTTAACCACCTAAGTGAATAAAGTATTAATATGTCTTTATTCAGTTAATATACTTAATATAAGTACCTTGACAAATTACCTCCTCAGTGTGAGTCGTGACCCCAATTAATCAAAGGTAATAAGCATATCAAAAGTTCACGTCTCCCTAACAGTGCCTCACCTCTCTCCAACAGTGCCTCACCTCTCCCTAACAGTGCCTCACCTCTCCCTAACAGTGCTTCACCTCTCCCTAACAGTGCCTCACCTCTCCCTAACAGTGCCTCACCTTTCCCATTGCGCTATCCCTCCAGGTGTTTAAAACCTCGAAAAAGGGACGAAAAGGGACGAAAAGGGACGAAAATTTAAGACCTCGATGTTGTAAGTGAATGGTAATGAGGATGAAGCGGTAGACGAGTGTGAATAACGCCCCAAGGTAACGGTTGCGGGCGACATGGGGGGGGGGGGTAAGGAGAGGAGCGGTGACGGTAAGGTAAAGGAGGTTGGGGGGGGGGCGCGGGGGGGGGTGGAGGAGGGGGTTTACTGCTGCCTTGACGTGTCCTCCTACTACTCCGTGTCCGGCTTTCATACGGGGGTAATCATGCAAGTCATTCATTCACTCATACGATCCTACATACATGCTGCTGCTGCTAGTAGTACCTCCGCCATCATCCGTACTAGCAAAGCTCATCCACCTAACTCGAGTATCAGTCAGGGAGCTAGTTATTCTGGCAATCAACCAGGGAGCTAGCTATCTGCCAATCAGTCAGTCATACCGGGGAATCAGTCCTAGTTGACTTGCCAGAAAAATTGTCAGTCAGTCAGTTCACTCATCTATCAGTCATCACTACCAGTCAGTAAATAAAAGAATAGACAGTCATCACAAAAAGTCAGTCTGCCAGTCACCACCAATATCAGCAGTCAACACCAGCAGTCAGCCAGAACCCACAAGAAGACGAGTCTCATACGCAGGTGTTTTAGAGACACCTGCGTTTATGGTCACCCGTAAAGCGAACAAAGGAACATCGGGGCGGGGGAAAACACCTGCAAAAACGGGGTAATTTTTACCTTGTCTCCCCACGACGCAACATGGCAGCCACCAGAGGGGTTTACTGAGCTTCGGGGTAATACGTCTCAAAGTAATTCATAATAGAGGGAAAGAAAGACACAGTATTTACGTAAACATGATAAAAAAAAAATACATTATGACCCCAAAAAAAGTTGTTAAAAAAAACTCTCATTTTTTTTTAACAATAGATTTTTTGTTAATTATAGAAATTGCTTTAATTTACTGTTAAAAAAATACTAAGAGTGGAATATACAGTAAGGTAACAGGAACATAAATAAAGGATGAATAGCCAAGGAAGCATCTGTCTAGCGAGGAGGAGTAGAGCGACACCTGCACCCCCCCCCCCCCCCGTGAAAACAACCAATATTGTAGCTGTCAGAGTGATCAGCGCGCGGGGATGGTGTGTGGTATGGTTATGGCAGGGAGAGGGGGGGCGGTCGACCATCCTCTCCACCACCCCCTTGAGACCTGTACCACCCGCACAGCCACCACCTGCGTCGCCTTCAACTCCACTACTCCACTACCATCATCCACGCTACTCCACATACTCCACCACCTGCACTAACGCATCCTACATCCCCGCTTCCATCTACACCACTACCACCACCACCTCAAGTCACCCCCAACACAACCCTGTATTAGGACGTGCTGTGGTCAAGGTTTATTCCCTCCAGAGTGACCTTACCTCACCAGATCCAAACGTAACTGTGTGGTTGACCAGGAACATGTATGTGCCACAAGAGTCTTCCCGTTCAAAGGCACCTAATACAATAACTGTGGCTGACGGGACTTCGACCACTTCTTAACCTGTCAATTCACCTGTTCGACACTCCCCTTTGAAGTCCTTTATTATTGGAGGAACAAACGCTAAAAAAAAAAAAAAAATACCAAGGCCAAGTCATGCCATATGCCAACACGGAAGAGAAACACGAGGAATGTTAGAGTGCGTGATTACACCGTTTTTTATCTTCGACGAACTCAAAGTAACAAGTCAGCGAAGATGATATTTTCCACACACACACAAAAAGATAATTCTAAATAAATGACAAGCAGCAGACGACACCCACACACACCACCTGTAGTACTGTCTCTGGGAATTAACCTCAGTTCACAGGAGTAGTTCAAATACCTATTAAGGAGTGTCCAATAAACCTTTACTGCTTGTGTGGATTCATTCATTTATATTATTGGAGGTCCGTAAGGGTCGTGAATGTGGTATAAGAACATAAGAAAATAAAGAGTCTGCAATAGGCCGGTTGGCCTGTGCATGGCAGCTCCTGTCGAGTTACTACCACTCTCTATCATCCATGAATCTATCTAGCCTCCTTTTGAAACTTTCCAGAGTTCCCGCACTTACTACAAAGTTGCTAAGCTTGTTCCACTCGTCCACCACCCTATTTGTGAACCAGTTTCTTCCTATCTCCCTCCTAAACCTAAACTTATCCAACTTGAATCCGTTGCTCCGAGTCCTATCCTGCTCGGATATTATAAGAACTTAATCTATATCCCCTTTATTGATTCCTTTCACCCACCTAAATACTTCTATCATATCTCCCCGCACTCTTCGTCTTTCTAGGGAATGCAAGTTAAGTTTCTTTAACCTATCTTGATATGGAAGGTTTCTAAGTCCCGGAATCATTTTTGTCATTCTTCGCTGCACCGACTCTAGTGAATTTATATCCATTCTATAATAGGGGCACCAGAACTGAACCACATAATCGAGGTGCGGCCTGACTAGCGCAAGATATAGTTGCAATAAGACCTCTGCACTCTTGTTACTTACACTTCTAGATTTTAGAGACACAACAGGGTGATACTGGCAGACCTGGGCATTAAACTGTAGACGAGATTGATAAAATAAGGGAACTACCACTGACAGACAACAAGGAAGGCTGAACATACAACATTAATGAACTCGGTAAACACGTCCGGGCCTCACAGTTGGTAACCTAATAACCGGCAAGAATAACATACATCACAGCCACGCCAGTAGACACGTTCAGGAGATAATTGGCTACGGTGGCCACAGTAAACCTGACCAGCCTGCCTGCAGAGGATGTGACTCAGCAAAAACTAAATGTGGTTCCGGTAACCCGATCGACCCTATTCTGGGCCGCCGACCCTAAACTTTTTATCTATCTAAAAAAATTACGAAATTCAGTTCTTATATTCTTTTACCGTAGCCGCAATGTTTTTGACACACACACACAGAAAAATGAGGATTCTAAAATAATATATTAAATACAGCCTAGAATGGTAGTGAGGTATAATTAAACTACTAACAAAACACAGCTCAACATATTCTTTCAGCCTGTGAGAAGAACCTCTTGTAATTTTCACCTGCCTCATTCAAGCAAAAACCCTGGTGATTGTGTGTATATATAAGGGCTACCAGTTTAGCCTGTTGTGTGGTCGCCCCGGGTTCAGGTGATCACCAGGTACAGCTGTCGACCTCAAGATCATGTTTCACTTTTTATTATGGTCGATACAACCCAGACCACCGTGTGTTACTGTGACGGGCGGGGCCACTGTAGCTGACTGTGACAAATAGAAGGCAAAGCCACGGCGCCTCACCTACTGTGCCTGATGGAGACAGGTTGGCAGCAGTGCCACAACCCTCACCCATCACCTCCTGAACCACAGTGTGCCTGGTCGTGACGTGACTGAAGACACCGTCAGTAATTACTCTCTCCTCTTCTCCTCTCGTTAACCTTCTCCTTCCCACTCAATCTAAGAATCCTTCTCCCGCCGTCACCTTCCCTCCCCTTTAGAACAGAAAACCCTCCTTCTCACTCCTCCATTATGGAGGGCCTCCCTACACACTTCAGTCCCTGCGGCGGCCTCCTCTTGTACTCACGACGCGGCTTAAGATTCCACAATCCCACCCCCCATACCCTCTTCGTCAGGCGGTCCTTTCAGAACCTCTGGGGATACTCAAGTACTTCACACCTTCACACCGTCAGCCGCACAAGACCTTCCCCATCACTGACGTTCACTAAACACCTTTCACATGTCAGCTACCATTATTTGTTCGTCTCTTACTGAACAGCTCTCCCTTACCTTTCTTTACAACTTTTAAAAAATAGCATTACGTTTACCAGATTTATTTGGTAAGCAGCAAACTTTCTAAACCTCATTTACGGTACAGTATTTGTAAACAACACATGGACAAATTTTACCTTTTACACACCTTCAAAGATTAAATTCCTCTGGACAATAGGAGGGTTTCCTCTCTAACACACACTCTTGTTAACTCCGGGGACTTGATTGGGTGGGAATGTCACCTGGGACTCGGTAAAAAGCCAAATATATATATCTCACACACACACACACACACACACACACTATATGAACATTATTGATTCCAGTGTCATATAATTAAATATAGTAGTAATATAACAATCTTACTCTCTGAATATTATGAGTATAATACTGTCACTAATATTATTAATAGTAATGTCATCTACTATCACTACTACTAATAAAATAATAATAATCTTCATAAGTTCACTACTGTACTATTACTATCATATATTTATTTATTAATATATAATGAATGTGGCAATATATTTTATAAGGTCGAAATTCATTTAAAATCAGGTATCTTTACGGTCCAGCAGACACACAGTATATTAAACACACGGACAAACTTTCTAAGCCATATGTGATCTGTGGAGGATAAGATGTCTAGTTTTTTCAGGATCAAATGACAGGCTGTACCCCTCCCCCCCCCCTAATCCCTCACCCTCAACAACAAAAAAGACCCCAAGACCCGCACCACTGTCCTTGATCTGGCCGGAGATAACTGCGGCAGCTGCGACCTAACCTCCCATAGTTACATATCTTACCTTCATCCACTCCCACTGTGGCATGGACACGGTGTCGTCGTCGTCTTGCCATTCTGGTCTGCCTGCATGGTGCTCAGGCGACCGATGGAAGCTCGTCTCTTCACTCTCATGTACTGGTATGTGTCCCATACTGTGTCCTCGGCTGTGTCCTAGACTACGTCCCAGGGTAGGTCCCCAGCTGCGTCCCAGGGTGTGCCGCCCAAACTTCTCCCGGCGGGGGGTCTCGCGAGTCTCCGGTAAGGGGTCTTCAGAAGAGCTGCGATTACCTCGGCGGTAGAAGGAGTAACTGCCCTCCCTTCTGCGGAACACGCTGCCTCCGCCGCCCAGGAAGCTGAAAGCGCCGCCCGCCAGGTTGCTGAGGCCGCCCACATGTCTACCAAGGGCCCCTAGGAGGATCCCATCTAGTAAACCTCCACTCTCACGCTCCTTGGCTTTCTTCCTCTTGAGGGCCCTCAGGTTAGGCAGCGTCTGGTACCGTCGTTGTGTCGACATTGCTCACGTTTTTCACTGTCTGTTTTTATAAGCGATAGGAGTGGGAGTTGACCTGTGGCGTCAGGTCATGGTGAGCAGGGGCAGGCCCAGCGGCAGGCCCCACCACCGTTACCACAGCAGCAGTACACCCCACTAGACGTGCCCACCTCACTACCGTTACACAGCACTATGTCACGCCCGCTGCTCAGCCATACCCTCCCTTACTCAACACTTTGTCCACTTCTAGGTCACTGTCACTCATGCTCACCCATTGTACAGTCTTCAATATTCTCACCAACTTAATGTTCAGCTTTTTTCTGAAGTCTTACATAAAGCTAACGAAAACTAGCCTGTAGTCAAGATACGGATAAGTAACAATGCAAAGAACTATAATATTTCAATAAACAAATATTGGAATACAAATTAATTGCATATTCAACACAGTGTATCAACAAAGCCAAGTGGAGTATCACCTAGCAGTTAAATGTAAAGCACTAGTCTCAGCTGGGCAATTTCTTCCATACCTTTAAATAATTCTTGATACCTTTAAATAAGTTATCGTACACAACAGCCTTGATACAACACGGTCTTAAGGTTTAAGTGTTGAGCAAATAAGGGTTGCTCGTTCACTGATGCCTGGTGGGCGCTCAAGGTACTGTCCTGGGCAGGTTTTTTCACCGTAAATAACACAACTGTGGTAGACGTACACCCAGACCCCCAACACATGACAGTCGGCCACGAACTGTTGCGTCGACGAGTCTCTTAAGACCACTACGTAAAAATGTGCCACCGCGCAACGTACACTACCTATTTTATTGCTAGTTAACGTCTGGTATATTTCCTATTACTAGTATATACCGTACACGTATATTTTTTTAATCAATGTTTAATTAAAAAAAAATATATAAATAAACACTAGATGACGAAAATAATAAAAAACATTGCATTGTAAACTGTGGTGAGATCTGATAACCACACGGTTTCCAGTGAAGGCGGGAAAGACGAGCCCGACTTTTGTTGATACCTACTGTACGTGCGGGACTTTTAAAAACCTCCCGTGACATTTAACAATAGACACTGCTTACCAATTGTGAAGATGAAGACCACCGAAAAATTGGAAAGACATGAGGAAGAGAGAAGGTCGTAGTAGATAGTAGGGAGAATAACAGTTGGGTGGGTGAGAGGGGGGGAGGGGGGTAGTAACACGCACTACCTCGGTCATAATGTGTTCCTTCCGCTGTGCTGGTGTCCGGTGCTTCCCTCCATAGTGATCTTTGTGTCTAAACTACTACAATACATCACCAGCATAAAATCACACCATTAACTGTGTTTGTATGTCCTTAAAATAGTTTCAAAGATTTAAAAAAAAAACGATACAAAATACAGACGAAATATTTTCAATCGGAATGTAAAATTAAGAAGGATTCGGTGAACAAAAGAAGTGGCAGAGCGCAGGACGGTGGCGGCGGCCGGACAAAGCGCTGTGTCCGTCAAGTGGCAGCTGAATGTGTGTGTCCTGTAGAGTGATAAACAGAGGGAGTAATTTAATAGTCAGTTATGTAATAGTTATGAAATGTTTGTTGGATAATCAACTGAATTAAAAGTAAGTACAGTATAAGGCACTAATTTCTTATATCAGTGTACACATTGACTTACACTGATATGAAGAGAAAGATAAAATGGATGGGATCTTTCAATATTAATTTATCTATTTATTTGAACCAATATTATTAACAGTATTTTAAACTTTCATTTCTATGGTATTAGTAATTTCTCTTCCCAGGACGAACGAAGGTAACTTTATAGCTCCAGAAGAAGTATTAACCATTCACAAGTAAAGGCTGGCTGGGGTGGGGCAAGGCCAGAGGAGGTACGGCAGGGCGGGGCAGGACGGGAAGGGACTGACGAGATAGAGGAGTAAAGCGGGGCGGGGAGGGACGGGGCGGGGCGGACGAGGTAGAGCGGGGTAAAGCGGGACGGGGCGGGGCATACACAGCCTTCCCCGACAATATCCCCAACGGGTTCACACGATCGGAACGGACTCAGTGTGACGCCTGGCGGAGAGAACGAACGGCCGACATGGAACCAGGACGCTACGACCCTCTTCCTCTCACACCCACCACGCCCACACACCCACCACGCCCACACCCATCACGCCCTCACACCCACCACGCCCTCACCCACCATAACCTCACACACATCACGCCCTCACCCATCCCGCTTTCACCCATCCCGCCTTCACCCATCCCACCTTCACACACCACACCCACCACACCCTCACCAACCACACCTATCCTCCCTTCACCCATCACACCCTCACCCCTCCCACCCATGTGTTACCAAGACCCACTAAAGCAACCTCACCACCCACCCACCCAACTCCACCCACTAAGGCAAGAGTACGACGGAGACGGGAAAAGGGGGTTAGAGAGAGAGGGGTGGGAGGAGATGGGTGTGGGAGGGGTGAGGGAGAGGAGTGGAGGGAGAGGAGTGGGAGGAGAGGGGTGGGAGTAGAGGGGGTCAGGGAGAGGAGTATCTACCCACTACTGTGATATTATCGTAATTACGTTTTCCCGGGTGGTGTACAGGGGTAACTACTCCGCTCTGCTCCACATCTCGAGTTGATGGCGAGGGTGTGGTGGTGGTGGTGATGGTGGTGGGTGAAGGTGGTGAAGGCGTTAGTAGTGGTAGTGTTAATGGTAGTGGTGTTAGTAGTAGTAGTAGTAGTGGCGGTGATAGTGGTGATGGCGTAGGTGGTGGCTGTATCTGTGACTGTGGTGGTGGTGGTTAGGGCGCCAGTGGTAGTAGCTGTGGTGGTGGTGGAGGTTGTCTGAAAGGTAGGTAGCCAGTCATGCTCTTCCAACCATAAATCCCCCAACAGTCGACTCCCGTTATCACTAAAAATGCATATTCATTTTTTTTCCATTTTTTTTTTACAACAATTTCTTCCCGTATCGCTAAGTTTTTTCCCCTTCAGTTTAAAACAATGACTTAAAACCCAATAAAATACACTTATACTCACACCTATACACCAGGTAGGCACTACATACTTAACTCTCCTTTAACTCTACCTTATATTACTACTACTACTACTATACTTCTGTTGACACTTTATATAGTAAATTAAAGAGGTCAAATATCACTTTAAAAGTAATAGATAATATACAGTATTTACACATAAATTAATATTAAGGTGATATATTTATTTTATCTTCTCAGGAATTAAGGTACATACATACATACATACATACATACACATCAAAAACACACGCACACACACACATACTAATTCTTGTTGTAATCTATAAACCTCGGATTAAAGTGAACCGGTTAAGATGTCTTTTTTCCTCACACCTACATTCAAATTGGATTAAACTTATCTTAAGAATCATTTAGGCTTCAGAGTCACGTAGAGATACAAGATAAATAAGAGAAAAAAAAACACCAAGAATTTAAGGTTTGTAAGTCGCGTACCTGTATACATTTAAGATAAAAATTACGATAAAAAACATAAATAAAACTTTAAGTAGCTTTTACGATTCCAGGAACCTAACCTGACCTACCCGTACACTCGTTCCAGCAGTAACAATAATTTATCGCCACACTCGATTGTTTACTTAAGCCAGGGAGAACAACTGAGCAACGCCGCGAAAACACACACACACACACGGTCTTGTTTACCTTCTGGGAGGCTGCCAGTGTCAGTGTTTACACAGGCGATTCCAGAGTTCACATACCTAGAGGGGAGAGAGAGAGAAACATTAATATTACGATTAAATACCTGGCGTAGGAGAGAGAGAGAGAGAGAGAGAGAGAGAGTCACCACACACCTGAAGGCTACAGGAGACACAACGCACCTCAGTATAACACAGGTGTACATCACAGCTCCTGGCAGCCTCCCAGGTAACATAATTAACACCCATCAAGATCTCATTACCTGCAGGTGTGTCTTGTCTATAAATCCTCTAACATAATTCTCCAATGCTCTGATCTCATCTCATCTCATTTTGGCAATAACGGGTTTTTCCTCCTCCTCCTACGCTCAGTCTCAGCTCATCCCACCCCCCGGCAGGAGCAACACGCCCCCCTTCTCCTTCTCACCTCCTCCCTACACGACGAGCGCTTTCGTAACGGGGTATCACTGTCTACACATCTTTACATACACTCAAATACTCGTCTCACACCCCACCCACCCCGCAGTCAGGTGTCTTAGGTAAACACACACACACACACACACACACACACACACACACACACACAAAAGAATCCTAAATACAAAGGTAATTTCATATCACTAAAGTCATATCAACAAATAAAACACAGGTTAATGTAGTCATACAGGTAAATTAAAAGAAATAAAATTACCACAAGATTAACAATTAACAAAAGGTATTCTACACACAGGTAAAACTAATTAACACTCAGTAATACAGGAGAGACAACAGACACACTTCATGTAAGCTAGAACAGGTAAACAGGTTAAACCGAGTCACTTGACAAACTCACGATAAGGATTACAAGAGGGCCTTCGTCCATAAATTCCTGAGAAACCGGAGTAAAACAGTAAAGAGAGAGAGAGAGAGAGAGAGAGAGAGAGAGAGAGAGAGAGAGAGAGAGAGACGAAATAAAAATCTAATTCTCAATGGCGTGGAACAGAAGCGGTGGGGGGTCGTATATGGCCATAGTGCGAGCAGGGCAAAGATCTAGGGTGGGCTTGGGGTGGGCTGGGGTAAGCTAAGTTGACTGGACTGAGGGAGGGGTTCAGTAGGCTTGGCTGGGCTGGGCTGGGACACAATCCAGCTCGCGACAAAAGAAAGAGCCTCTCAACTTTCCCAAGGGCATTAAGAACCTTGAGTACAGAGACAGGTTAAAGCTTCTTAAATTGCACTCACTCGAGAGACGTAGAGTGAGAGGCGATATGATAGAGGTGTAAAAATGGAAATCAGGGCTGAACAAAGGGAACATTACAAAGGTACTCAAACTATCCAACCAGGAGCGAACTCGTAACAATGGTTTTAAATTAGACAAATTTAGATTTAGGCGCGAAATAGGTAAACACTGGTTTCGTAGCAGAGTAGTGGATGAATGGAACAAGTTACCAAATATCATCATTAACTCGAATACACTGGATAGCTTCAAACATAGGTTGGATGCTTATATGAGCAATAGGGGTTGGGTATAACGGGACTGCCCAGTATGGGCCAATAGGCCCGCTGCAGTTTCCTCCATTCTTATATTCTTAAGATGTATCATGATGGAGTATGCAAGAGGTTGGAGGAGAAAGGCGTAATACCACCAGGATGGAGAAGTAGCCTGAAGGAGTGGAGTAGCACGAAGGAGTGGAGTAGCCTGAAGAACTGGAGTAGCCTGAAGGAGAATAGGAGATGCTACTACAACACACCTTTGAGGGGTGATGACCGCTCAATGCGTGATACACCGACTCTTACCTGCCATTTACCTGACACTTCAGTTTCCCGGCATAAGGAGAGTCACATTATTTAAAAGCACACTTGGAACATAGGCTTAATAACACAGTAAGTCATCACTATCAACATCAAACATTATTATTATTAAGGCAAACGTCAACAAAAGAAACGTAAACAGTAAACAACGAGAATATAATGACGCTGACGTAAACCACAAAAATAACAAGACGTGCTAACAGAAGCCGACGAACGGTAAGGCACCAACAGACTCATGACCAACAACAGACGCACACATATAGTAACAACGGACGCAGTAACAACAGAACAAACAGCAAACAATATACAAGCCGCCACCACCACAGTGAAGAAGACCCAGACCAGCAGCTGCAGGTGTGTGAAGGACCACCATGCTCCAACACTCCAGAGATCAACACCGGCAGTTTGCTTTGCCAGCCCACCCACGGAAACCACAAATCCCCTGTAAAAATGCATTCCTCTTCCTTGGTAACTGGCGGGCACTTGACGTCACTTCCTCTCACGTGCTGGAAATGAGTTGCTCAGAGGCGCTAGACGTCAGAACCTCTCACGTGCTGAAAGCTAGCTGCTCAGAGACACAGAAAAAGGAGCTGTTGTAAGACACTAGAAAAGTCGGTTCTTCCATCATAATATATAAAAAACGCTGGGAGGACTCGGTACACTTTCATTTATCGAGTCACCACTGTTGTAAAAGTCAACCTTTCTTCCTTGGTAACCCGAGGCCTCTGAAAAAGATAATTTCTCTTCCTGTGGCATTTGACAGACGATAGAAAAGTCAGTTTCTCTTCCCTTGGTAACTTTCAACAACTAGAAAATTCGTTTCTTCTCCCAATGACAAACCGGGAGCTAATACTTCCCTCCCTGCCGTCCTGACACAACAATGAATGGCTACACGACCTGACACTACACTACACTACACGACACTACACTACACTACACTACACTACACTACACTACACGACACTACACGACACTACACGACACGACACTACACTACATTACACGACACGACACTACACTACACTACACTACACTACACGACACTACACGACACTACACTACATTACACGACACGACACTACATTACACGACACTACACGACACTACACTACATTACACGACACGACACTACACGACACGACACTACACGACACGACACTACACTACACTACACTCATGTATCAGTAAACCCACACAGGATATGTACACAGACAACTACAAAACAGGGGTTAGCACTCTAGGCCGCTACAGTTACCGGGTTACATAAGTGATCACTTCCGTGTGGCATTTCCTAATTTGAATATAAGAGAGGCGAACACACGCAAGGAAATGTACACACACACACACACACACACACACACACACACACACACACACACACACACGAGGATCATGCAAGTCACCAACTGTCACGTGACTCACAACATGAATTTCACAATGCTCCTATTCATGTCAATCCTTCACTAAAAACTGCAATAAAAATGAATAAAAAATAAATGAAAAAATAAGAGAAATAACAATAAATATGAGAAGTAAAGTGTAAAAGGAAAAAAACAGAGAGAGAGAGAGAGAGAGAGAGAGAGAGAGAGAGAGAGAGAACGAACTAAAGATAAATAATAAGAAAATAACAAAAGCTGATGAAGGTCCACGAAAACAAAAGACAGTTCCTGAAGACTAATGAAACTGAAGCAGAAAAAAATAAAAAAAATTAAACTTAAAAATATCATAAAAAATAAATAAAAACGATATAAAAAGTAATAAAAAAAAAAAAAAAAAAAAAAAGCCCACGAATGTAAACAAACAGACAAAAAAAAAGTGATTACAGCTGAAAGACAAATATGGTTTTAAAATTATATTGAAGACGGACTGAAACCTCACCCAAGACTTTCCGACGACAAACACACAATGACAAGACAGACAGAGAAACAAAGACACAAGTACAGAAAACATGTGAAAATACTGTATTTGTTCATGGTGAGTTGAGGAGACGCACGTGGTCCCATTCATAGTATATAGCGGTCCCTATTATATTAGTGGTCCTCTTATAACACACAGTGGTCCCATTCATAACATATAGAGGACCCTATATAGAAGGTCCTCTTATATTAGTGGTCCTCTTATAACACACAATGGTCCCATTCATAACATATAGAGGACCCTATATAGAAGGTCCTCATATATCAGTGGTCCTCTTATAACACACAGTGGTCCCATTCATAACATTTAGAGGACCCTATATAGAAGGTCCTCTTATATTAGTGGTCCTCTTATAACACACAGTGGTCCCAATCATAACATTTAGAGGACCCTATATAGAAGGTCCTCTTATATTAGTGGTCCCTCTTATAACACACAGTGGTCCCATTCATAACATTTAGAGGACCCTATATAGAAGGTCCTCTTATATTAGTGGTCCCTCTTATAACACACAGTGGTCCCATTCATAACATTTAGAGGACCCTATATAGAAGGTCCTCTTATATTAGTGGTCCCTCTTATAACACACAGTGGTCCCATTCATAACATATAGAGGACCCTATATAGAAGGTCCTCTTATATTAGTGGTCCCTCTTATAACACACAGTGGTCCCATTCATAACATATAGAGGACCCTATATAGAAGGTCCTCTTATATCAGTGGTCCCTCTTATAACACACAGTGGTCCCATTCATAACATATAGAGGACCCTATATAGAAGGTCCTCTTATAACACACAGTGGTCCCATTCATAACATATAGAGGACCCTATATAGAAGGTCCTCTTATATTAGTGGTCCCTCTTATAACACACAGTGGTCCCATTCATAACATATAGAGGACCCAATATAGAAGGTCCTCTTATATCAGTGGTCCCTCTTATAACACACAGTGGTCCCAATCATAACATATAGAGGACCCTATATAGAAGGTCCTCTTATATCAGTGGTCCTCTTATAACACACAGTGGTCCCATTCATAACATTTAGAGGACCCTATATAGAAGGTCCTCTTATATTAGTGGTCCCTCTCACAATAAAATAGTTACCCCATCTCACAGTACATTTTCTTTCACCTCCGAGTTTGGTGTTAAAGAAAATGATATTCGGAAGATGATGAGAGACTCGTGTTATCAGATATTTCTTCCAATTCATTAAAACATTTCCTGGTTCAATCTTTCTTTCTTTCATTCATTCATTTATTTATTCATACAAGGGCCTTGAAAGTCTTTGAGTACCGTAATCTTTCATGGATCCAGTCTTAGGTTAGGTTAGCTTTTGATGGAACATTTTTCAGCGCCGCAGTACAATGACACCGCGCCACATAACCTGATACACTAAGTAAGGGTCACACGACACAATACTCACATCCGACTCGAAGCGGGAAGTAAGTGATTGAGTCCTGAAAATGTCACTTGAATACCTAAACTAACCTAAGAAAAATTCGACAGCATTTATTATCCACAACCCGACAATAATAAGAGCTGAGGTTAATAATAATAATAAACTGGAGTGAATTTCTTGCCCTGGAGCTAATATTGGAAACATTCTTGTCACGTATTGACTTCTTTTGTGAGCGAGTTAATCAGGTTTTCTGCTGTGGTGTGTTGGAAAAATTCTGGGCATCTGCAGGTCAACCAAAATATCATTGGTTGCTTAAGGCGCAATGAGACTAGACTAGGTTAGGTTAGGTTAAGTTAAGTTAGGCTAGGTCAGGGCAGGTCATTTTAAGTTAGGAAATTTACCATAGAGCTACAAAATATACACTAATTAAGGTACTATAGCAGGTGTCACGAGGTTATACAAGACCTTACTTAAACGTAAATTGTAAATAAACAGTGACACATATTAACGGCGTGGTGTATGACCCAGAACAGACAGACAGACGGACAAATACACGCAACTTTATCACAGCTGAGAGATCAATGAAACACAAACAACTCCAGGTCAAAACAAAGGTACTTACCATCATTAACCTTATCTTCTTCCTGCTGCTTGTAAACGACACACACACACACACACACACACACACACACACACACACACACACACACACAGAGGCTGCAGGTAGTGTAGTGTAATGGTTCTTCTGGGGGTCGTGGAGGCAGGGGGGTAAAAATCACACCCAAGGAACGGGTCATTATCCTGTGATATGATGCAGCTGATGATGTCTTGTGGTGGTGCTGATGGTGCTTGATGGTGAGAGGGAAGAGGAGGGTGGGTGGGGGTGGTGAGGGGGGAGGAGGGTGGGTGGGGGTGGTGAGGGGGAGGAGGGTGAGGGGGGGTGAGGGAGGGGGGAGGAGGGTGAGGGTGGTGAGGGGGAGGAGAGTGAGGGGGGAGGAGAGTGAGGAGGGAGAAGGGTGAGGGATGAGTGAAGGTGAGGAGGAGGGTAAGGTATGGATGAGTGAGAAGAGTAAAGGAGAGAAGGGAGATGGATGAAAGGGAGGAGGATGAAGGAGATGGATGAGAGAAGGAATTAGACGAAGGGATGAGAGAGGGAGGAAGAAGAAATGAGAAGAGGGAGGCAAAAATGATGAACAAGACACATCCCATCCCTGAAAATCCCAAGACAAGACTCATGGCTATATGGACCCCTCTGTATACCTACTGCTGTCATGTATAGATTAACTCCCCTACTGACGAAGGTGTGCAATTAATGAGGTGACTTAACCTAACCTAACCTAACCTGTTACTGAAGAATTACTATGTTACTTTTAATATTATGAGTGAATTTATATTACACATATTGATAATAGTTTTTAAATTAATAAAAAGATGTTGGGTATGAGGAAAGTGTGTGTGTGTGTGTGTGTGTGTGTGTGTGTGTGTGTGTGTGTGTGTGTGTGTGTGTGTGTGTGTGTGCTCGGGGAACCTCCAGGGAACGAGTACAAGTTTTTATCATCCTTCAGGAGCCAACAGTGAGGCTGGCTGGCTGGCTGTTAACTCGCCAGCATCTCGCTCGGCCTAAAAGTACCACCGCCCGACTCCTTAAACGAGCTGAGATCAATCACATTTTTGGTAGTAGCTCCCCGGGCCTAGATGAAGCTCCCCCCGTGGTGCTCGTCTGACACACACACACACACACACACAATAACCTTAAACTAAACCAACATTATCATCATTATTATTAACAGTATCATTATCATTATTAGTATTACCATTTTCATCATTATCATCACCATCATCTCTAGTCATAAACAAGAGACGCCCCTAGAAACACACAAGGAACCAGTAGTATAGGTCAGAGTGTGTACAATCAGTGAAAGTTTAAAATCTCTTTCTTAAATGTCGATAAAAGGTCATTAACGAACTTTAAAGTCTCCATCGGTATATAATGTGACAATGTGAGGCGGCATGACGACAGAGGACCTTGTAGAGATGTGTTAATGTGAACAATGGCTATCAGGAATGTGCTGGGGATGTGATTTTCAGCAAGGAAGTGAAAATGGATGCAAAATAGCCAAAGGAGTAGCAAATTAGTCACAGATGGGTGTAAAGTAGCTACAGATGGGAGCAAAGTAGCCTAAGATGGGCGTAAACTAGCTAATACTGGACATAAAGTAGTCAATGGTTAAAGTACATGTAAAGTAGCCTATAGGGAGATTGTAGAGTAGCCAAGGGAAACAAAATTAAAGTAGCCATAAGTAGGTTCATAGTAGCCAGACACGTGAGTAAGGTAGCCTGAATTAAGAGTAAAGTAACCAAACAGGGACGTTAAGTAGCTACCTGTGGGCGCTTCGAAACCAAATTCGGATGTTAAGTAGCCAGTGTGGGGGTGAGGTGGCCACTAACTAGCACGCGACGGCCGCAAATAACAACACAACAAAAGAACGGTGTTAAGTGATGGCCAACCAAGGTGTTGTAATATCAGGTAGTGGCCGACTGTCACTTGTCCACCTTCACACTCGACGTTTGGGGATGGGGGAGGGAGGGACAGATGGATGGATGGATGGGGGGAGAGGGATAGATGGATAGATGGGGGGGAGAGAGGGGTGGATGTATGGATAGAGGGAGGGAGGGATGGACAGAGGAGGAGATAATGGGGAGGATAGGAAGAGGGGGTCATGTTGTCTGGTCACCCATCCTGCAGATCATAATCCCTGGAAGCTGCTTCTACAAGATGTACCCTTCGACAGTTGAGTGGGGGATGGGTGCCGGGGGGAGGAGGAGGAGGCCGCCCTGGACCAGACCCAGTAATACAGCCACAACCCGGAAGACCTTACAACAGGTCCCCCAGCAGCACTAAAAGATAGACTACAATATCTCTCCTCATTACATAGCGGACAAATCAGGTTATACGAGCTACCTCAAAGAGACGTGACGCCCCAGGAGGGTGAGGGACCGTGGGAAACCAGCCAGCCACCGCCTTGTTTACTAACGAGACCCCTCCCTCCTCCTGACGGCGTGGAAATAACACAATGTATTCGTCTCAGAGTGCAGTATGTGAGTCACGCCGGTCCGGATCCCACGTTTAATCGCCGGTAGTTTTTGTCCCGAGGCGCGGAAAAGTGGGTCAGTAAGGTGTCTCGAACTAATGGTATCTTCACGTTAGCGTCTCAACCTAACGGGAGGAGTTGGCGTGAGGGAACACCACCGCGGCTTGGCGAGACGTTGCATGAGGGAGGAACTACCACCACAGGGTATTTAAATTCCGCGAGAAGACCTACAGCGTGAAGTTGGTTTCTGGTGAACATCACAATAAGAGAACAAAAAAAAGGGCGTTCTTGGAATTTCACAATAACACTGAACTAAACTCGTATAATTAAACCCACGTAACAGAGAGAGAGAGAAATCGAGGCCTTTGTAGAACTTAGATTGAGGGAAAGTCGAGTTTAATTATACCCGAACTATTTACTAATGTGAAGACTAATTAACCCCACAACACTAATTACCGCGAGGGAACAATAGTCTAGTCCACCACTCCGCTGGCCTGGTTAACTTCTTCAACCTGTATAGTCAAGTACAGTTAAAACACGGACACACTGATCCAGGTAATTACAGGTAACATCCAAATCTTCACACCTGAGATAACGACATTAAGAGATGAAAGGTAATGCCAGACGTTGTTGATCGTCCGTGCTGGCGCTAAGGTTATGGTATAAATCTTTCGTATCTCTCTATCAATCTGTACGTGGTTAAGGGCGCGTTCTTAAGTCAATTATCTCAGTGTGTATTATGGACACACACACACACACACACACACACACACGTTACCGAAGGAGAGACAACGCATCAAATCACGTTCGATGACCTACTGGGACGTATCTTAAAAAACCCCGTGAGTCCCCAGTCAAGATGAGATTATGCCACTCGACTGTTAACTGGTATTAGAACTTTATGATGAGAGAGAAACATTCACACAGTCTTAACACAACCAGTCTATTAACAGTATCAATTTATAATACATCATATAATATTATTTAGATTTATTGACAGTTTTGTGTTTATGTCGATACTGGGAAGACATTTATAGAGTAATACCTCCATTTAACGGACTATATGGAGAGGATAGTCCGTTAGATCGAGGTCCGTTAGAGACAAAACCTCCATTTAACGGACAACAAGGATAGTCCGTTATATGGAGGCTTCACCGTACACTATTTCAATTCCATTATAACTTCATCTATAACTCAGACTTAATTAAGGTGTACAGTACCTGCTGCTCCTCACCCACATCACCTGAGGAGGACGTGACGTAATGTACCCACCAGTGACGTAATGTACCCACCAGTGACGTAATGTACCCAATAGTGACGTAATCCCTAATGATTGGAGAACTACGCCCAGGTCATTACCGGTGGTTGGGGGGGGGGGAGTCATTATAGTAACAGGAGGTCCAAGGTAAGAGGGGGGAGGGGAGGTGGGGGAGAGAAAGTGGGAGAGGGGGAGAGGGAGGGGAGGGGAGAGACTGTGCATAGATCACGGGGGGGGGGAGAAGATGGGGAGGAAGTAGAGGAGAGGGAGAAGATGGGGAGGAAGTAGAGGAGAGGGAGAAGAGAGTGGGAGAGGGAAGGGTAGGGAGGGGAGAGGGAAAAGAGATAGGAGGAGAGAGAGAGGGGAGATGAGAGGGGAGATGAGAGGGAAAGAAGAGGGGGAAGTGTCCTCCTCTCCCCACACTCCTACACTTTGTTTATAGTGAATTCAAGTGTGTGTGTGTGTGTGTGTGTGTGTGTGTGTGTGTGTGTGTGTGTTGTGGTGATATTGACCCCTCAGCCGTAAACTATGTGAAAATATGATGATGTCAACAGCAGGAAGCTTTATTTGGCCACCATAACCGCACCCTGACCACCACAGCCGCACCCTGGCCACTCCTGCTGGTCGTGTAGTCCCTCAGAGTGTAGTGCGTAAAAGTTGTATCTGTATAGTCAGTCGTGGCGTATTACACACACACACACACACTTACTTCCCTCCCTTAAGTAATCCCTAACACCTATTGACCCTATACGCAGCTTAACTGAATTACTACACTGTCTTGGTACTGTGTCTTGTGCTGTGGGATGGTTAGGTTAGGTTAGGTCAGGTCACGTTAGGTTAGGTTAGCTTAGGTCAGGTCAGGTTAGATCGGTGACCTTGATGAATCTTCTTCTCACAACACCTGTCAGTTTGTCAGGAAGAACTATCAGCAAACATCGCATTTTTATTCACCTAAAATTGTATCATCAAACGGTCACCGAACTGCTGTTAATGTGACCGCTGGGAGCCACTACAATTCATCTTCCCGAAACAAAAAACGAGACAAGATTAACAAAAAAAAAAAAAAAAAATACTTACAAACTAATTCGCATTTTGTGTCGTCTGGCCTTTGAGCTAAACTGGCGTCAATGTTTTAATCAGTAGTCAATATCGGGAGAGGAGCGTCGCCCTCTACCGTGTCATTCGCTCACATTCTTGGTCTTCAGTTTGGTGAAAAATAACAACAAAACAACAAATTGTTTTTAATGCAACGTCTAGTTATCGTCCCGGGCGTTTCCCCTGAGAGCCGCTGTCAGACACAAGACCTCTCAGCCTCCCACACCACTACAAAGGTCTTTTCTTTGCTCTAATAAAATAAGTGTCAGGGGCTAATGGTGGTATAAAATGGCAGAGAAAAAATATAATTATGAAAGGTAATTAAAAAAAATAAAATAAAAATAAAGAAACAATATATACAAAATAAATAAATTTAAGAAAAAATATAACAAAACAATTAAGAAAATATAAATTAAAAGAATAAACAAAACAATAAAATACTACACAGAGTTACATACATTACTTGATTACTTCCTGATAAACAGTTTAGTTATCTAAACAATGACGAGGTGCACCATTATGTCGACACGTCTAACAATCACCAATTACGTCTCTTCCTGCGGCCATCACCATCTAAGCATAATAAACCTGCGGTCATCACTATCTAAGATAAACCTGCGGTCATCACCATTTAAGGTAATAAACCTTCGGCCATCACCACCTAAGACAGCGCTAGCAATCTTACCCGAGCAGAACAAATTATAGGAGGAGTTTACGACTCTTCCTGGGGAACTCCGTGACGCGTGGTCTGGCTCCATAACCCTCCTCTCCTGGTCTCACACCACACCACACCCACACCACACCCACACCACACCACACCCACACCACATCCTCCTCGACCAACATGGCTAAAAATGAAGGGGATCCAGGAAAGAAGAGAGAGAGAGAATACTCGTTTAAGGAACTTTTTCTCTACCATAAATGAGGAGTGTTTCTTGTGAAGGCGACAGGTGAGGTCCTGCTGAAGGCTTCCCTCGGTGGTGGTACTTCGTGATAGAGCAAAGTGGATTTCTGAAGCCAGACAAGTTCGTGGTGGAGTGAAGTGGATCATGGATAAGACGGCCGAGTGTCAAGGTGGGTTAAAAGTTGAACAAGGTTAAATCTTATGAAGGTCAGTGGTAGAGCAAAGTGAACCCGTTCTAAAACTACCGAGGTTCGTGGTGGGGTGAGGTGGGTTCTTGGTGGGGTAGGGTGGGTTCCTGACGGGGTAGGTTGGGTTCCTGACGGGGTAGGGTGGGTTCCTGACGGGGTATGGTGGATTCCTAGTGGAGTAGGGTGGGTTCCTGGTGGGGTAGGGTGGGTTCCTGGTGGGGTAGGGTAGGATGAAGTGGATTCTAATCAGCTGGTGTGTTGTAACCATCTAAGGGCAAAGATCTACAACGCTATGGTCTTGTCCTGTGCTGACCTACAACACCTTACTGGAGGAGTGACGGGGGGGGGGAGGGGGGTAGGGGAAGAAAGGTAATGGGGGGTGTGTTAGGGGCTAGGAAGGGGGAAAGGGAGGAAGGGGGGGAGGGAGGAAGGGTATTCGGGGCGTGAAGGAAGGGTGGGGGAAAGAAGTGAAGGGTGGTTTGGGCGTGGCCTACATGGCATAAAGTTTAAAAGGCCTGAGAAAGAGAACCGGCCGACACGGGATAAGAGAGGCAGGATGAACGGATAGAGGTGGATAGAATTGTGAGTGTGGGAAAGAAGGCGTTGGGCTGGCCTGATGGATACGGGAGATGAGGCTGGTGGAAGGTAAGGTACAGGGAGGCTCAAGGTGGAGGGTCAGGTTGGGAGGGAACAGGTGTAAGGAACTAATGATAGACTCAATAGATGGGTCTAAGGTGAAAAAGGCAGGTGAATGATGAGGTAGGGGGTGGAGTGGGAGGGGGGAGTGGAGTGGGAGGGGGGAGTGGGTGAAGTGGGAGAGGGGAGGGGGGCCAAGTTACCACCAAGACACAAGATCAGTCCAGCTAGGCCACCAGGACCCGTATTAGCTATAGATATGGCCGCTAACTCAACACGTGCATAACTACCTGGTCACACAACTTGTGATTACACCCGCTGACTACCACTCAAACCCTCTTACATCCTAACTGGTGTTATAGAATAAAACAAAAAAACATGCGAAGTTTGGATGTACGATTACAGTCAGTTTATTCATTGATTTTAAATGCTAAATGGCTCCGAAAAATAAGTGCGTGTGTGTGTGTGTGTGTGGAGCACCTAGCGTGTACAACACAATATACCGAGAAGATTGCGCGTGGGTCAGCAGAGTAAGGAGGTATGCACAGGTGAGGGGAGGAGGGGAGAGGCACTGCCACCCCCACGCCGCGCCGGGACGATGTGAGAATATGTTGCAGAGGAGCCACCCTAAACATCTCCCCACCAGAGCCACACCCTGCCACCACCTGAGGTCACTACCACCTGCCCACCACCACCTGAGGTCACTACCACTTGCCCACCACCACCTGAGGTCACTACCACTTGCCCACCACCATCTGAGGTCACTACCACTTGCTCACCACCATCTGAGGTCACTACCACTTGCCCACCACCACCTGAGGTCACTACCACTTGCCCACCACCATCTGAGGTCACTACCACTTGCCCACCACCATCTGAGGTCACTACCACTTGCCCACCACCATCTGAGGTCACTAACACCTGCCCACAACCACCTGAGGTCACTAACACCTGCCCACAACCACCTGAGGTCACTAACACCTGCCCACAACCACCTGAGGTCACTAACACCTGCCCACAACCACCTGAGGTCACTACCACCTGCCCACAACCACCTGAGGTCACTAACACCTGCCCACAACCACCTGAGGTCGCTAACACCTGCCCACAACCACCTGAGGTCACTAACACCTGCCCACAACTACCTGAGGTCACCCCCACCTGTGTAGACACTATTTACAATTATACTTTTACAAACCTATTAACAATAAATTACTCCGCATTTAACATTAATGTATTGTATTACAGGTGAGCTTCTTGTAAATAACACACAGGTAGAGGACAGGTAGAGGCTGACACCTTCACAATGCCTGACTACCAACGCTGACAGACTGACATCTCCCACTAGCCTCCCTGACAGTGAGTAGAATCCTCTGTCCTACTTGCCGAGGTCAGCAAAGACCTGACCAGCTGAGGGAAGATGGTGTCTCCCAGCTGTAGAGTATGATGGGATTAACAGCTGGTTCAGTCATAAGTAAGTGTGAGTGAAGTTATGTCTACCGTTCTACGTCTCCTTCAGGATAAGAGTCGGCAGTGTGTGCCTCAAGCAGCGACTTCGGCAGGAGGAGACAGTACTCAAGTTTCAAGAAAAAACCAGAGAGAACAAGGAAGAATCACATACACCTGTACTCAACACCACACGACGTACTCAACCCCAACAAAGGAACTCAACACCACACAAGGTACTTAGTATTCCGGGGCCTTGTATAATTACCATCATAACAGGTACACACGCTGGCCTATTGCGACTCCTGGACAGTGAGGGCTGTGTGACGCGTGCGTAAGTGGCCATAATGACGCGGATGTGGCCATTATTACGCGACTATCAAGCTCCTCCTCCACGGCGTAGATAGATAGAGAGAGATAGATAGATAGTGCAGGTAAAATGCATGAACTTGTAGCAGCTAAAACGAGTCATGCAGAAACGAGAGTTAAAATACACTCCATGTTAAACGCTTCTTGGAGTGAAACCGATACTTCTTAGCTAAGGAATGACGCACCCACGCACGCACATACATCGGATAAAAATAAACGAGATAAATTGGCAAGAGGTTCCAAGTTGAAGGCTATTGAGCTCCTCCCACTCGTCGCCAACCCACCAATCAGAGACAGGCCTATGACGTCACCTGTCGCCATCCCACCTCCATGACGTCACCTCCAGTTCGCCAATCACACACACAGGCCTCTGACGCCATCGCCCATCTCCCAATCAAAGAGGAGTTTATGGCGCCATTCCAACTCATGAGTGACCAGCTCGACCGGTCGGCGGAAAATATATACATTTACTCTGTTACAAATTGATTACTTACGGGCAGGAGTTAATGACGAAACTTGA
>CAUDMG010001926.1:2385000-2470000 GCA_958450375.1 Homarus gammarus
GAGAGAGAGAGAGAGAGAGAGAGAGAGAGAGAGAGAGGCATCAATTTTATTGGGTTGGCCAGCAGGGGATTCCGTTACTACTGGAGCGGTAGCGGTAAAAGCACCCCTCCATCACCACTACCCCCACCACTATCTCCCTCACTCCTCCAACACGCAATTCAGGTGCTTCTTGGGGCTCCTCAGGGCTCTCCGGGGATCCCTCCTGCCTTACACAAACTGTTTACCTCTCTCTCATATTTTTCTTTGGTCATTGTGGATTTTCAAAAGGGATTAATTCACACCTTTTCTCCCCTTCCTTCTCCCCCTTTATTCCTTCTCCTCCTTTCCGGTTGTGTTTGTTTACCCTCCTCGGTGGGCCCTGGATGCCAATGGGGAGGGAAGCACTCTTTAATGGATAAGGGAGGGTGGCACTAATGGGGAAGGGAGATGGCACTAATGGGGAAGGGAGATGGCACTAATGGGGAAGGGAGATGTCACTAATGGGGAAGGGAGATGGCACTAATGGGGAAGGGAGATGTGCACTAATGGGGAAGGGAGATGGCACTAATGGGGAAGGGAGATGGCACTAATGGGGAAGGGAGATGGCACTACTGGGGAAGGGAGATGGCACTAATGGGGAAGGGAGATGGCACTAATGGGGAAGGGAGATGGCACTAATGGGGAAGGGAGATGGCACTAATGGGGAAGGGAGATGGCACTCTTTAATAACCAAAGAATAATGAATAACAAAACCATAATCCTGAATAATATTGAGAAAAAAAGAACATCACATTAACAGTGTATAATTTCCCTCTCCTCCTCTATATTCCCCAGTGGTAAAGCATAGTGACCCGCCTCTCCTTATTTAACTGCTAGTGTGCTTCGAATGTGAGGGAATCTTGACTACTGAGTGTAAGTTTAATGTAACCAGTGACTTAAATTCTCAGCCGTCCTCGTTTACTTAACACTAATAATTTTCTTTACACTTAAATTTAATTACTTAGGCCTACTTATATTCACGTAATTAGCCTATAATCTCCATAGGTCTATTTAAATCCAGTTAGATCTATTTACACTATTTTGTTTAAATTTTAATTATAACACAAAATTACCAAGATAATTATCATCATAATGGGGAAGGGAAGAGGGGAAAAGGGAGAGGAAATGTGGGGAAGGAAGGGGAGAGGGAAAGGGAAGAGAGGAGAGGGAAGAGAGGAGGGGAAAGAGAAGAGGGGACGAGAAAAGGGAAACTTAAACGCATGATAAAGTAATGATCCACCCCACCTCCCTCTACCCACCCACAACATCATGAATTCGCCCTTCAACTGTTCAAACAATTTCCTTCATTCTGAAACAACAACACAATTCACAAACTACATCACACAAATACAGAGACATGGTAGTGAATACAGCGTTAGTGTGACCAACCATATTAGGGGATTACATACTGTACTGCTATCATGTTTTTATTGCTGTATCATGTAGGCATCATTTTTCCCTTGCACTTAAAAGACACACACGAGTAGACAAACAAAGACACAGTCAACTTGGGAGATAAACATGAGGGTAGATGAAGACTGTACCTATAGTGATCTGAAAGTTACTCTCTGGCTGCCATTGTCTCCCGGGCCACAGTAGTAGTGAAATATGGCGTCAGGTAACGGGACGTGCCAGGTAGGTCCGAGGCCAAGGAAGGGGTAAAGGGGCGAGGTTGAGGATGACGAGAAGGATGAGGAGGAGGGTGGGTAAGGTAAGGGTGATGGCCACACGTACACTGACCATCAAGCCAGACTGCAAGGAATGGGAGAAAACGCCACAGCTTCTATCAACAACTGTCTTGGGGGTTCCTCCTTCGTCCAGTTCTGGACTCCTGAGGGAGGAGGCACCAGCAACACTGCACCGGCATGAGGTGTGGTAGGCCTCAGTTGGTCCATCACTGTGATGAACGCCCTTCCTCGTCGGCGTCTTTTGGTGTTGAGAAACTGATTCATCATCTCTCTTATTAAGGCGTTGGCTCCTCAGCCTCTCCCCACCATCTTGCTCTTCTCCTGCAATTGTTTGGATACTTAGCTCTTCATCACCCACCCCGAGGCGAGGTCTTCTTCTATATTCTTCCTAGCTTTCTGGAATCTTCTCAGAAACTAGCTCCCTACTAGTACAATCACCCTTGGATACTACCCCTATCACTAGCAAGAGCCTTCTTTTAAAGACTACCAATGTTAGATAGTGGGAGTCCGCTGGGCATAAGACCTTCGTATCACGAGCCTAAATGGTCTGTTGGCCATCCTTAGTGGGGCTCTCTGGCTGATCATCCCTCGAGGCCTTTTGGGGGTGTCAGATGGGGTGAGGGTAGGACAGGTTTGTTTAGGATATATATGGGTGGACACAGTTAAGAGAGGTCAGGCTACATATAGGTTACAACTGGTTTAAGTATTCTTGGCTACCCAAGTATTTCTTTGCTCCAGTTTGGCTACAGCGCAGTGGTGGTGGCTGGAGCTGGCAGATGAAAGAGGTCGTCCGGTTATATCGCGAGTAATCTGAAGCAAGAAAATGTGTGTGTCTGTGTCCAGTATGTATATTAATAATAGGTACGATGTAGCACAGTATTAGTGATGTGCACGTGTGTGATCAGTGTACATATTGTGAGCGAATAGTAAGGATAGAGGGTGAGTCGTGTACACAGTGTGAGTAGTGAGGATAGTGTGAGTTGTGTACACAGTGTGAGTAGTGAGGATAGAGTGCGAGTTGTGTACACAGTGTGAGTAGCGTGCACTGTGGGTGTGACGACCCGTTACACCGGTCTACATCGGGCCGGCCAACCGTCGCCGTGACGTCACTGAGAGCACATCCAATCAAGAAGCTTCCCGCCCGCTGCTAAGACTCTCATTTTATGCACATCTCTCGCGCTTTAAAAACACGATGTTCCAGTCTCCTTAAAACACCCTGAAGAAGGCTTGAGGAATATCAGAGATTTAATTTACGTGTACTTTGTAATTCAAAATGACTAGTAGAATTATTGGCTCGCAGTACGGCGGCAAAATAGAGAACAGCTTCCAAGGTTCAAAATACTGGTCGTTGTCACCTGTTCTTGGGCGAGCGTCCCCCCACAGAGGCACCACCCCGAGATAAGGTCACGGCGTAAAAACATCTCTCGTGTTTGGTAGCTACTGTACTGTGGTCAAGCAGCTCCCTAAATGGTAATTCTAAACTTACTTTACGAGGGACGACTTACGATCTGAAACCTTTACTAATGAAGTTCGGTCCATTTACCTGGATTTAAACATTACAGTAAATAAACATGAGAGTAAACAAACATATCAAAATATAAAAAATAAATCAATAAATGGACAAAATGAAACTAACAAAACTCAAGAACAGAGAAGAAAAGAATTACCTCGGCAACAGTCATATAAACATTACGAGTTAACGTTCATAAAGCCACCTCTCTCTTGCCCTCCGTCGCCTCCCAGCCTCGACCGTTGGCCTTCAAGATAACTTGTAATGATACCTTACGACGCCGCCAGGGGTGAGGTCAGGCTAGGTCATGAGTCTCACGAGGAGCCTTCTCCTTCCATGTTGTGTGGGAGGGAGGGAGGGGGGGGGGGGGCATTTAACCAAGCTTCCACTTTTACAAGACCACAGTTATCTTTCTTCTTTTCAGTCCCAGTGAAGAATATGGTTGAGGGAAGCTGTCCTTCTGCCCCCCCCCCCCCACCCCCACCCTCACTGTGTGGTCTAATCAGGGAAGCCATCCTCGTGTACTAAGATATCTACACTGTTCCTCATCCTCCATTAAGCTACACTGATGAGCAGACTTGAAGCAACAAAAGGAAAATTGGTTCGATATGTTACAACGTCTCCACTAAAAGAGTTAATTTAGTTCCTGATTTAGCGAAGCGATATCCAGCAGTGCTCACCTCCGCCGCCTGATGGGTCTTGGCACAGCTCGAGAAATCACCATTGTCGCCGCTAATGACTGCCGCAGGTCCCCGCAAGTGATCATTTAGCAGCTGATCATCTTATTTGACCCTTAAAGGAGTTCTCTTATCGTGTGATTAGTTAGCCACACGAGAGTCATTCTGCCACTGTCCACATGTAGACTTGCTGACGCTACCCACCAACTCCTCCCTTACTGATTGCTTTATCTCCTTTACCGAAGAACTGGTCCGGGACAAACAACACCGCTCTCATATGCCCATACCTGACGATGGGACGAATTTACTTACTACAGCCCTTAAGAAATCCCACTAAGATTGTTATGAAACGATTATTTTTTTTATGTTTTGGAAAGAGCGGTGGTGTTTAATTTACTGATTTGCCGGATAGTGAGACATTTTCGTGTTTGTATAGGTTAGGTTAGGTTGTCCGACAGTAAGTGAGACATTTTCCGGTTTGTAGTGGTTGATCCGTTAGGCAAGGAGTTTGTGTGTTGGGGCAAGGTTATGTACAGTAGATCTAGTAATTGGACAACCATCTTGCGGGAGACGAGAGAGTTTCTTAGGTAATAATCTGGCGGTAGATCATTACCCTTCAAAATGTAATTAATCCTTATCTTAGGCTCAATGATCTGCCGTATAGTGTTGGAGTCTCACACGCCGGATGATAAGAGGCTCCAGGACTAGCTGTTACCAATCGACCGTTGTTCTCGTCCAGGTGAGGCCAAAACCCGTCCTCAAGAAGTTTTAATCTTCCACTGCCCGCGGCCAAGCTTGGTTAGTATAGCAGGAACAATTAAGATCTGAGGCGATAGTGTCATGGTGGTTTTCCAGCTGCTTGATTCAGGCGGTGACAAGAGACGCTAATAATGATAAAACTATCGACATTGACCATAACCCGCGTGAACAGAAGCGTGAAATAGGTATTATGTAAGGGGATGAAGGGGGATGAAGGGGATGAAGGGTGAAGAAGGGGATGAAGGGTGAAGAATGGGATGAAGGGTGAAGAAGGGGATGAAG
Organism: Homarus gammarus; assembly: GCA_958450375.1. Lineage (NCBI taxonomy): Eukaryota > Metazoa > Arthropoda > Malacostraca > Decapoda > Nephropidae > Homarus > Homarus gammarus. Next base: position 2,389,935 of record CAUDMG010001926.1, read on the forward strand.
GGTGAAGGGTGAAGAAGGGGATGAAGAGTGAAGACAGCGCCTGTGTGTGGGTTCCCTAACATAGAGGACTGAATCTTAAATGAAGAGGTTAACGAGACCAGGTGTATCCATGAGATATGCTGATAATATATACATTAGTAATCAACCTGGTTACCTGGGCCACTACACCAAAGAAAGACCTACCGAACTTATGGATGATTTAGGACCGTAGCGTAAGAACAGCGCCAGCACTAGCAATCATCGGTGTTTACTCCCCACCTGTAACTCGTGTGAAAACTACGCCAGACGAACGTTGGCTCTCATCAATGGTAATTATTAAAACTATAGAGGAGAACCTGTAATTGTGACGACCTTTAAAAATATTCGTCTACATAAACAAGTCACTTTATGGTTCTGGACGACAAGGTAATAAAATAATATTCTGCAACTCATAATAAGCCTAAGGTGTACCTAGGTTAGGGTCATGTGGTTAGATTAGGTTTAATGTTTACTACACGAACTGGGTCATTAAGGAAAAACAAGTCCAACACGACCTTCCCGGCGGCCCGAGGCTGGACCACGAAGATTCACCGTGTTGACGCTCTCACGGTGATGTGCTGCACAAGGCCACCTCACAGCAGGACCGGTGGTGTGCTGCAGAAGGTCACCTCACAGCAGGACCGGTGGTGTGCTGCAGAAGGCCACCTCACAGCAGGACCGGTGGTGTGCTGCACAAGGCCACATCACAGCAGGACCGGTGGTGTGCTGCACAAGGCCATCTCACAGCAGGACCGGTGGTGTGCTGCACAAGGCCACCTCACAGCAGGACCGGTGGTGTGCTGCACAAGGCCACCTCACAGCAGGACCGGTGGTGTGCTGCACAAGGCCACCTCACAGCAGGACCGGTGGTGTGCTGCAGAAGGCCACCTCACAGCAGGACCGGTGGTGTGCTGCACAAGGCCACCTCACAGCGGAGGAACCATCCGGGTATAAACAGTCTAATCACTGAAGAGAAATCGATAACACCGAGTTACCCAATTATAGGCGGTGATTAGAAGCCTGGCGTGACCTGTTATGTCAAGGTGCACTAATGGCGGATTACCTGCTGGTCATCTACATACAGAAGACCTGAGATAAAGAGCAAATGACGCTGTGTTGTGTTGCTTCATGGAGGCCCCGAGACGCTGGCCAAAACACCTGAAGTAATTAAGGTGAAACTAATCATATGTACTGTGTAGGACTAGTAAGGGGGGGGGGGGGGACGACAAGGTGTATTCCATCAGGTGGGCTATGGCGTCGAAAAATGACATCTTGATCTGCCCATTACCTACCCAGTCCTTTCTCGGCGCCTCACCCCCTGTTCAGTCGAGATCTCCAGCGAGTCTGACTTGTACACGAGAAACAAAACACCACTACAACCATCTACTAATGGGAGGATATACAACTCTCTCTCTCTCTCTCTGTTTGTTCCGATGTTATTCTCTGACCTCCGAAGGCCTTACGTCACCGGTGGGGTTGGAGAGGGGTGGGGGGAAGGGGGTTAGACGTGAGTGACGTGACCTAGCCAACCTTGACTCCTGCTGACTCCTCCTTTAAACGTTTCCACGCTCTTAACGCAGCTCTCACGCTCTCAGAACGTAATCATTATTATTTCAACGTTGTTTCCACGCTCTTCATACCTTTACGCTCCGGACAGCTTCGTGATCTCAACGCCGAATTACTTCTAAAGCGTTTACACTGTCAACGTTTCAACGCTCTCCACCCCCTACCACTCTGGAGCCCCTAGCACCCTCCAGTCCCCAGCACTCTCCAGTCCCTAACCCCCCCAGTCCCTAGCACCCTCTAGACTCTAGCACCCTCCTCCCCACCTTTCCTTTCACCAAATCATCTATAACTCTACCCCTCCCCTTTATCTATTGACCCCGCCCCTCACAACCACGCCTACACGGCCGCAGGAGTCTTTGGCGTAGAAAGGGTCGGGTCTTAGCCATTAACCTCTCCCGACGTTCTGCCTCACCACCATGTACTAGGGGAGGGGAGGGGTGGAGGGGTGGAGGTTACTAGTCGCTGGAGGGTACAAGATAGTGAAGGGTATTACAGGTGAGGGAAACATTTGCACCACAAGAGGAACAACCGGTGCCTGGAGAATGAATGAAACACATAATGAAACTCTTTTGAGGTCAGGTGAGGTGAAGCAGCAGCTCTCTCAATCACCTGTCAATTAACCTACATTATGAAACTACCTTGTGTGTGTGTGTGTGTGTGTGTGTTAATGATGTATTAAGGTAACTTGTTCCATTCCGAATTACTAGTTACTTAATCCCCATCCTTCATTTAATTCTCTCTAATATAAACCCATTGTTATGAGTCACGTTTGTTATGTTTTCATTTGGATGCTGAGATCATATCGCCCCTCACTCGACCCTCACTCGACCCTCATTCGACCCTCACTCGTCGTATCTTAAATATATGCAAATTCACTTTTCTTATCCGTCTCTATATGGAAGGTTCATTAATGCTCAAAATCGATCTTTATCATTATTCTTCGTATGTTGTCAAGTGAAGTATTATCCATTCTGTAATAAGGTGATCGAAGCTTAATAGCATAATCCAAGTGAAGTCTTATTAACGTTATTATTCCTCTTAATAATACTCAAAGGTGTAAATCGAGGTATTTCTCTTGGTTTGATAAGTATAATTAGTTCGTTTCCCTGATTATAAGACTTCAGTAACCTGATAGTCTTCTCACATTCACGTGTATCTTTTATTTATATAACGAAGTTGACAGTTTTCCTCCTTTTTTGCCTTTTCCAATCTTAATTTTTCCCCTTTTCCCTTTTCCAGTCTTAAAAATATGTTTCCATTAACAGAATTTTCCCGTAAAAACTTACTTCAGTCATCATGTGTTCATATCTAATATTCCCCTTAAGTCTAGGAGCTAATTTTGTCTTCAGTATATTTTACCCATGTTGCTGTTTACGTCTATACTGAGATCGTTTACGTACACTCGCCCCCCAAAAAAGTATCTTTACGGAGGTGATTGATGAATGTCAGAATGAACACTGCGACTCCTGTTGTCTCGGTAGTGTTGTCAAAAGTCTTCGTCCGTTGTGTCATATTGTCTCATACAAAATCGTTAAGATACTTTTTGGAGCGAGTGATTATATGAATGAAGTGGGCAGCCTTTTACTCCCCCTTCCCTCTCCCTACGCACACGCACAATCAACCTTCATCAGCTGATTCCAGGTAGCTCCCATCATAACAAACGAGCACCTGATAAGACAAGGGGAGGTGAGGTGATCGCATATGGTGGTAGGGGAGCCAACAAAGGGGTAGGTGAATCAGGTGAAGACACTGTAGGACAAGTGAGTTCAGGTTAGCCAGAGTTGGAGGGACTTGGGGGCCGGGGCAGCGAAGGTAGGGGTTGGATAAGAGGCTGGGGACCGGATAGGAGACTGAGGACTAGAGAGGAGGCTGGGGGCTGGATATGAGACGGGGATGGGTAGGAGGTTCTGGGGACGAGGCCTTGGGAAGTGAAGGTACAGTGTTTGATAGAGGGTAGGGTGCTGGATAAGAGGCACGGTCAGGACTGGGACGTTCAGGGCACAATTAATGTCGTTTGCAGGGGGTTTAGGAGCCCCTGCAGCCTCTTCTACGGGTAGTCTCCTCACCAGTAAGACTCGTTCTACAGGGTCATGGAGCTGAGAGATGGAGAGAAAGGAAGTGGGATGAAGAGGAAGATAAAGAAGGATATGAGAGGGAGGGATATAGAAAAAGAGGGAGGGGGGTAAGAAAGGATAAATGGGGACGAGGGAAGGAGGTAAGGAAGGGTTAAGTCGGAGGAGGAGGAGATAGGTAGGAAGGGATACAGGAAGAAAAGGGAAGAAGGGAGGCTGGGTGCCCTACCCACAGTGCAACGTCCAAAGCCATGACTTGGAACTCTGTTTCCTCATTAATATTCTGCACCAACCACCCCGCCACCCTCTCCTCTGCCCACCCAACCATCATCTCCACAGCCCACCCCACCACCCTTTCCACCGCCCACCCCGCCACCTTTTCCACCACCCACTCCCCTACACCCCCCCCCCACCACCGCCCACCCTACCACTATTCTACCCTCCTCACTTAACCCCCCCCCCACCACCCACACCAAGAGGTTCCTAAGATTCGATTTTACCCCAACATACCTATAGTGTCTTTCCTTGTCTCGGGTAACGTCCACGCAACACCTGAGATCAGTAACCCTCTATTATTACACAGTGTGTGAAGGTCATTATATCCCAGGTGAAGTTCTGAGCCCGGCACAGGAGGGGAGAAGACACTGTTATCGGTACACGTGTAATTCACTCAACTTTTTTATTGTCTTGTTGGAATCTTGGTCACACACACACACACACACACACACACACACACACATAAACTAAGTTGTTTATATCATGAGCTCGAAGCACTTAACCACAAGATAACTGCAGATATTTGATGGTTCATAACTTGAGTGAATGTGTCAACTACGACTGATTTATCAGAAAAGTTGATCACTGATCAGTGTGAACAGAAAGTTGCAAGTCGGTGTGGAGCTGGTCTGGTAGGGGAGTGGGGAGGTGTGAGGACATTTAAGAAGTGTATCCTATTAATATCAGACAGAGAAGACAGATAGACAGACAGACAGACAGACACAATTCTAATAGTTCCTCCGATTTTCCCAGTTGGACAAGCAATTCTTAATACACTGGCCTTGGGCGAGAAGCCTTGAAAGATAGTAGGGGCTTGTGGCCAGCAGTGTGGGCCCTGGGAGGGGGTGCGAAACCCGGGTTGTTGTGGAGACTTTCCGCTGGTAGGCCGTCCACCATGAGAGCGTCACGTCCCAGCAGCAGGCCGTCACCAGTGGGGGGTTATCACTCCCAGGTACCGCTCCGGGCACCTGGCCTCTCCCGGGTACCTCACCTATGGTACGCTGATACCCCCACACGAGCTTTATATCCCATGTATATATACCGATCCTTTGAGCGGTATACCTATAGTTTTGCTGTAATTGGTGTCTACGGTACGTGTTATGGTATACTGAAGGTGATCTTTAAGGACGTATTTCTTATCTGCCGCCACAGGGGTCCTTGGTGGGTGTGTTCTCTGGTGTGCTACAAGAGTCTCTCAGGAAACGTGTTACACAATACAGCAAAACTCCTCTGCCATATGACAAGACTGTATCACCCCTCAGGTCTCCGCCTTCTAATCCAGGTTCCCCCAGGGGCGGTACGGAGACGTGACTGCCAAATTCTATCAGGGTGGCTCCCCAGGGGTGCTGCCAGGCGGGAGAGGAGTCGTGTTGTGTTCGACGCCAATGTAAAGGTTAGCCGGAGAAAGGGTCGTGCTTCGTCCATCGTCTGGTTAAGGCCTATTGGTGGGTCGTCTTACGTTCGATAATACGTAAAGGCTCACTACTGGAGGGTCGTATTGTGTCAGACAACTGGTGTAGGTCTACTGACGGAGGGGTCATGGTATGTTCATTGCATCCATCGTTTGGTTAAGGGCTATACTGGGTAAGGTCTTCTTTATGTCCGATAACTGGTGGAGTGGTTGTGCCCGTGGAGGCTGCGACACCCGACACACAAGAGTCGCCAAACCAGCCACCAGGAATCCCAACTTCAAAATCACTGAAGTACTAAAACTCGTGCAAGCAGACTGGCCTTCTCTCCCATATTATTTTTTTCTTCTCGGTTCAGGATGGGGACAACTCCGTACACGACCAGAAGATGACGTCGAGGAAATACCAACAACACAGAGGAACGTGAGAGAGGAGTGTGACCCGAGGCTGTGTGGTGGCGAGGAGGATGAGTGGTGGCCAAAATCTTGCTCCAGACAATTAAGCCTAACTTTTAGTGGTGCTAACACTTCATCCTTCCTCCATATTCGGCGCTACCACTGACGACCACAACAGTTGTTAACGCTCAGGTAATACCAAAATATTCACCTAACGTTCATTTAAGACCTAGGAACACAATCATTCAACTTGGCAAACTCTGCCCAAGCAAAAAGAGGCAGTAAATTCACCTGCAAAAAAAAGTACAGACACTCCCACCATTGAGAGGAACACCACCGCTGCCACCCTCCTCCTGCCCTCCACACTTGGTTCACATCCACCTGAGAACACCGCACCCCTCCTGTGATATCGTCCCAATAATCGCGAACATATTACCCAAATAATTCCTCTTATTGGGTCATTCAACAAGTCGTCAGTCTACCACTACCCCACACCAGCGACCGCACACACGTTACAAGATAAACATTTCCCTCCCCTACGACTTAAGTTACGTCACCACCACCAAGTACAGTCCGTGAGGCGTTATGAGTACGTGTTTCCCAGAGTGAGGTTCCGATACATCTTATAAACCACAGTAACCACACCGCACAGCAAACACCCAAATCAGCAACACTGGAGGGAGGAATCATTATGTTACGACTATGAGGAGAGGAACGGTACGGGTAAATGCAGGCTAAAAAAAAAAAAAAAAATTATGTAACTACACCTTTTGGATTAAGACTATAGCCAGGGGACACATACTGACACATGAGGGTCACCTCACCTCACCTCACCTCACACCAAAATTTTCTCTTCAGTGAGTTAGCCATATACACTCTGATATATAGGGTCTAATTCGCTATAACCACGACCACACTACCCTGTCAGGCTGTCACAACCACACTATCCCACCACCACCAAATACACCTTGAATATTACCCTCACCTAACCACACTACCCCTCCACCAATACCACACCCTGAACCAACCACACCACCTGAGCGAACCACCTCACATAATTTAGGCTTGGACAACAGCCATTCTCCAGCCTCCCAGTTTCCTGTGCCTCGCCCTCCCAACATTCCTGCAGGAGTTGGTGATGGTTGTGTCCAGAGCCTTTGTTCCACCACTACTACCACCATTATTACAACCAGTACTACCACCATCATTACAACCAGTACTACCACCAGCATTACCACCAGTACTACCACCATCATTACAACTAGTACTACCACCATCATTACCACCATCATTACCACTAATAATAACAATGGTTGCCACTCGTGTAACGAGGATGGCCAGTCCTAGGGCCATCGAGGCGTGAATTTGTTTAAGGTGTAGAAGCTGTCGCCAACACAACAACCACACCCTGAGTTAACGAGTTGCATGACCCAGTGTCAAGGAATAGTCCGAGAAGACCGGCCAACTCGCCGACCGCACTGGCTAACCATTACCTCGGAATATGATCCGCAAATTCATTAACAACCATGTCCCTAATTACTGCTGGGTAGACAGAGGCAAATGGTGTAAAGAAACTTGCCCACAGTTTCACCCTGCCCGGGGATCGAACCCGGGTCCACTCACTTGCGAGGTGAGCATGTTGATCATTACACCATCACTACCACTACCACCACCACCACCACCTGTTAGCATTCCTTGTGTAATACTAAGAGAAAAAAAGAAAAAAAAAAGAAAGAAAGAAAGAAAGAAAGAAAGAAAATAAACCCTAACACACCCACCACACTCATCACCCCACAAACCCCTGCACCTTTTCCCCAGACCATCGACTCCTCGGTGACCCAGGCAGGTAAGACAAACATTCACGGACACGTACTTTTACCCCCCCCCCCCCCCACTACCCCCCACGAGGAGGAGGAAATGACTTGGAGGTATTTCCCGAGAGAGAGAGAGAGAGAGAGAGAGAGAGAGAGAGAGAGAGAGAGAGAGAGAGAGAGAGAAACGTACACTTTTTCTAGGCTTGTGTTTACCCACATAATACTGCTCAATTCACTGGGATTTTCAGTTCCTTGATGAAGAAAGACTGCCAAGGCCGTAGCGTGGGGTTCAGGCGTCCAGATAAATAATAATAATAATAATAAAACTCAATAAGATATCTAGCCTTCAATAACCTGTAATTATTATTATTTTTTAAAACCATGAATTTAATTACATAAGATTAGTAATAAAGTCAAGCTAAATCACAGTATAATCCGACATTACGGATTTCCCCATCGACACGTAAATTACTAAATAGATTTCGGTTTATTATTCTGTAATTACCCAATGAGACGTAAGGCAACACTCCATAACGCCAGCACTCCTGTCGATACCGGTCACGTAAGTACAGTCGCCTGCATTTACACCTGGTACAGTCTCTCGAGGTGTTTTGTGAGATGTGGCAACGTTGTGGAATATGTATCTAGGTTCATTGGGGGCCATTCCGGGAGCTTTAATACGATGTAAACAAACACAGCGGTGCCACATCTAACAAAAAGCGTCAATACAATGTAAACAAACTCAGTGGTGCCACATCTCACAAAACACCCCAGGCACTGTACTAGGTATAATTGCAAGTGACTGTACATTACAGGTAAGAGCAAGGAGGAGATACAGGTGATGTGCTGATGTAAACAATGGAAGATAAACACACAGGTAATTTATGGCGACGAGGAATAAACATTATGTTGAGTCTTAAGTGTTCTGCGTTTACTAGTTGGTTCTGTGGGGGTTTAAGTGTGAATAATCTGTTTTTATTATAACTGAACAGTGCCTCGCTTATGTGTGTCTCCTATAAGTGTGTCTCCTATAAGTGTGTCTCCTATAAGTGTGTCTCCTATAAGTGTGTCTCCTATAAGTGTGTCTCCTATAAGTGTGTCTCCTATGAGTGTATCTCCTATAAGTGTGTCTCCTATAAGTGTGTCTCCTATAAGTGTATCTCCTATAAGTGTATCTCCTATAAGTGTGTCTCCTATAAGTGTGTCTCCTATAAGTGTATCTCCTATAAGTGTATCTCCTATAAGTGTGTCTCCTATAAGTGTGTCTCCTATATATGTGTCTCGTTTAAGTGTCTCCTATAAGTGTGTCTCCTATATATGTGTCTCGTTTAAGTGTCTCCTGTAAGTGTGTCTCCTATAAGTGTCTCCTATATATCTGCCTCGTTTAAGTGTGTCTCCTATAAGTGTCTCTCCTATAATTGTCTCGTTTAAGTGTCTCTCCTATAAGTGTGTCTCCTATAAGCGTGTCTCGTTTAAGTGTGTCTACTATCGGTGTATCTCGTTTAAGTGTCTCTCCTATAAGTGTGTCTCTTATAAGCGTGTCTCGTTTAAGTGTGTCTCCTATAAGTGAAGGGTCAAAGATTGCCCTCAGGTGAACAACTGTGTTAACGACAACTCACTGTGTCACCTGTACAACAACCTCTAATTACCTGTAGATGTTCCGTGTTTTACTGTGATTAAGAGTACAGTTCGTCTCCGAGTGAGTGAGTGACTGACTGGAGTATGTGAGTGAGTGAAAAACCAGTCACTCGCCCAGTCCATCCACACTCAGGCGATGGTCACAGCGCTGTACATGTCCTCCTATTGACCAAACAGACCAGCGTCATCATAACACAAGGGGGAATAATTAACACACGTACGGACACCAGCGGCTACCTGGCCTACCTGCCTCACTACCCTCCGCCTTTCCATACAGAGAGGAGAGGAGAGGAGAAGAAAGGGAAGGAAAGGAAGAGTAGAAAGGGGAAGGAAGGGAAGAGGAGAGAAGTGGGAAGGGAGGAAGATGGATTGGAAGAGGAGAGAGGGAAGGAGAGGAGGAAGGTGACCACGTATATAGCTTATGCCAGCTATAAACAACATGATACCTACCTCCTCACAACGGGACGCACCACTCGCAGTACCGTTAACAAAAACAGTGGGACTCCACCCTTGTATGTTGACCTGGGAGTGATTCTGACCCTTGTATGGTGACCTGGGAGTGATTCTGACCCTTGTATGGTGACCTGGGAGTGATTCTGACCCTTGTATGGTAACCTGGAAGTGATTCTGACCCTTGTATGGTGACCTGTGAGTGATTCTGACTCCTTGTATGGTGACCTGGGAGTGATTCTGACTCCTTGTATGGTGACCTGGGAGTGATTCTGACTCTTGGTAACCTGGGAGTGATTCTGACTCTTGGTAACCTGGGAGTGATTCTGACTCCTTGTATGGTGACCTGGGAGTGATTCTGACTCCTTGTATGGTGACCTGGGAGTGATTCTGACTCCTTGTATGGTAACCTGGGAGTGATTCTGACCTCCAACTGAAAGGATCCTCCCCATATAGGATAACTGAAGGACCTGTGTATGGTAACCTGAACACCTGAAGCCCCTCCTGTATGGTAACCTGAACACCTGAGCTCCCGCCCAGCACTTATGTATGGTAATCTAGTCACCTGCATGGTTCCACAACTAATTACGACGACCATGGTAGGTATATGGTCTATGCAGTGGGCGTGGTGGTAGTGGATAGTAGTGGGCGTGGTAGTGGATGGTAGTGGGGGGAGGGGGGGTTGCCGCCCATGCATGACTGGCCAGAATACGTCACTCTAAGAAATCTCAAGTCTTTTGCATTTCTCATGGTCCAGTGAAAGGCATGACTCGTTCCTTTCATTACCTACTATGATGTGTTGTAGTTATGAGTACACTACAACACCCAGACAAGTTAATGGTGTAGCTCTAGTACTCATGGTGTTGTAGTTATGAGTACACTACAACACCCAGACAAGTTAATGGTGTAGCTCTAGTACTCATGGTGTTGTAGTTATGAGTACACTACAACACCCAGACAAGTTATAGGTCTAGCTCTAGTACTCAACTAACTGTGGGGCAACTAAAGAAGACGGGTACTCGGTATAGCAGCCAGTTACCTGTAAAATTACCTGACATCACTACTAATTACTACTACCTGCGCCATCACAAGCCATTGACTCCACCACTTCACTAACTTCAGGTCACATTATATTGACGTCTTTAAGGGGAATATAGGTGATGGTTCTTCTTCAGGTAAACAATAGAATCCTCAGGTAAACAATAGAACCCTCAGGTAAACACAACAGAACCCTCAGGTAAACAATAGAACCCTCAGGTAAACAATAGAACCCTCAGGTAAACACAATAGCTCCTCTTTTCACCTATAAAAAAGGTAGCGACGGCGATGGTTGTGGTGATGGCGTTGGTGGTGATGATGGTGATGATGTGGTGGTGGTGATGTTAGTGATGTGGTGGTGATAGTGCTGGTGGAAGGATATATGGTGTTCGTTGTGGTGATGGTGGTGGTGGTGGTGGTGATGGTGTGGGCCGATTGGATCTTTTTAAAAACGTGTTCCTGGCTCCTGTAGGACGGGGAGCCGGGCAGCTGACGCCGTGACCAGGGGCAGGGATATGAGAGAGAGAGAGAGAGAGAGAGAGAGAGAGAGAGAGAGAGAGAGAGAGAGAGAGAGATAACGCTTAAGGGAGGATGAGGAACAAGCAGGTTAAGGTGGATTTTTTGAATACGGGGAACTTTGTGTTTAAAGGCCTGGTGCTTAAGGGCAGGTAAGCATGTAGGTAGACAGGTGAGCAAGTAGGTAGGTAGGTAGGTAGACAGGTGAGCAAGTAGGTAGGTAGACAGGTGAGCAGGTAAGCAGAAACATACCTGTACATTCGTCAAGACTGTTGTACCTGGACTGTACTCAAGCCATACCTATTGTCAACACGAGAGTCACAACACCAACTTACCTGGAAAAGGAAGGAAAAATAATGTAAGGGAAAAACAGTAAACATTGACTATAATAATAATAATAATAATAATAATAATAATAATAATAATAATAATAATGATGATAAAAATAATAATAATAATAATAATAATAATAATGATAATAATGATAATAATAATAATAATAATAATAATAATAATAATAATAATAATAATGATGAGAATAATAATAATAATAATAATAATAATGATAATGATGATAAAAATAATAATAATAATAATAATAATAATAATGATAATAATGATAATAATAATAAATAATAATAAATAATAATAACATATATACTATTAAAAAAAGCACTAATCAATAATTTCCTTCGTTATAAAAACAATATAATAAAAAACTAAATGAATCCTACTATATTTCGTAAAAACAAAAACAAAGTATTAACAAAAAAAAAAATAGGAATTTCCTTAACTTATGGCTCAACACACCAACAAGCGCCCCCCCCCCCCCCCAACATACATAAACACATACACGTACACACAAACACACCTTGGTAGAGTATTGCTTGGGAGTTCCTGACTAAGAATAAAATTACTACAACTTCCGCACTCACTCCTGTCATCCAGTAAACAATGTGAAGAACCACCCTGATCCCACCCCGTCCCTAAACACGACGATGGTGGAAGGTTACAAACGTTTACATGGAAAAGACAAACGTTTATATCAGAGGAGTTCACAAACGTTTACATCCGAGGTCACAAACAATGGCCCATCTAGTTCTTCTTATCATGCCATTACATTACATAGTCAAAGGAGACACACCTGATATATGACCACAATTAAGAAGAGGTAGGATGAGGTGAGAGATGGAGTAAGGAGGAGTAGGATATTAGGGTGTAAGGAGGAGGGGAGGACGAGGAGGATGTGAGGTGAAGGAAGAATCTTGATAACGAATAAGAGTAGAGCAGGACGAAGCGAGGGGAAGGAGAGGTGGGAAGGAGGAGAGGTGGGAAGGAGGAGAGGTAGGAAGGAGGAGAGGTGGGAAGGAGGAGAGGTGGGAAGGAGGAGAGGTAGGAAGGAGGAGAGGTGGGAAGGAGGAGAGGTAGGAAGGAGGAGAGGTGGGAAGGAGGAGAGGTGGGAAGGAGGAGAGGTAGGAAGGAGGAGAGGTGGGAAGGAGAGGTGGGAAGGAGGAGAGGTAGGAAGGAGGAGAGGTGGGAAGGAGGAGAGGTGGGAAGGAGGAGAGGTGGGAAGGAGGAGAGGTGGGAAGGAGGAGAGGTGGGAAGGAGGAGAGGTGGGAAGGAGGAGAGGTAGGAAGGAGGAGAGGTAGGAAGGAGGAGGTGGGAAGGAGGAGAGGTGGGAAGGAGGAGAGGTGGGAAGGAGGAGAGGTGGGAAGGAGGAGAGGTGGGAAGGAGGAGAGGTAGGAAGGAGGAGAGGTAGGAAGGAGGAGAGGTGGGAAGGAGGAGAGGTAGGAAGGAGGAGAGGTGGGAAGGAGGAGAGGTGGGAAGGAGGAGAGGTAGGAAGGAGGAGAGGTAGGAAGGAGGAGAGGTGGGAAGGAGGAGAGGTGGGAAGGAGGAGAGGTGGGAAGGAGGAGAGGTGGGAAGGAGAGGTGGGAAGGAGGAGAGGTAGGAAGGAGGAGAGGTAGGAAGGAGGAGAGGTGGGAAGGAGGAGAGGTAGGAAGGAGGAGAGGTGGGAAGGAGGAGAGGTGGGAAGGAGGAGAGGTAGGAAGGAGGAGAGGTGGGAAGGAGGAGAGGTGGGAAGGAGGAGAGGTGGGAAGGAGGAGAGGTGGGAAGGAGGAGAGGTGGGAAGGACAGGGAGGTAGGAAGGACAGGGAGGTAGGGAGGACAGGGAGGTAGGAAGGACAGGGAGGTAGGGAGGACAGGGAGGTAGGAAGGACAGGGAGGTAGGAAGGACAGGGAGGTAGGAAGGACAGGGAGGTAGGGAGGACAGGGAGGTAGGAAGGACAGGGAGGTAGGAAGGATGGGAAGGTAGGGAGGAGAGGGAGGTAGGAAGGATGGGAAGGTAGGGAGGAGAGGGAGGTAGGAAGGATGGGAAGGTAGGGAGGACAGGGAGGTAGGAAGGATGGGAAGGTAGGGAGGACAGGGAGGTAGGAAGGATGGGAAGGTAGGGAGGACAGAGAGGTAGGAAGGATGGGAAGGTAGGGAGGACAGGGAGGTAGGAAGGATGGGAAGGTAGGGAGGACAGAGAGGTAGGAAGGATGGGAAGGTAGGGAGGACAGGGAGGTAGGAAGGATGGGAAGGTAGGGAGGACAGGGAGGTAGGAAGGATTGGAAGGTAGGGAGGACAGGGAGGTAGGAAGGATGGGAAGGTAGGGAGGACAGGGAGGTAGGGAGGACAGGGAGGTAGGGAGGACAGGGAGGTAGGAAGGACAGGGAGGTAGGAAGGATGGGAAGGTAGGGAGGACAGGGAGGTAGGGAGGACAGGGAGGTAGGAAGGACAGGGAGGTAGGAAGGACAGGGAGGTAGGAAGGACAGGGAGGTAGGAAGGACAGGGAGGTAGGGAGGACAGGGAGGTAGGGAGGACAGGGAGGTAGGAAGGATGGGAAGGTAGGGAGGACAGGGAGGTAGGAAGGATGGGAAGGTAGGGAGGACAGGGAGGTAGGGAGGACAGGGAGGTAGGGAGGACAGGGAGGTAGGAAGGATGGGAAGGTAGGGAGGACAGGGAGGTAGGAAGGATGGGAAGGTAGGGAGGACAGGGAGGTAGGAAGGATGGGAAGGTAGGGAGGACAGGGAGGTAGGAAGGATTGGAAGGTAGGGAGGACAGGGAGGTAGGAAGGATTGGAAGGTAGGGAGGACAGGGAGGTAGGAAGGATGGGAAGGTAGGGAGGACAGGGAGGTAGGAAGGATTGGAAGGTAGGGAGGACAGGGAAGTAGGAAGGATGGGAAGGTAGGGAGGACAGGGAGGTAGGGAGGACGTGGAAGGAGGGGGATAACCTGCTCTCATTCACCACAACACACACGATCCTGAGGCACGGTGGCGGAAGTCCTGGTATTGACGTCAGAGGCCGCTGTCGAACATAACCCCCCCCCCCCTTTAAAACCTAACCTAACCCGAGAGGAGACCATCGACCCGGATAAGGTTGAGTGAGGACTTAGGGAAGAATGTTTAAACAGCATCATGTGGGGGGGGGGGGGGGGGGGGGTTGATTTATGATGCCGGGTGATCATTAACTCCAGGTGAAGGGTTAGGTATGGTGGAGGTGTTTGTTATAGGTGTTCCAAGACAAATGAGTGTATGTCATGACGTTTAAGGTGTACAGAGGCCAGGGAACCGGATAAGAGAGCCAGTAGTGATAGAGTGGTGTAACAAGGTGAGGCGGTCCCCTTTTTGGCACCCAGCAGCCACCCGTGCATGACCCGTCATTAATGCCCACACACACTACCGCCACAACACAACCTCACCCAAACACTCAAACCTCCACACCTTTTTTAAAACTCTGAAGGATCACTTTCACGCCTTGTTTATACTGTGGTATATCTTCGTTCCTGCCAGGGAGGGAGGGAGGGAGGGCATTGTGTTCTCACCCCCAGCGTGGGATCCTGGGTCCACATTCTTACCGACTCTTACAACAATGTTCTTTTTCTCTAACTGATGACCTTAATATACATCTAACTGGCCCACTTACTCTACGACCAGTGAGAGTTGGTTACATAGGCTTAATAACCAGCTAGGGGGGGGGGGGGGGTGGTGTCAATACTTCACTGAATACTGAGTCTACGGCCCACAAGAAGACTGTGTGTCCGCCATAATATTCGGCCACCTTCACTCCTCCAGCTACAGTATAAAGTTGTGTACTTATTCACAGCTGGGTGAACTAGGGGTGTCCGGGGGTTCGAACTAATGACCCTCAGGGCAGGAGGCTAAAATAGCTTCCAAATTGTATTAAAACTTTACCAAAGAAAGGTACGTTAACCCATCTCTACTTGGGGGTCACATGAAGGTACAAATCTTCAAGAATCAGGATCCTGAATGCCAAATGGCTGCTAAACCTCCGGGGGTCACTGAAGGACGACCAATGGCTAGACGACATTCACGACTATTGACTTTAGCACCAAAGTTGGGTTGAAGAATATTGTGCTTGACTGGTCCGTCCCAACAAGGTAGATTCGACCCCTCTAATGTGACCACCGGACCATAACGCCCACGAAAAAATTACCTTACGTCAACAAGGCTTTATTCGCCTGCTGAGTACAAGACAAATGAATTCTTAACCAGCAGCAGCCGCATTCTGGAGGATACGTGTACGTTGCTTTCGTTCTTAACTGAGGAAGTGAGAACACCACTACATCTCCTTGACTCACTTAAAGATTACGGCACACAGATGGCGGTCAAAATGGAGTCGAAACTACACTGAGACTTTACCATAACTAGATTTTATTTCTAAATTACAACTTTTTTCAAAAAAAAAGAAGTTTGAACCTCTGAGAATCCAAGACAAGGTATAAGGCCAACTAACACGAACAGCGAGAACACCAGCATCGTCCGTGGGTGAGATCGGTCATCTCCGGGAGGTGGAGGTCGTCGGGAAGTTTACTCTGCAGGGGTCATGAATCTCGCAGAATTTGCTCTTCAGGGGTGGGTGGGGAGGGGGGGGGGGGGGGTTAGGGATCATAGGTCACGAGGTAGTTGATCCAACGCGTGCCAACCTTGCGGATAATTTGGGACTCAAAGAGGGAGAGAGTGCATACAATTTTACTCTCGGTGCTGAAGTGTGAAAAGGTGTGCTGTAAGTGCTGAGGAGGAGGAGGAGGAGGAGGAGGAGGAGGAGGAGGAGGAGGAGGAGGAGGAGGAGGAAGAAGAAGAAGAAGAAGAAGAAGAAGAAGAAGAAGAAGAAGAAGAAGAGGAGGAGGAGGAGAAGGAGAAGGAGGAGGATGAAGAAGAAGAGGAGGAGGAGGAGGAGGAGGAGGAGGAGGAGGAGGAGGAGGAGGATGTGGTAGGTATTCGAGTGTCCGGGGTGTGTGGAAGGTTTACTTTGAGTGGTCGAGTATGAAGGGAGTGTATTATAAAGTGTTGGAGGTGTATTGTAAGCGATGGGGCGTGAAGGGGGGTGTCTTTATAAGTGTAGGAGTGTACAGGAGGTGCATAATGAAGTGTTGGCGTGAGACGAGGGAGGGAGGGAGAGGGGACTCGTCTGCAGGACTCAAGAGGACCCCCCCCCCCCCCTCCGGGTCGTGATGTGGCTTATCATAGTAATTCTTGCCCCCGCTCCCACTCCCCTCTCACCACACCCTCACCCAGAAATAAACAAAAACACAAACGCATCTTTCTCGAGCCAGTATGTGCGGCGGCGCCTTGAGAATCACACTTAGTTAAATTACGAGTCATGTCTTCAAAATGTTCCTTCATATGTGTATTGTTAGTTATTGTTATTGTTGTTGGTGAGTGAGTGAGTGAGTGAGTGCCTTATTAAGTAGAGGAGTCAGGTTTGGTATTCATAGAGCCATCTGACGCGGCCTAAAGACATTCCCACTGGACCGCCATGACTGTTTACGTCTCCTGCGACAAGAGACTACCACACTGTCTACTTAGCGACCTTGTGAATTAATATTAATATGTTGGAGCAGCATCAGTGGAGGGACCTTTTGTTCCTGCCTGAGACCACCGACGGAGGGAGGGAGGGAGGGAATATGCGGAGGACATGCCTCTTTACTCTCTCCTCCATCCCTCTTACTCCCCCTGATCTGTCGTGTGGGATAGGAGGAGATGGAGGGGGGAGGAGGATAAGGGTGGGAAAGAGAGAGGAGGGGTTGGGGAAACAGAGGGATGGGGGTTAGGAAGAGGAGTAGGGGGTTGGTGAGGGATATGAAAGAGGAAGGGGAGGGTGGGAAGGAGGGGAAGGGGAAAAGGAGGAAGAAACGAAGAGAGGAAGAGGAGGAACCTACACCTGCTCCTCTTCCCATACTTGTAAAGCGTCAATCAGCCTCCAGCAGGACAAGTGCCGCCGCCCGTCGTCTCACAATGGTGGTGATGGATGTCGCCCCCCACTGCCGGGTACAGCAGCCATCTTAACCAAACATAATTCTTTATTGTTGTCAGTGGGTGGTGCTTCTCTATCCCCCTCTCCCCCAACCTACACACTCCCCCAACCTACACACCCCCCCACCAATACCATTCCCTTGCTTCCCCCCCAGTGCCCCCTCCACCGTCCCCCAACCAACCACTTCCACCCCCCATCCTCAACACCTTTGAACCTAAGTGATAAGGTTGACCCTCCCTCTTCCCCAGCACCTCGCCCTTGACCTCGAAGGCTTGCAGAAGGTGTGGTCTCTCATTCCCTACCCCCTCCCTCCCTCTCTCTTCATCAGGTCCCTCCCCCCTCCCTCATCAACCAACCCACCCTTACCCTCCCCCACCCACTCCACCCATTCCTCCGCCACCCTCCTCCCCCGTGCATTATTCCCGGGTCTCCACAACCAGTAATTTCTCCATTGACCTTCTCCACACACTGCCTCAAATTCGATCATCCGTCTTGATCAAGTCCCGAATCCTGCTGGTATTTACATGTTCCTCGTGGGGGAGTTTTCATCCGTGTGCATTGACGTGTGCTTGCAGCCATTTGCATACCGGCTATAAACAAGCACGGGACCCCACCTCGGTGCTGGCGTCTCCGGTGATGTTGATTCCAGTGTTTATCACAGCGGGGGAGTGGGGTAGGGTGGGGTGGGGTGGGGTGGGGTGGGGTGGGGTGGGGTAGGGGGAGGGAGGTTGGGTGGGGTAGGGGGAGGGGGGTTGGGTGGGGTAGGGGGAGGGAGGTTGGGTGGGGTAGGGGGAGGGGGGTTGGTTGGGGTAGAGGGAGTGGGAGTAGGGGTGATAGGAAAATTGCGAGTTGTAATTACCGTGGCCAGAGTCAGGATTCAAAGAGGTTCGTTCGTTAAATACCACCCCCCCCCTCTCAACCCCACATGAATTGAATATATACAAGCATGGATTTATCTGCCTCACTTAACCAGAGAGAAAAAAAAAAAGTTTCTCATGGTTCATACGTTAAGCTCCACCACCCCACCCTACCCCACCCTGCCTTACCCCACCCCACCCCACCCTGCCTCACCTCACCCCACCCCGAGTGTTGAATATATAAGACTGCCTCTAACCGGCTCACTTAGGGAGCGACAAAAAGAAGGATATTCAAGGCTCATACGTTCAAATTTCCTTGTGACAGGAGAGGTGTGAGGAGGCACCTTACTCATCTGCCCCATTTACTGAGGGAAAAAAAGGATGACAGCAACACGACCATAAAGCAGAGAGAGCATCCACACTAACTGAGGGGCTGCTATCATAAGTGTGAGTGTCTCCTTAACTCTCCCATAAGTGTGAGTGTCTCCTTAATCCTGGTTGTGATGGGAGTGAGGGAGAGGGTGAGAGAGTGGTGAGGGAGGTGGTGAAGGAACGGGATGAGAACATAAGAATGGAGGAAACTGCAGCGGGCCTATTGGCCCATACTGGGCAGTCCCGTTTACACCCAACCCCTATTGCTCATATGAGCATCCAACCTATGTTTGAAGCAATTCAGCGTATTCGAGTTAATGATATTTGGTAACTTGTTCCATTCATCCACTACTCTGTTTCCAAACCAGTGTTCACCTATTTCGCGCCTAAATCTAAATTTGTCTAATTTAAAACCATTGTTACGAGTTCGCTCCTGGTTAGATAGTTTGAGTACCTTTGTAATGTCCCCTTTGTTTAGCCCTGACTTCCATTTATACATCTCTATCATGTCGCCCCTCACTCTACGTCTCTCGAGGGAGTGCAAATTAAGATGCTTTAACCTGTCTCTGTACTCAAGGTTCCTAATGCCCGGGATTAGCCTTGTCATTCTCCTCGGAATTCGATTCTATATCCATTCTGTAATACGGTGACCAGAACTGAAGTGCGTAATCCAGGTGTGGTCTCACAAGAGCAAGATATAGTTTTAGGATGACCTCGCTAGTCTTGTAACTAACACTCCTTTGTATGAACCCAAGTACTTTATTAGCTTTGTTTCGAAGGAAGGGGATGAAGGAGGGGGCGAAGTAAGAGGATGGGGCGAAGGAAGGGGATGAAAGAGGCAATGCGGGAGGGAGTTAGGGAAGGAATGAAGGAGGGACTGAGGGCTGGTAAGGATTGTCTCGTGTGTGTGCCTGTGGATCCCTTCCTAACACAGCCTTGGCAGACGCTCTCAAGTTTGCACATTAATTAATCACAATCACGCTGGAACATGATAATGAAAGAGCCACTCCCTCCACCTACCCAATCACCCTCTCTCCCCACCTACCCAATCATCCCCTCCCCCACCAACTCAATCACCCCCTCCCCCACCTACCCAATCACCCCCTCTCCCCACCTACCCAATCATCCCCTCCCCCACCAACTCAATCACCCCCTCCCCCACCTACCCAATCACCCCCTCTCCCCACCTACCCAATCACCCCCTCCCCCACCTACCCAATCACCCCCTCCCCCACCTACCCAATCATCCCAGTACCATACACCCCCTCCCCCACCTGCCATTCCCTCAAGCCACAGAGAAGAGACAGTCTATGGGGGTTTCATTTCCACACATAGAAATACACATTTTTTTTTTTTTCATGTGGAAGATAATTTTAAACATCTAACTCAATAATGACGGAGCCCAAGGTAGCGTCAGTTCCTTCCCCCCTCAGTTACAGGGAATGTCTGAGTTGGTGTCGCGTCTCCGGTAACATAACAATAGCGTCTTCGTCAACACCACAGCAAAGAACCTGTCAGCACCAGTATCTCCGTGAGCTGCCACCGTCACGTCATCAGCTTCCACCCTTACATAAACATGTTTTTACTCGTCGCTGTTTCATTTTTTTGACCAGCCGAGAAACCCAAACTCCTGAGCCCACCTGTTAGCCGAAGTCTAGCACAGCCCCAGAGCCCCGTCTAACACGACCCCAGAGCCCCGTCTAACACGACCCCAGAGCCCCGTCTAACACGACCCCAGTGTTGTGGGCAATAAGGCTCTGACACGACCCTTGGTTATCCCACTCGACTGCTCTGAGTTAGAGAGGAGACCAGGTCACTCCATTCTTCTCATGCTCTTCCCCTCTCACCCCCCTCCTTCCTCACCGCCCTCCCCTTTCTCCAATGATCGTGGGCAGACTGCATCTCCCCCCTGCCCCCCCCCCCCTAACCCCATCCAGTACCTCCCCTCCCATTACCCCAGCCCAGTGGCCCTGAACTCGCTTGAACTCCCTTGTGGGCGGAAAGACCAAAAAGAACTGCGGATGTTACTAGCTGCTGCAAAACCTCCCTCGTTTAGCCCTGACCTGACTCGTGAGCGTTGACTAAGCGACCTGGAGTAGACGAGAGATAAATAAGGTGGCGTAGGACTGTTGACCTTAGTGACCTAACTTGAAGGGTCAAATTAATGCAACATGCAGTATAAGACGTCCGTGAATGCTGACCTGGTAACCTGAACTTTGGGAAGAACAAGGTTAGGAGTGGTCTAACGAGAGTCAACTGGACTCAACTGTGACATAGAAAACTCATTAGAGTTCATTTGAATTACCTGACCTTGGTATACCAGGTCAGGAGAGGTCAGACGTGATGGTTGGGAGGGGTGTGGACTGTAGGCGACTCAGAAGACCTAGCTGAAGGGAAAGAATTCACGCCATTTCCTGAGAGGATCGTCCGTCCCTTGTCCATGACCGCAACGCCGTCCACCCACATTCCCTCCTCCTCCCAAGACGCCCCCCCCCCTCTCTGTTTAAGAATGACTCCTATTTCCTCATTGTGTTATTGAGAAGAGATACCAATTTATAAGTACAAATTGACTCACTGTCCCCAATTCTCAGGACAATTCCCATTCCCGTGCAGACTAGTACCATCATTAGTCGTATACATAATATCATTCCTATTAACATCTAGTCTACAATTCCCATCCAGTCTACCATTCCCATTCCCACCCAGACCACACTGACGTCACCATGACTCACCTCAATTGGGCACAAAAAATATAATAAGACAGAAAAAAAAAGAGACGGTAAATTCAGGTGAGAAAAGACTGTAATTTGAGTACAGGTGAGGCGGAGGGAGGAGGATGGGATGGAAGGAAGGGATGAGAGGAGAGGAAGGGAAGAGAAGATGGAATGGGTTGAGGAGAGGGGAAGGAGGAGGAGGAGGAGGGAGATAAATAGATGTAGAAATGTATGCAAGATTGTGTGAGTTAGTCTTCCCTCCTTCTCCTAACTCCCTCCTACCTGTACACCTTTACCTATCCTACATCATTTAACCCCTACATACTGCACCACTCCAACCATCCTCCCCCTACACACCTCCAATACCTCTCCAACTATCACCCCACCCCGCACACCTGCACCGCCCCCCCCCCCTCAAACACCCGCCGATATGCACACCAGCAGCATGTTAATGAAGGCGATTTTATGGCGCAATGGGCTGAGTCTTCCCCACCCATTCGTCTCCCCCTCCCCCTACCTTCCCTCCCCCTTCCCTTAAGACAATAGCTCTTCCTTGTCCCTAGTAGCCATGTCCTTCCCTTCCTCGTACTGCTGCTACTGACGAGGAGAGGAGGGGGGGGGGGGGGGGAGATGACCAAGGAGTGTCCTTCACGGGAGGAGTAGGGAGGGGCCTCATAGGACGTGTGGTAGGAGTGGCCCGCCCAACAAAGGCACGGTCGTCCACCCTCCTCTAGACGCGCACACAAAAACCAGCGGACACGTCTCAACAAATGGTACGGGAGCAGAGAGTGTCCACCTGAGTGTCCACCTGAGTGTCCACCTGAGCTGTCCTATTATCAAGTGTCCACCTGAGTGTCCACCTGAGTTGTCCACCTGAGTGTCCACCTGAGTTGTCCCATTACCAAGTGTCCATCTGAGTTGTCCACCTGAGTTGTCCCATTACCAAGTGTCCATCTGAGTGTCCAGCTGAGTGTCCACCTGAGTTGTCCCATTACTAAGTATCCACCTGAGTGTCCACCTGAGTTGTCCCATTACTAAGTGTCCACCTGAGTTGACCCATTACCAAATGTCCACCTGAGTTGTCCCACTACCAAGTGTCCACCTAAGTTGTCCCATTACCAAGTGTCCACCTAAGTTGTCCCATTACCAAGTGCCCACCTGAGTTGACCCATTACCAGGTACCCACCTGAGTTGACCCATTACCAAGTACCCACCTGAGTTGACCCATTACCAAGTACCCACCTGAGTTGACCCATTACCAAGTACCCACCTGAGTTGACCCATTACCAAATGTCCACCTACATGGATGTCCCAACTCCTCTCCTGGTTGGACATCCTTCCGATGCCGTGACGTCACCACATAAACAACAATAGTACTTTTGTTTTTGTTTACATACAGTGTTTACGGACAGTACTTTTGTCCACTGTTACGACCGTTGGTACACACAGAGGCGGGTACAATGACCGCCGCATACAACAGACAAAGCTGCTTCACTTGAGTCATAACTAAACGAGGAAAATTACTGTAAGAGAGAGAGAGAGCGAGAGAGAGAGAGAGAGAGAGAGAGGTCACACAATGCAGACTCATACAAACAAGCATCTACATCAGTACTACACACACACACACACACACACACACCTCCTTGATGACCACAACACCATTTATTCAGTGATGATCTTTGAGCATGACGCAGGCCAATTACCCATGTGCTGACTATTGACACACACGTCTGAGCTTGTTCACTCCCTAGCAAACAGTGCCCCGTCTCTCTCTCTCTCTCTCTCTCTCTCTCTCTCTCTCTCTCTCTCTCTCTCTCTCTCCTTCACGCTCACCCAGTTTTTTACTTTCTCCTTTGTGCCTCCTCCTCCGTTCCTCTCTCCCTCTCACCTCTAACCTTCCCTCCTCTCTCACATCCTCCTTTCCACCTACATTCCTTCTTACCCCCCCCCCCCACCTCCCAAATCTTTCGCCTTCCCTTCCTCACCTCCGTCCTTGTAAACGATGGACACACAGACAATACTCTTCTCGATAGCAATGTTGTGGCTATAGTAGGAGGAGGTCTCTTAGTATATACACTCTTCTTAACCTAACCTAACCTTGTGGGGGTCAGGGTGGGAGGCAACAGTGGTGGTGCGTGATCCTTGCAGCTGACCGAGGTTGAGGTGTGGCCCTTCCCTGGGTACACCTCGCCCGACCTCACACCCAGGGTCACGACAAGGTGATGCCCTGCTACGGGTATATTCTTCTGCAGTAAAGCAAAAGTAGCAACAAGACACGCAAGTTCCTTACAGGGGGGGTAGGGGGGGGGGCGCATCATCTGACCTCACACACGGGGGTCACAACGAGATGATGCCCTGCTATAGGTGTTGCCTCTGGTGCCATGCGGATGCCCCTTCTACAGGATAAGACGCACTACCCAGGCACAGTTTCCACGCAGGAGGGTAGAGATGAAGGAGGGGGCGCCGCCAGAGGAAGAGAGGTGGATGTTGTGTCTGGCTGCTGGACAAATGCCGGGACAAGACCAAGGACGAGTGGTAAGGAGGGGAGGAGAGAGACAGTGGTGAGGCAAGAGACAAAATACTCCACCAGATATTAACTTCGTGGTCTGGATCAATGACATTATATTAGCATTTTAAGTTTGTCGATTTCATTTCCTATGTTCGGTGAGCCTAGTGAAGCCATATTATTCAACAAACTGTATAATATTACTTGTTAATATAACCTTAAATAGTATGGTACAACATAAGGCACACTTATGGGGTAGTTACACATTATGTTTCTTGTTGGGATACACACAGTAAAAAATTTAATTGGTATGAATAGTCAAGATGAACACGTACTCTTCATTCTCTGCCTGCCCCCCCCCCCCCACGCTTTGTGCCACTACCCCACGCCTTCTGCTACCTCCCCACGCCTTCTGCTACCTCCCCACGCCTTCTGCTACCTCCCCACGCCTTCTGCTACCATCTCACACCTCCTGCCCCCACCTCACACTTCCCCTCTCTCTTACACACACACAGAGTGAGAATCTTCCCACACTGTGTAGGTTTTTATTTACTGTGTTACTGACCCTAATACCCAGGGCTTAGTGATGCCAAGGGCGGGGGGGTGGGGGGGAGGGGGGTGGATGGGAGGGGAGGAGAAAGGGGGAGGGAATAGGAGAGGGAAGGGGGGGGGGTAGGGGAGAGGATGAGGAAGAGGAGAGGATGGGAGGGGAGGATGCCTTAGGATGCTCCGCCATCTATACCTAATGCTCCATCACCCCCTCACGATCCCCCCTCACCCTACCCCTCACGACCCCCCTCACCCCTCACGACCCCCCTCACCCTACCCCTCACGACCCCACCCTCACCCTAAACCCACCCCTCACGACCCCCCTCACCCTTCCCCACCCCTCACGACCCCCCTCACCTCCTCACGACCCCCCCTCACGACCCCCCTCACCCTTCCCCACCCCTCACGACCCCCCTCACCCTTCCCCACCCCTCACGACCCCCCCTCACCCTACCCCACCCCTCACGACCCCCCGATAGGTACGTTTACCACTACTACCTACCACCGTCTCGCTACCAAGTGGTGAACGACTACGCTATCGGGGTAAATACGACCATGCGAGCACACGGAATGAAGGAAGGAAGAAGTGACAAGAGAGGAAGGAAGGAAGGAAGGAAGGAAAAGTTACCTAGGGTTCACGCAGGTCCGGGTTTACCTTACAGAGTTTGGTCACTTGTGGTTAGGTTAGGTTAGGTTAGGCAAAAGTGTGTGTGTGTGTGTGTGTGTGTGTGTGTGTGTGAAGGAAAAACACAGACACAGCTCGCCTCGGGTTACAAGGAATGCCGGGTGAACACGTCGGTTAAGTGGTCATCAGGATGCATGCCGACCCCTGCAACAATACCGCAAGCACCGCCCCTTGGTCTGCGTCCTCACACACACCACATTACCCGCCGCGACCATCAACACTATCGGAGGGGCGTGAGGGACAGTGCTCAACCCATCCCCTTTCTCCCTCTCTCTCACTTTTCTTCCTTCCTTCCTTCCTTCCTCCTCTTCTTCCTTGATATGTCCCTCCTTCCGCTTGACATCTTTATCCTCCCTCTACCTCGACCACTTCTCTAGTTCTCCTTCTCCCCTTCCTCTTCAACTCTCCTCTCCCTTCCCCATTCTTCTCTTCCATTTCCTCTTCCTTCCATACCCCTCTCTAATTCCTCCCTCCTTCTCTCCAGACCATTTCCTCCCCTCCAACTCTCCTAGTTATGCATGAGTCACCCCCGCTGTCTGTCACACGAGCAAAAAGAAAACGGACTTCCATTGCCTGTACAATACTCTTTTATTAATTATACATATTTTTACTCCTGTTGTTATATCAGTATTATTATTATCATTATTATTATTATTATTATTATTATTATTATTATCATTATTATTACTGCTGTTATTTTTATTATAGTATTGTTATTATTATTTCCTTTTTACTCCGCTTATTGTGTAGAGAGAGAGAGAGAGAGAGAGAGAGAGAGACTCCCCGTATTAAATATAATCCACCAGGTAAGGTAATTACAGAGACATAACGTGACTTAATGACACTCAGGTAGAGGCTGGGACTCAAGACACACATTCTCAAGAGGCTCGTGGGGTAACAACCATAACAGACTCACTAAATCCACGACACATGTAAGGGCATCCAATATGGTGTCCAAAATGGTGTTTCCAAAATGCACAAGAGACTCACAAGATTTCTCCAGTTCTCAGCTAGGGTAAAGGGATAAACTTTTGGATTAGGAATGGATGAGAAGGAGTGTTTAGTTGGGTCCAGTTTGTTTATTATTTCGACGCCATTTTGGTTGTCCTTTTTTTACGATGTAGCAGCGGTGTGTGTGTGTGTGTGTGTGTGTGTGTGTGTGTGTGTGTGTGTGTGTGGCCAGGTACCCTCAGCCTCCGGACAAACTCCACACTCACCTCACCCGCGGCATCTCTTGTACCCCTTATATAGCAGTCAGGGACCGGCTGCCTACCCTTAATTACCCTTGCACACACCACTCTTCTCCTGGCCCTCCCTAATGCCCCTAGGATAGTCCCTTGGTCCTCCCTGCTACCCCTAACACAGCCCCTGACTTTCCCTACCACCCACAACACATCCCTTGGCCCCCCTGATGCCCGACACAATCCCTAAGCCCTCACTACCGCCCCTGGCATTCCCTGTAGCAAGCATCACTACCCCCACAAGGTCAGGGTCAGGTCAGTGTGAAGGTGAGGGATTTCACACTTGAATCCCCCAGTGAAACAAGAGAGCCGTAATGTCCTCACAACACTCCCGACTCACCATATTGACACTCGTCTTGGTGAGGAGCCGAGGTTGACTGAACACCTGGTGAGGTTACGTTAGGTTAATGACTGAACACCTGGTGAGGTTACGTTAGGTTAATGACTGAACACCTGGTGAGGTTACGTTAGACTAATGACTGAACACCTGGTGAGGTTACGTTAGGTTAATGACTGAACACCTGGTGAGGTTACGTTAGGCTAATGACTGAACACCTGGTGAGGTTACGTTAGGTTAATGACTGAACACCTGGTGAGGTTACGTTAGGTTAATGACTGAACACCTGGTGAGGTTACGTTAGGTTAATGACTGAACACCTGGTGAGGTTACGTTAGGTTAATGACTGAACACCTGGTGAGGTTACGTTAGGTTAAGCACAGCAGGATTCATGTGGACAAATGGTAATGAAAACACAGGAGCCAGAGATGGATCTTTACCCGTGAGGTCCTGCCACGAAGGACTACATCACAGGACTCGAGTGTCTGGGATAAACCACCAGGGGGCGTCATCAAGGACCCATAAACACTGACTATATTTAAGGCCGTCGAGGAGGACTTTTACTCATGGGGGAACGACGGTGTGTTATCCTGCGCTGTATCCTAGACCGACTGTATCCTAGACCGACTGTATCCTAGACCGACTGTATCCTAGACCGACTGTATCCTAGACCGACTGTATCCTAGACTGACTATATCCAAGACCGACTGTATCCTAGACCGACTGTATCCAAGACCGACTGTATCCTAGACCGACTGTATCCTAGACCGACTGTATCCTAGACCGACTGTATCCTAGACTGACTGTATCCTAGACCGACTGTATCCTAGACCGACTGTATCCTAGACTGACTGTATCCTAGACCAACTGTATCCTAGACCAACTGTATCCTAGACCGACTGTATCCTAGACCGACTGTATCCTAGACTGACTGTATCCTAGACCAACTGTATCCTCGACTGACCGTATCCTCGACTGACTGTACCCTCACAACTGACTGTACCGTAGACTAACTGTACCCTAAATAATCTGTACTCTACACTGTTTGTACTGCACAATAACTGTACTGGCCTGCTCGTAAACTTGGCTAATCTACGAATCACTAACCAAAAAGGCTGATAAAACGCTTACCCAATCAGCCTCATCGTGGCCTCTTGCTGTCCGGCCTGCCACCAATCACAGTTAAACACAGGTAAACAGGTCACAGGTAAACGCATGTAAACAGGTCCCAGGTAAAACAGGTCACAGGTAAACAGGTCACAGGTAAACAAGGTCACAGGTAAACAGGTCACAGGTAAACGCATGTAAACAGGTCCCAGGTAAAACAGGTCCCAGGTAAACAAGGTCACAGGTAAACAGGTCACAGGTAATCACAGGTAAACATGGGTAAACAGCTGCTGGTGGCGTCACGGCCCACGGCTCTCCATGCTTATATAAGAACTTTTTACAGCCAGATAAACTATGTTGGTTTTTATCAAGGACTGGTGCTGCTTGGCCTCTTGGGCTGGTAGGGGAGGGTGGGGAAGGTAGGGAAGGGTGGAGAATGGTAGGGAAGGGTGGGGAAGGGTAGGGAAGGGGGGGAGGGTGGAAAATGGTGGGGAAGGGTAGGGGAGGGTGGAAAATGGTGGGGGTAGAGATGGGGAAGGGTGGGGAAGGGAGCTGTAGTAGGGAGGTGTTTCAGGGAGGGATGGTTGTGCAGGGTGAAGGAGGGAGGGAGGTATGGCTGCTGGTCACTATCTCTTCATCCACCACTACCTGTGTCTCCTGAAGGCGGTGTACCAATCGACCGACTAATGAGATACCTGGCTCAGTGTCGTCCCTCCCTCAACACCTGAGTTACGCGGCGGTCAGGGATGAATGTTCTATCATCATATAATTAAGGTTATGTGTTTATCTACCTTTAAGTTTTTCTATTAATGAACGACACAGAACAGATGACCAAAGATAGTGGGAGGTAACCAAGATTTTCTCACCTTATACCTACCCAACAAACGTCATTTACTGGGTGTACCATCATCCTCACTCATTCTTTCTTCCTTCCTTCTCTCCCTTACTCCCTCCACCGCCATCAATACCAACTCCTCCTCTCCAAACACTTACCAAATGCTATACCATCTCTGGGAAATACAAAATTATCTCCCCCCCCCCCCACACACACCACTCCATCGCTAACATAAGTATTTCTGCGAGGGCAAATTCACTCGCCGCGTCACGATCTTCAAACACCGTGTCATCTTCCATCACCATATCTCCTGCCGGTGGTACCTGCAGGATGACCCCGCCCCTCAGACATCAACACCGCGATGAGAAAAAGAGCTAACAGTAGTGACGGGAACTCCCTCCAGGCTGTCAGCTAGTGCAGAGCCGCCGTGCAAAAAGTGGTGTCGAGCCTCAAGCGATGGTGCCTCCGCCTGGGGCACCCTGGGGATAAACTGGGGCGTTGGTGCTGTGGTGAGTGGGTGTGAGACGCAGGTGCTACGTGCTGATGCTGTGGAGAGAGAGAGAGAAAGCCCTTGATGGTCTGTGATGATGATGTGAAGGGTGACAGACACTAGACTCGGCGTACCAGATGAAACAACAAATGACGCAAACGAACTTTTTGTTTTTGCGTCCACTTGACTCACCATTACATAGACGAGTGTTCCAGGCGAGTGAAAATAAAGAGCAAGAAAAAAAAACCCAAGACGACTCTTAACAGTTCATGAGTCTGTGAACCCGAAGCACCGAGCTTTCTTTCCCAAGTCGAAACACCTCTCTTGATATGAACCAGTTTGTGGGTCGAGGAGGAGAGGTGAAAACTATTCTTGATAATCCATAGTTCCTGACCACATCAAGATAAAGTCAACGAAGCTTGGAATTGAGGAGATGATGATGATGATAAAGCAAGGAGGGGAAGGGAGGAAAAGGGAGGGTGGGGGAGGGGTGAGGGAGGGAGGGTCAGAAAAAGTGGCGGTGGTGGTGGGGCAGGAGGTCGCTGGAAGGAGCAGGAGTACAGGTAAGCTCCGGGCAAGGTGTTACTCAGCTACCGTGGGTCACTTTTAAAAAGGTAACACTCACCTACGAATAGTGTGTGTGTGTGTGTGTGTGTGTGTGTGTAAATCACCACGAAACACACACATCTAACACAAACAGAAAACAAGACAGTGACGAGTCTTAATGGCGTTCTCCAATCCCATAAAAGACCTCAACGCTGATCACTTCATCAATACAGTTCATTATCAAAGTAGATCATTATCAGTATCAATGTCCATCCTTATTACGGCTGGTCAATATCAAAAGTGATCACTATCAAGGCTGATCAATTATCCAACCCCCTCATCAGCGATATTGATCAGAGGCAATTGAGATAGTATCAAGACCTCTACCATGACCGTATACAGAGGCTTAATCTACAGTTCAGTTACCTGTTGTCTATAGATGGGAGGAGCTCTAGAGAATGTATAGAGCTCTGTTGAGCTCTATGAGTGGTGAATAGCCATGTGAAGCGCTTGTGTCACTCTAACAGACCCGTAGAGTCCCTATGAAGCGTGATGTCAGCCTAGCGAACCAAGAGAGAGAGAGAGAGAGAGAGAGAGAGAGAGAGAGAGAGAGAGAGAGAGAGAGAGAGAGAGAGAGAGAGAGAGAGAGATGACGCCACACCCCTATAGGGCACTGCGTCATAAAGTTAATTAGCGCCAAATTCCCCCAAGTTTAGATCTGATCAACGGTCTTGATTACGGTGAGGGAAAAAATGGAATTTGCAGAGCCACTCGAATCGCGTCTCCCGATCTGTGAGAACCTGGAGGAAGACCTGTGTGTGTGTGTGTGTGTGTGTGTGTGTGTGTGTGTGTGTGTAATAATAATAATAATAATAATAATAATAATAATAATAATAATAATAAACGGTTTATTAATAGAGTTGCAGCCGGCGGCTGAAAATATGCAGACTTACATTTGATTTAGACATAATGATATAATATGCACTGAATACATTTACAGGGTTGTACAGTACATAAATCAGGAGTTGTTTATTATTTTAACAATAGATGGGATGGTGCTGTTCTTATATCTACCGGTGCGGGCTCTTATGGGCTGTATTTTATTGTAGTGGCGGACTGCGTGTGTGTGTTTGTGTGATGTTGTTGTTGTATGATAATAAGAGAAATTGTTACCTTTGAAAAACTACTGGTAAAGATTAGCAAATACCTCTCAAAATACAGGGACAGGTACAGTACAGGTACAGGTAAAAGTTTGGGTTATATATGTGACAATTTGGTTCAGACAACAGTGCAGGTACAGGTCCAGGAATTTCTTCGCTGGGAGAAACAAAGAGACCTTGTAAACCTGTTCCGTATTCGTAATAAAAGTCTAAATAATTTTTCTTCTCAAGACCAAAAGTATTAAGTTCTGATTTGACTTTTCCTGTTTAAGTCTCAGGTTGACGGTCCCTCACAGGTGATGTATATGTCAACACTCATAATGGTGGTGCTTGATCTGTCCCCGGCGGGTGGTGGATGCTGCCCTGTGAACACAACGAGCACAGGTGAGGACACAAACCACATTCCCTCCCTGGGTTGCAGGCGACGTCCTCCAGTCACGACGGATACACACGGACACGTCAACTAGTACTTCTACGACGCCTCGACTCCACCAAGACTGCCTGGCGTCAAGTTATACGACGCCACACATCACAACAGTCGTCCATGGCATTAACACAACATCTGGCTTCGTGCTAACATCTCCTGTACTCTGTTAATTTCCCTCAATAGGCCTTGGGGTATGATGAGACAAGGGGTGTAGAGGGGGAGGGGGGGAAGGGGGAGAGGAGGGGGAGGGGGAGAGGAGGGGGAGGCTGGAGAGGAGGGGGAGTGGGGCTGTGATGGGTCCGTCGAGGAGGTCACGCCGCCGTGTGTTTTGGTGGGGTCATCACAGGTCCTGTAGCTCGTGGGTCCCACAGGCAGGTACATCCCGGTACTCTGGAGTATGATTTGTGTCGGGTCAGACCCACGCGATTCTTGGACGACCGAACTTTCAGAGTCTTCCTGGAATTCACACCGACACCTTCTCTCGGTCTTACAACAGTGAATTTCAATCATGGTTAAATTACAACTGGAGACAATACTCGGTCGCCCTCCACACAATTATATACTTTGAAGTTTAAATAAATATTTATAAAGAGTCTATGAGTGACCGAGTGACCCATTTCTGGTTACTCTTGACGATGCTGAGCCAAGTGTAATATCTGAAGGGGTCAAACTCAGTGCTTGGCGGAGGGAGACACATCCTGACCAATACCTGACTTACCTACACGATCAGTTGATTAACAGGTGTGGTGGGTCGCCTCCTCCTCATCCTCCTTCCTCACGAAACAATTCCCTGCACTGCCTCCCTCCACCCTCTCTCACCCCCCACTTCATCTCACAAGCACCAGCACCACAACCCGGACACCATCATCACTATCTGGACAGTATCACCATCACCTGGACCTCATCATTATCACCACCACCTGGACATAATCACCACCACCTGGACATCATCACCACCACCATTACACCATACCCACCACCTGGACACCATTACCACGCCACAAGCACCACCACCATTGTAACAAAGAGTGTGGTTGTCACGGTCAAGGTTAACAGTAAGAGAAGGGTAGAGGCGCATTACCACATCTGTTTGGGTGCTGATTGGCTGGTGGCCGGTCAGGGAGGTGATGAGTGGCAGAAGATGGTGACGGTGATGGTGGTAATGGTGGCGATAGTGGTAGTGTCTTAAGTAATGATTGTGGCTTTGTAAGTAGAGACAGTGGGTTTGTAAGTAGTGACGGTGCCTCTTTGTAAGTAGGGACAGCAGGGACAGTGGCTTTGTAAATAGAGACGGTGGCTTCCTAGAGACGGTGGCTTCATAAGTAAGAGATTGTGGCTGCGTAAGTAGATTCGTCTCAAAGTGGTGCAGACAAAATGAAGATGGTGGAGGCTGGGGGAGGATCAATGCACCATAATAACCACAAAGAGGATAGGTGTGGACCCGAGGATCCCTCCTGAGCCAGCCAAGGTGACCCAGTCCCAGCACCAGCAGGCGTTGTGTCTGTGTGTGTGTATGTGTGTGGTGTGTGTGTACCGCCGGGGCCACCACTACCACCTCCCCCTACATACTGCTCCTCGCTCTTACCCACCAAGGACCTCTCTTCTGTGCCCAATCGAGAATTCTGAGGACCCTTAAAAAATTGTTGGGGCGCTGCTTGCTGGGTCCCGCCCTGGACTTGTCTGTCTCTCAGTGCCCCGTGAAGAACACAGTTGGAGGAGGAGGACGCCTTAAGAGATGTGGGAAATAAATGAAGAATTGTCTTGAAATTAAAAGGAAAAATTGAGGTGTCTTGAAAAAAATTGAACTATGAAGACTGGTAGAATCATAGACAGCTATATATAAGACTTTAAGGCATTTTAAATTGTGAAGGTTGTGAGTCCTGAATAAACAATGATGATTGAATAGTACTGGAAAAAAAGTTGAGGAATCCTGAGAAAACAAGTGTTGTGTTGGTATAGTTGTGGAGGACTCAACACCCCAGCATAAAAGAGGTCTGGGGCGTGTGATCTCGCTTCCACGGTCGTGTTTTGGTTCTTTGTCAGCGTGAGGTTTGGACGAGCCCTCGATGTGTGTTCGAGTAAGAGGAGCACTTGTGTTCCTCTCCGCCTCGAGTCTTTGTTATGTATGATGTCACTCTACACCTCTACTGTATACTCGACGATGTAACTCTGGCGGGAGTTTCCAGTTATGTTCCTGCTGAAGAACGTGTGTAAACAATGATGTATGTTTCAATTACATGCCAAGGTAGATAGTTCTTGTGTTTCCTGGTGGAGGAATTACTGATGCCGTTATCGTGCAGCATGTGTTCGTGCCTTTAACAGGTTATTGATGGTTGGTTCACTTTGTCTACAAGAGGCAGTGTGTCGAGTCATATCTCCCACAGGCAGCTTCTGTCTCCTTCAGGTAGTATCCATTATGTCTTCCACAGGTAGTTGAGGGTGTACTTATGTATTCCACAGGTAGTTATTCCTCATTACCTCTGTCCCGGGGGAGCGGCAGGTGCCCGGGGACACACGACCATGACTCAGGCAGAGAGTACCATCAATCCTCGCCATTATCCTGGCATGTCGGAGCCTCCGTCTGGACAAGAGACTTGCGTCCTCTCGTGTCTGAGTAGTGCGATTCACGGGGCCGCGTGATGCCGTCACCTCCGGGTGAAGGAGTGGCCTCCAAGACGCTGCTGGGGCGGTAAACTGCTGAACCTGCTAAGCCTGGAGGTAAGCGGGATCGTCGAGGTTTGCTGGGGTGACCAGAGATGCAGCAGCAGCAGCATCAAGGTCAGTGGTACTGTTGGCTGACTCCAGCTTTCCTTCCTTATCATTAAGGAGAAATTTCATCTACGGTACAACAGGGCCATGATGCCCTAAGCTGACGGATTATGGGCCACAGGCAGCCATTACACGCTTGATTACACAAAGAAGGACGTCGTAATGCCATGATTCCACCTGTGGGTTGATGAGCGCAGGTGAGCTAGGCAGCCCCGGCCCATCCAGTTCCCTCGGGCACCGTGGGACGTTCCGGCCCCCGACACGCACGCTCATCCCCGCCCTCGCTACCTGCTCCTGCTTCTGCCCACGCTTCTGCTGCTTCATCTTCATCTCCTTCCTACTGAACCGCTCCTCTTGCTCCATCATCACCTGCTAATGAACCACAACTGATGGAGGAGACTGATACACCTGCTGCTGCCTCTCTACCGCTGATGCTGCTACTGTTGCCTGATCCCAACCACTGATAAATACCTGGATGCTGTATTTTTGTGTTGAGGCACCCCACACACACACACACACACACACACACACACACACACACACACCTGACTCCTGTCCTTCACCACCCTTGTCATCTGCGGTTTTGGGACGATGTTGTTTACTAAGACGACCATGTGTGGGAGGAGAGGAGTAGGTGAGGGTGGGTTAGAGTGAGGGTGGGCGAGGGTGAGGGTGGGCGAGGGTGAGAGTGGACTGGAGTGAAGGTGGGCTGGAGTGGCAATGTAAGTGAGGTAAATATATGAGTGGAGAGGACTGGGTTAGTGTTTGGTGATGTGTGGAAGAAGAAGAAGAAGAAGAAGAAGAAGAAGAAGAAGAAGAAGGGGGAAGGAAGGTGTTAATAAAATAGTGTAGAAAGCAAAGAGAAAGAAATAAGAACATGAAATTATACCCACAACCACCACAAATATCCTCTCACAACCCACACAACAACTCACAAGCTTCACAACCATTACAAAGTTACACACACACACACCTCCATCACGACATAAAAATCACAACTAACTCTTAAATTTCCCCCCCCCCCCCCATCAATTATTTCCTAGAGTTATTTCCCATCACCTGGGCCTCGACAACAGAGAAGGGAAGGTGTGTACTGGGTGCGGTAGTGTTGTGTACTGGATGCGGAAGTGTGTGTGTGTGTACCGGGTGCGGCAGTGTGTGTACTGGGTGCGGTAGTGTGTGTGTACTGGGTGCGGTAGTGTGTGTACTGGATGCGGAAGTGTGTGTGTGTGTACCGGGTGCGGCAGTGTGTGTACTGGGTGCGGTAGTGTGTGTGTACTGGGTGCGGTAGTGTGTGTACTGGATGCGGTAGTGTGTGTGTACTGGATGTGGTAGAGTCTTACTGCACTCTACGGTACCAAAACACCAGGTATGGCTGACGGTGTGTAAATATTAATACAAAGGAATATCAATGTGAAAATATAAAACGCCGATGAAGATAATAACAATAACAATAAAATAACAATAACAATGATAAACCCAACAATAACAACAACAACAATACAACTGTAGACACATATTCAACACAAACAAACTTCACATTGCAGGTGTGTGTGTGTGTGTGTGTGTGTGTGTGTGTGTGTGTGTGTGTTTGATCAGTGGAGGGAGTGAATGTGACCTTGGTGCACGACCTTGGGTATGTCTCTCAATAGCAGTGGTATTCGGCGTCAAGACAGTGCTATACCAGAAGATGATCACATGAAGATTAGACCCCCCCCCCAATTTTAGTTCACCTAAAGAATAATAATTAACCTAAGACAAACCTAACTTAACCTAATCTAACTTAACCTTACCTAGTCTAACCCATTCTCCTAACCTAATCTAATCCATCTTAACTTGCATCATCATCAACCACTACCACCATCTACCACTGTCCCCCCTGGGTGTGGCTTACTCGAATGACCCTTCCACTCCTCCACCTACCTCCCCCTCCACTCCTCCTCCAACCTCCCCCTCCACTCAACTGTCCCCCCTCCCTAACTACTAATAATCCCTAGATGTCAGTGGTGCCATTAGTGCCACACACAGCGGTTAATGGCACGCGGCTCCACATAAGCACTCCGCATGTATAGGATAATTGATACCAAATGGCGAGGTTAATTTTATGTTCCTGCCTCGGTAACAATGTCCGGTGAGGGGGGGGGGGCAGGAGAGGGGAGGGAGGTAGTGAAGGAGGGGAGGGGGGGCAGGAGAGGGGAGGGAGGTAGTGAAGGAGGGGAGGGGGGAGGGGCAGGAGAGGGGGGGAGGTAGTGAAGGAGGGGACGGGAGGGACACAGCCATTTTCATCACCGAGTAGGGACGTTCAGTGGAGAGAGAGAGAGAGAGAGAGAGAGAGAGAGAGAGAGAGAGAGAGAGAGAGAGAGAGAGAGAGAGAGAGAGAGAGAGAGAGTCGTTAACGAGAGGCTAAACTAATAAAAATGACCCTCAGAAGTCGTCCAAGACCCTGACAATGATCCGGGATGCAAATGAGAGTCGTCCTGGATGCAAATGAGAGTCGTCCTGGATGCAAATGTGCTTCTTTTGTATATTCCTTTAACACATTTCACGCCAGAGTTCCCAATCTCCATAATGTGTACTTAACCCCTTGAGTACAATGTTAACCCTTTGAGTACAGCGAATTAGCCCAGTGAGTGAGATATTTTAACCCCTTGAGTACGATAAGTTATTTCCCGTAAATACATTGATTTAATCCTATGAATACGATGACTTAACACCTTTGAATACCGCCTTGCATACCCTGGCTTGGGACACACACACACACACACACACACACACACACACACACACACACACACACACACACACACATTGATAAAATAAATAAAAAATAAAAAGAATTAATAAAATATGTATAAATCTGAAGGAATAAAACAAATAAATATAAAATGATATAATTGAAAAGCCTAAGTAAAATAAAAACAAATACAACTAATTAACACAAAATACAACAACAACAACAACAATAATATTAATAATAAAGCAATATAAAAAATAACAATAACAACAACAAAAATAATAAAAAAAAAAAAAAAAAAACGCCATTAAGTAAATATTTAGCACTGAAAATAAACAAAGCTCTTCCGCATCCTCACTATATAAGAACAAAGTAAAGACAGGCTGAGTAATTTCATCAGCATAACGAGCTCGGACGATGACGATGATGACGATGATGACGATGACAGGTTATGATGTTATGATGCCAAGTGTTTTATTGTGGCGTTTATTATTGAGTTTCACCTCTCTCTCTCTCTCTCTCTCTCTCTCTCTCTCTCTCTCTCTCTCTCTCTCTCTCTCTCTCTCTCTCTCCGCCACTTCCACCTGTTCACAATATTGCATCAGACATAATTAGAGCATGATACCTACCTTATCTCTCTTAATTATCCACCTGTCTTACCTTACCTAACCTAAACATATTATGCCTATACCTTCTACCAACCGCAATCACGGGTCAATTACACAGGTATGGCGGTGAGAAGTGTATGGTGGGGGGGGGGGGGGGGCTTCAGGGAGTAGTAGGTGTTTATAGCTACAGGAAGTGACAATAGAAGGGGAGATTGTTGTAGTAGTAGTAGTGGAACGAGAACGACAAGATAAGGGCATACGGGGAGAGAATTCAGAACATTGATCAAGGCAGCTTCACTCCTCTAGTGTTCACGACCTCTGGTGGGATGGGACCAAGTGCAAGATGTTTCTACGCCAGACTCGCGGAGGTGATCTCCGAACAGAAGCAGCAGCCCAGAAGTTATGTTACAGCCTGGATGAGATGTAGACTGTTCTTCTCTCTCCTTCGGTCGGCTTTGCTCTGCCTCAGGGGAACGAGAGCATTGGCCCCCAAAGCCGACAACAGCTGCAGATATTGACTATGAGGCTACAGTCACTGACTGCCGCATAGATCTGCGGCTCAACTAACTCAACATAGCTAGGATAGCTACTTATGTATTAGGATATTTAATTTTAAGGTAATAAAATGGTGGCGAAGGTGTGGCTATTGGAGGAGGCTGGAGGCCACGTAGTTGTAGTAGCAGAAACAGAGGGGATCTTTTTTACAGACCGGAACAGAAACATTCCGACAATTATCAGTAGCAAGAAACAGCAGGATACTCCCAGAAACAGCAAAAACACAACAGCACCAGTAACAGCAGCAGCCAGTAGGAGGAGGAGGAGGAAGAGAGAGAAGGACCTCAGGGAGGGGTGGTAGGCGTGGGACGTTGAGGACCACCTGCTGGTCGGGGGAACCTCATCGTGATGCAGTCAACACCCGCACCACCACGCTGACAAATGAATCATGACAGCTAAATTAAGTGAAGTTTTCTCTCAGGGAAAACCTCCAGGTCCGCAGGTTGCCGACACACCCACCTCGGCATCACTATCAAAGCGTCGACGGTAATCAGATACACCACTCAGACCATCCCCACACACAACACCGCCATCATGTCCGACGCTGGCTACTACAACAAAGGCCAAGCAGGCGAGTAAGGCAATAAAACACAACTGTATACGTCCATTAAGAGGCTAAGTATTACCGGAGCCATCTGTTACCTCACGTCCGCTCATAAGCTGTTGAACCCCCGCCCGCCAGTTGTGTACACGCCCATCCTCGGCTCCCTCTACGGCAACCAGTGAATATGTCGACACCACGCTGGTATTTCCCTCCATCAACACCCCCAAGATGGCTTGCCCCTGTTGCCAGCCACGGACACGGACGGTGAGTGCCCTGACGCCCGGGACCACCGAGGGCGACGGGCGCCTTATACAGGTAAGGACACGCTCAACACGCCTCCCGGCAGGTGAGGAAAAGCTCGTAACGCTCACAGATTACCATCAACCTCACCCAGCTGAACCTAAGCACCGAGGCAAGAAGGAAGACTGAGGCAGAGAGAAAAACTGAGGCTGGGAGGAAGACTGAGGCTGGGAGGAAGACTGGGACAAGGAGGAAGACTGAGGCAGGGAGGAAGACTATGAGGGGAGATGCCAACCAACACCCGGAAAGAATTGGTACGACGACCCATCAACGCCTCTACAGTGACCCTCTACAGTGACCCCGAATCAGACGTGTGGGAATCTTATGAGAGGAACCACAGACACCCAGTGAACACAACACAGCGGAGGGAAGTGTTGATGGCGTGACGAAGGAACTACACCAAGTCTGCAGGGAGAAGTATAGACGAATAATAAGTAAAACACTGAGACAAGACAAACGAAGACACAAAACCGCGCAACAACAACCCCAAAAATAATAACTATACAATACTGCGCAGAAAATAATCACAGACTGCGCACTGAGAGCCACCAGAGTGCGCCTGGAATGCAGAGGAATGGTGATTCATGCAGCAGAGGTGCCTTCAGTGATCCCGACAGCACAAGCACTTGTTTGCCTCTCCGTCAGTAGCACACCCACGAATGCTACTTATAACGCAACACCTAAACCTAAAACACAAATACATAACAAACTAAAAAAAAAATAAACCACAAATAAACCGCGAATTAAACCTCCCACGATAAAAATATTGAAAAGTGAGAAGTTCCAACGACTGATCAGGCCACCCAAACGAACACCAGTATTACCATGTTCTTGCCAGTGAGTGTCGCATCATTTAACCAACAAGGTGTAAGGTATTTTCCCCAGCCAGGTTAGTTGGTAACACTGTGGCCGACACGACAGGCTGTAACATAACTTTTCACGAGAAGCACCCTACAGGAGATGAAGACAACGACGCAACACACCACAAAGCAACACCGATAACACAACGCAACACACCACAGAACACAACAGTCAACACACTCCACAAAGCAACACCCACAGAACACAACATAACCCAACACCAACGCCCCCACCAGCCACTCCATCATGCCCGGGTCTGAGTCTCTGGTGCCCTGATATAACTGTACTTCATAACGATGTGGGTCACAGTACCTCCTTGATAAACGCCACTTACCCGTCGGACGGTCCTCTGTCACCGGTGCTGGGGTGAGGTTAGAGGTGGGAGGAGAAGAGAGAGGGAGGGGGAGAGGGGGAGGGGGAGAGGGGGAGGGGGAAGAGAGAGAGAGAGAGAGAGAGAGAGAGAGAGAGAGAGAGAGAGAGAGGAGGAGGAGAGACTTACTGGGGCGTCCCATCATCATACAGCCCCGCGGGGATTGGAAACTTCAGGACGTAATTGATAAGAGAGTGTGGCTGACGGAGGAGGTGTAGGGGTCATCTACCACACACGTCTCTCTTCACCTCTTCCTCCCTAATACACCCCCAACACCCCTCCCTCCCTTACACTCCTCCACACAACACAGCCATCACAGAAACACACCCGCACACTCTACCTATCAGAGGCACCCGAAAAGAGTTAGCAAGTCACCCCTGGAAAAGAAAAAAACTAAACAAAACAAACATAACGAAATAAAACGAAACAAAACAAAAAACATAAGGATACAAAACGAAACAAAACAAAACAAAACAAAACAAAACGAAACGAAACAAAACCAAAAAAAACAAAACATTTCTTGGTACGCGGAACTTTCTCAACATACAGTGAGGGCAAAGTAAGACTGGCGCCAGACCCCCATATTAGCTGTTTCCAGGAAGTAAACACGAACACACATAAAAAAAAAAGAAGTGAATAATGAGAAAAATACGAAGAAAATAATTCATAAAAAAAGGTGAAAGGCCACAGAGCAACAACAGGTCATGTAAATGTGTCTTGAAGGTCGACTGTTATACATACTGATACTTGAGGATACATACTTATTATATTTGTTGTTATATACGTCGATACAATTACCTAAAATACGAAAAGTCCCCCCCCCGCACCGCACCGCCCCGCCCCGCCCCCCCCCCCGCCCCCGAAATATCAAGAGTTTACCCAACCCTCCCGTGGCTAAACACCTGTAATATGTCGCCCTCTGGTGGTAATTACAATAGGTGAGCATTACAGGTAACTAAATTAATTATGAAAACTTGTTATATGATTTTGCCCAAGAAAAGGCACATCTATCTATTTATCTATCAATCTAATGTATGTATGTATGTATGTATGTATGTATGTATGATGTATCTCGACGTCCAGGTAAAACCAATTACGTGTTGCTGTGGGTAATTTAGGACACAGTGACCAACGGGGAGAGAGATATTGATGATGACCCGCAATAATGACGTCGGCCGTAGTAGTAAAATGAACCGTAGGCGAGTTTTTCAGCCAGCGGTGTTGGATGTGAGAGGCGCAGTTCGGTTCTTCAGAGCGGATTTTCTCATTTGCTGTGGAATGTCTGGTCGGGGGTGGGGGGGGGGGTATAGGGCTGAGAATGGTGGTGGTGGTGGTGCTGGTGTGGTTGTGAATGTGCTATGGTACTATGGTATGAGGATGGTAGTGTGGCTAACGATGGTGGTGTAGGTGGTGGTGATGGTATGCAGGGAGGAAGGGGTCGAGGAGAGAAGGTTAGGCTGCTTCAGTGTCAGCTGGAGTAAAACTGAGTGATGAGTGATGATCTCAAAGCCATCACTCACTCACTGGAACTCCTCTTCATTCCTGGCGTGAGTGGCCCCACCCCCCTCCCCCAGGTAGGTATAACTGTACACGGGCCCTCCAGGTGTGTGTATGGTTACCTGGGACTTTCAGGTGAGTATAAAGGGCTCCCCAGTTGTGTAAATGTGGCCTTCGGGTGTGTAAATGAAGCTCCCAGGTGTGTAAATAGACCTTCAGGTGTGTAAATGAAGCTCCCGGGTGTGCAAATAGGCCTTCAGGTGTGTAAATAAAGCTCCCGGGTTTGCAAATGGGCCTTCATGTGTGTAAATGTTACATAAATGAGGGGTTCAGGTGTGTAGATGAATCTCCTAGGTGTGTAAATAGGCCTCAGGTTTGTAAATACGGTTCCCAGATGTTCTTCGAATTTTCTCCTTCGGGTACTGCATGTATACAGTGGGCTGCCAGGTGGTGTACGCCCTCGCAACACCTGAGAGGTCAACACACCTGCTGTCCCCTCAAGAAACAGTAACCGCTCAAGTATACGACACTACCTGAGCACTCACACCTGACCAGATACACTTGACTACAACACAGAGAGAGTGTGTGTGTGTGTGTGTGTGTGTGTGTGTGTGTGTGTGTGTGTGTGTGTGTGTAGGTCCCCGTCCTGAATGTAGCGCAAGTCATCCCATTTCACAATAAATAGTTTTGGACTTTGGTAACACACGCCTCCAACAACTGTCGCGGGTCTTGCAACAGTCTTACGCAACCTGAAGGAGCCACTTCTTACGTCACACCCTGGGAAGAGCTAGAAGGAGGAGGCCGTGTAGGGGAAGGAGGAGGAGAAGGTTGCATTGAGGAAGAAGGAGGAGGTCGTAAAGGGAAGAAGGTCGTGATGAGGAGGAAGGCCCAGGACGACCTTCACAAAATGATTTACGTCCCTGGGTGGGGGGGTCAACTCTCAGCGGTGGGTCAGACCATAGAGCGGGCTGGCTGGCTGGTGAACACACACACACACACACTTTCTTGTTATAATAGGTCGCTCTTGGAGATAATCCGGGTTGATGACCAGTGTGTGTGTCAACCACCTGTATGGTAACCTAACCTTGCCTCACAGGTAAATATCCACCCGTCAGGTCAGTAAACGAACACACTGGACTGACTAGACGTAGGCGAGGAAGGTCCTGGCTCACAATAACACTCATGTGTACTCGAGTGTGAGTACAGAGCGTGAGTACGAGGAATGAGTACATGCAATGAAACTAATGGTGAGGAAGGGTGGAGGTGAGTAAAACGTGGGTGGAAGAGAGGAATGGGTGTGGTTAGTGAGGTGAGAACTGGGTGGGTGGGTGGAATGAAAGGGGGTGGGTGGACGGGTGTATATGTGCTGTTAATAAAAATAATAATAATAATAATAATCGGGTGCAGCAACATAACAGGTGGAACAGCAACGCAAGAGGTGTTACAACAGCAGGTGGTACAGCAACATAACGGGCTACAACATCCACATAACGGGGTACAAGGTATAACTAGCAACCATGCCATCGGGTGGGTCGTGGGCATGACACCACAGAGTCTTACCACCACTAATTTAATGATATCACCACTTTAACCTGTAGCCCGGGAACACCTGAGTCACAAAAGACCCGTAAGAAGAATTCCCTTTAACTACGTGTGTAAGAAATCGCAATTAGTTACCGTAATCTTGAATGCAAAAATAGATATGAAATTCCCGATGGGTAATTTCGTTGTCTCGTGGTTGGCTGTTGGTTGGGGGGAGAAAAACAAGGGAATTACGAGTCTTTGAGCATCTATATTTAAGTCGTAAGGTAAGAGAGTCTATTTAACGTATGATTGTTTGAGTATCTAGGCCCAAGGGTCGTAAAGGTGAGAGCTGGCAATAATACAGGGGAGGGGGACCCAAAACACAGCCTTAGGGGACGCCATCACGCGGCTGTTTGACTCCTGGGTAACAAGGGGGGAGGAGGAGAAGGAGGTAGGAGGTGGTGTTTACTTAGAAAGGCCTCTCCCCTCCCCTCCCCTTACCACACTTGTCACTACAAATCGTGGAAAGTGTGTGTGTGTGTGGAGGGGGGGGGGGGGGTGAGGGTTAAACGGGAGGGCAAGTACGACAGTTTAAGTGGGTCGGTTCAACGGTGCCAGCGTCAACCTTACCTGCCAGACGGTAACTTTGTAAATTTCCTCCCTGTTTACTATTCCTACGCCAATACTGACAAAATACGCAGAATTATTCACTAAATTCAAGTTTAACAAGACCTTCTGGAGGGGGGAAAAGGCGAGAGATTTATTTTATGCTACTATAAATCCTAAGTACAATCAGTAGGTGGTGGCGGGGCAGGGCAGGGCGGGGCAGGGCGGGGCGGGGCGGGGCAGGGCAGGGCAGGGCGGGGCAGGGCAGGGCAGGGCGGGACAATATGAAATAAGGCCCTCAAAACACCCATATATGGGACAGGGTAGGATGTCTAGTGCCTGTACCGACAGACAATAACTAACCCATGACACAACCCTAACACACTATTAGCTTAGCTTGGCGGTCAGCCCGCCCTCTCTTACCTCCTCCTAAATTTCTTCAATTTCCGAACTATAACTTCCTTCCCCCACCTCTAATCTTCTTTCACCTCTCCGTTCTCTAAAAAAAAAAAAAAAAATCACGACGCTGGGTGCCGAAACTAACCCCTGGGGCCTATTGTGTTGACCCCACCGCCAGCCACCAGCACTACCACCACACACCTCCTACCACTCACCTTCTACCACAACACCGCTCTTGTTTATACTACACCTGTTAACCTGTCAGTCAATCATTCCCACCATAACACACACACACACACACTCTTAGAAGGAGGCCGAAGGGAAGGGAGCATCAGAGGACACAACTAAAAAATCCCACCCTCCTCTCTTTCCTTCCTCCCTACACCTCCCCTCCCCCCCCACGGATATCTCTTACACCCTCCCCCCCTCTCTGTAATGGGTCCTGTGGTCTCAGTATTACTCTACAACAAGATTTACGACACACAGTAGCAACCA
This sequence comes from Homarus gammarus, assembly GCA_958450375.1. Classification (NCBI taxonomy): domain Eukaryota; kingdom Metazoa; phylum Arthropoda; class Malacostraca; order Decapoda; family Nephropidae; genus Homarus; species Homarus gammarus. The sequence goes on from CAUDMG010001926.1 coordinate 2,434,531, forward strand.
GTCTCCAGAAGCCCCAGAAGAGTTAAAGAGCGTGGCTAATGGTGCTTAGTGGTGTAATTTACTCCCCTAATGTAACTTTAACAATGGATACTTTTCGTGACCAATATTTCAAGTTGAATAAAAAATGAACAAAGACAGCGTTAATAATAGTAGTCATATACCGTATCAAGTGAGGATAATAATAACAACAAAACTACCACCCACCCCACCTACCACCACCCACCAGAAAACTACACCCACCCCTTTAACCCACCACCACCCATCAGAACACTACACCCACACCCACCCCTCTCACCCACCCCACCTACCACCACCCGCCAGAACACTACACCCACACCCACCCCTCTCACCCACCCCACCTACCACCACCCACCAGAACACTACACCCACACCCACCCCTCTCACCCACCCTACACCCACCTGGGCTTAACTACATCCAGTACCTGTGCCGACTTTCCCAGGTGACCGCCCCGTCAGGATCAATGGTGGGCCGACATGGGTTAACTCACCGCCACAGGTGTTGTGTTGCTCTCAGCCAGACACGCGATACACGGGGCTGAAACACATCTGCCGGCGGTGTGGACAAGTGTGTGAGTATACCTTGTAATGCATTATGTGGAGGGGGGGAGGGTGAGGGAAGGGGGTGGGAAGGGGGGTGAGTGGGGGGATGGGTGGTAAGGAGGTGTTGGGTGAGGAGAGAGATGAAGAGCGAGGTGAGGAAGGAGGGATGGTAAGAAGAAAGGGAGGCAAGGGAAATTAAGGGTGAGGAGAGGGAAGGGAGGTAAGGGAGAGAGGGAAGAGGAGAAGGTAAAGGAGAATTAAAGAAAGGGAGAAGGAAGGGAAGTGGGGAAAAAGGAAAAAAAGTGAGACAAGTGAGGATGAGGAAAGAGGAGGCAGAGAAGGGGGGGAGTAAAGGGGAAGGAATGATAATAAACCAAGGTAAAGGGAAATTAGGGTGATAAAAAAGTGGATGGAATAAATGAAGGGAAATGAGGCGTGAAAAAAGGGAAGGCGGGAGGGAGGGAGGGAGGGAGGGAGGGAGGGAGGGCGAAAAGAGGTAGCGCCCAGCCCTCTTCACGGTTTGCACCCTGACCTCAATCACGGCCTCCTGAAGAACGACCAAGTCCTCCTCCCTCACACCTTTCCTCCCTTACTCTCTCCATCCCTCCCTCCCTCCCTCCCTCCCTCCCTCTCTCTCTTCCTCCCTCCCTCCCTCCCCCCTCCCTCCCCCCCCCCCTCCCTCCCTCTCTCCAGATTCTGCAACGGATCACTTGTTCATTTTCCCTCATTAACTACGGCGGAGAGATCACGACCGAGCTCCCTGGAGAGAGTCTCAGTGGCATAATTTCTGAGACATCTTAGTTGGAATTTCTATGTGACGTAGTTATTAAGATGAGCTCTGATAGCCTTTACTTAGAGGGGTAAATAATCCTGAGAATCCTTTGAGAATTTGGGGGGTCTCTCTCTCTCTCTCTCTCTCTCTCTCTCTCTCTCTCTCTCTCTCTCTCTCTCTCTCTCTTTCTCCTCATATGCCTGGCTGCCACTGACCACACTACCACTTCGCAATTCATCTCCTGTGGCGGAGGTACCACGGGCCGGGAGAGGAAGAGAAAGGAGAGGGAGGGAGAGGGAATGGAGGGAAGGGGAGGGGGGGGGGACGAGCACCTCCGCCACGTCTGGGAGTCTGATACCATCTAGTGATAGGTTTCAGCTTACTCCCTAAACCTAACTTGGGATAACCCGACCCTATCCCTGCGCCTCCTCCTACCGCCCGCGAGTCCCTTTCTCTCCTCCCATGGCCTCCACACTCCCACATCCTCCTCCCATGGCCTCCACACTCCCACATCCTCCTCCCATGGCCTCCACACTCCCACATCCTCCTCCCATGGCCTCCGCACTCCCACATCCTCCTCCCATGGTCCCTAATATACTCACCTCTCGTAGATCAAACACACACACACCTGGTCCATAACACGTACCTTTAAAGAGAAGAAAAGTCACCTGTTAGAATAGTTACCCAATTACTGAGTGAATGAAAACAAACAAAAAATATAGACAGGCAGGCAGGCAGACAGACAGACAGACAGACAGACAGGCAGACAGATAGACAGACAGACAGACAGACAGACAGCAGGAAACCCAACTCTCTACGGTCTAAGGGGCATAAAATCCTATAAGACCTATCCAAGGAGAAGCATCACATAGGATTAGGTATGTAAGTAGTAGGGACACACACATACATACATACCATACATACATACATACCATACATACATACATACATACATACACGATGATTTGAAGGAAGTTTGGACAAGTTTTTCTACGTCTTTTTTTTACATGACATAAAGGTGTGTAGTTACGGCGGAAGATGAGCTCACGGTGGTAAATGCAAGTCCTTCAAGAGTGGAGAGGATACTGAGCTGTGAAATGCGTAGTTCTTATCGATAACATACACGGCTGAGAGAGAGAGAGAGAGAGAGAGAGAGAGAGAGAGAGAGAGAGAGAGAGAGAGAGAGGAGAGAGAGAGAGAGAGAGAGAGAGATAAAAACAATATTACTGTATACTGTGTGTGTGTGTGTGTGTGTGTACAAGGGAGTTCTTTATATGCACACTCACGCCCCCGGGACCTTACCTGCCCACCACAAGTATCCGTGACAGGTGATTCAAAGTACACCTGACCGTCTCATCACCCCTGGCCGTGTCTACCTGTCCACACCTATCTCTTGACTAACCTCTACGATAAGTATCTCACCTAGGAAGACGCCGCAGTGATCTTAGGATAACTTTTGGGGGGGGGGGGGGGGGGGGAGGGAGAGATTGTATTGTGCGTATTCAGCTTAATTATCCGCCTTTTCTAACCTGACTGATAGGGTGTTTTTCCACAGTATATTGATATTCTTCTCAGACATACGGGCATTCTGCATGGTATGTAGATGGGCATTACGATACTAAAGTGTTTAAGGAAGGCAGTCATGCATCAAGGCAAGCACACAGGAACGTATAACCAGGCATGCATACAAGCACAGAGGCAGACAAACACAGAGACAGGCATACAAGGTCATGATCACAATCGTTGAGGCCGCCAGCGTTCCCACTCGTCCATGGAGGGAAACGTAAACAAGTTTTTGGCGAACAGTTTGCCGGACAACTTGTGTCGAGTCACGGCTTCCGGGAGACCTCCGCCACGGCCGTAGTTTTTCACCAGTACTTCAGTTTACTTTACCTACGACGACTATAACCACTACCTCTCGTTACCAGGTGTTGAGGGAGGGAGAGAGAGAGTCAGGCAGGCAGTCAGTCCCTCTAAACCACCACAGGTAATCATCACCGTTTCTTCCAGCGCCACAATCTAATTCCAACATGACTACTGCTTCTTGTACACAACATAAAGGCATTAACCTCAAGCCACGGGCGTAATTTTTTGTTTTTACTTCTTATAGTTTCTTATCACCTCACGACCGCTGCTTCTAATAATATCTGGTTATGACCCGATGACCAAGGGCAGGGGGGGGGGGCCTCTCTCTCTCTCTCTCTCTCTCTCTCTCTCTCTCTCTCTCTCTCTCTCTCTCTCTCTCTCTCTCTCTCTCAATTTACTTAGGTCAACCCAAGGGCCCTTATAAGAGCTCCGCTGGTCAACAGATCAAGGCCATGAGCCAACACCTTTATACACAATACAATTATCGCCAATATTATTACAAAACTATCACTCCAGTCAATATCCTGCCAACTGAGGTATATTATTACATTTACTAACCTGCTGATGGATGTCTTTCACGTGTGAGGGGTGTTTATACCTTTGTGTTGCCTTAGTCTCTCTCTCTCTTGTGTTACAGTATCTCAGTTCATCTCCATCAAGGCCAATGCTCCTTACACTCTCCCCCACAGCGAGCTTATACAAGAGCGAGTCATATAGTTAAGGGAAACGCCAGACGATGCTGTTTGCCTGGGTTGGCGTTAGTCGTTCAGGGTGAAGTGTACACGAGCCAATAATATTCCCCACACACCTACGTACAAAATCCCTACCACAACCTACAACCTCCCTACTACCACCTACAACCTCCCTACTACCACCTACAACCTCCCTACTACCACCAACAACCTCCCTACTACCACCTACAACCTCCCTACCACAACCTACAACCTCCCTACCACCACCTACACCCTCCCTACTACCACCTACAACCTCCCTACCACAACCTACAACCTCCCTACTACCACCGACAACCTCCCTACTACCACCTACAACCTCCCTACCACCACCTACAACATCCCTACCACCACCTACAACCTCCCTACCACCACCTAAAACCTCCCTACCACCACCTACACCCTCCCTACTACCACCTACAACCTCCCTACCACCACCACCTACAACACTACAACTCTCGGTGATCGGATAGTAGATGACGTCATAATCACCAACAACAATAATAACAATACAATCCCATCACCTTTGTTATTGTTGTTGTTGTTATTCACAGCGTCAGGAACAGTCAAGGTTATACACGATTACTGTCAGTTAACGGCGGCGACCACGACCGAGTGTAGCAGAAACAGACAAAAACTGGGAGAAGAATTTTTAGCAAGACAGACAAACACAAACACACACACAAACAAACACACACACAAACAAACACACATAAACAAACACACACACAAAACAAGCAGACTTAAATCATCGTTTACTGGAAGGAGTGACCCTGACAGTGTGTGTGTGTGTGTGTGTTTAAGAATCCGGGTTCTGGCAGGTGAGGTATAGCTCCTAAAAGTACCACCTCCCCCCCCCCTCCCCCGCCAAAAAAAAATGGTGACGTCATGCTCTCCGTATTGTGATGACGTCATTATTTGTCCTGTCTCTACCGCCTCCCGCGTCGTGACAGTGATGACGTCATGACCTTCCTGCTGGCGCTGACGAGGGTATAAAGCCAGACAAGAACACTGTGTCATAAACTACCACACTACCGTAACAACCACCTTCATTATAGACCATTAAAACAACTCCCCCCCCCCCTCCTTTTCATTCCACCTCTTGTTAAGCAAATGGTCAATCTACCTCAACCTGCACGAACCACAACTACCACCATCATAATCACCTCTGACACACACACACACCTTGCCATAATTACCACCATCACTAGCACCACAAACACCACCACAATAAACCCTGAGCCAATTTGCAACACCTGTAACCACCGTCTCCCCACTAACAACTCTTACCTCTTCTTCAATCACCGGCAACTTCTTCCTTAACGACCCTCGCCTTTAACTACCCTTAACTACACATGCATATCAACAAGACTCACCACAAGAAAGCTAACTTAAACGCACCTGCAATTAAACTGACTCGCTAATTACTGCAATAAAGTCAAACAGCTGAAATACAACACAGGTAATGCCTATGCACTTGCAACACAACTAACTCCACACGTAGCTCCTGTGCATCAGAGTTAACTACGTGTAACCTGCAACAAAACGAACGACTAAGCACTTGAAACAACCCTCTAACAGCTGCATACAACTGACATGGCTGCACTGTCAGGTACCATGATAATTGTCGACACTTATTTTTCTTCTTATTTATCGTCTCTGATTTTTGTTATTTTGTGGTTCGTGACCCGATTCTCTCTCTCTCTCTCTCTCTCTCTCTTGGCGTTCGTGCACCTGCAATATACCAACACGTCGCCCTTTCTGCCCTGGCTGTGTTTGTTGCATGGTTGTGGCACGCGTGTACAATATGTTGCAGATGTAGTACACCACATTACGTTGCATAATCATTACAGCGAGTGTTTGTTGCATGTATATGGTGCCTTGCTTGTTGAATGAACGCCGCGTGTCTGCTATACGTATATGATGCAACTTAATACTCGTTACGTGTAGATGTTGTAAGGTTCGGGCATCCGGATTAATGCCACTGCAATCCCCCCCCCCCCCCTCTGATACCTGACGAATGAGAAACCCCATATCTTTGTTTTGCTCAAGAGGATGTCAGCTGTACCTTCTGTGATGTAACTTTATCCTCTTTACACGCAGACGGACACTTTCTCCCCCCTTCTCCGTTAATGGACGTGTGTTTGAGAGGGCCTGTGGTCTCCTCTAGGCAGCTCGCGGCCCTTAAATAATGACGCTGTTCCAGTCCTCACAACGCCACGCTCCTTCTCAGCCTTGAAAGGTAAACACGAGCGAGATGTAGGCAAGGACGAAGACAAGAGGAGGAGGAAGAAGAGGGGGGGAAGGAGGGAAGAGGAGGGGGGCCAGACTTTGTTGTCGAGTACCGAGTCTGTTACGAGGTGGTACTTGGTGTTCGGTGTTACTATCCACCTACAGTCATTTAAATACTCGAGGGGGGGGGGGAGGTCAGGAGTGTCAGCTGGTGGAGGGAAGAGGTGAGTGGAGGACGATTATGTGGAGTCGAGGGAAAGAAGGAACAGGAGGAAAGAGGGAGAGGAGGAGGAGAAGGAAGGGATAAAGAACATCTACATCATCTCCACCCCCTCCCCCATGTGTCCCGTTGCAAGTTAATCGTCACCGTGAAAAAGAGTTGTACACACCTGGTCCGCCGCCGTCACACACCCCCTCAGATCACTCATTACTACCTGGTCTCCTTAACTGTCTCCCGCTGTCACCTTGTACGAGTGACGCTTCCCCAGCCAGGTGTGTTCCTAGCCAGGTGTATTTCCTAGCCAGGTGTGTTTCCTAGCCAGGTGTGTTTCCTAGCCAGGTGTGCCCCCCCCCCAGGGTTATGTTCTACAGCAGGTGTGTTCTCAACCAGGTGTGTGTGTATATATGACTACCACACGTGTCACATCTCATCCTCCACACACACACACACACACACACACACACACACACACACACACACACACCTCATCCACCTTTCATCCCGAAATAAAATAAATAAAAATAAATAAATAAAAATACAATCCCATCGCCTTCCAGACATTTACAACAATTCATTCACAGTAACTTTTTCTTTTCATTTTCATTTCTTTTTAATGCTGTCACCGTTAGCATCTTACCTTAGGGGGTAGGTTGGGGGGGGGGCTGGAGGGAGAGTGTGTGGGGGGGGGGGGTTGGATGGAGGGAGAAGGTAGGGGGAGTAGGGGAGGGGGTACACAGAAATATCTCCCAGCCTCTTGCTTACCTGTCTGCTTCCTTGGTTACCTGTCTCAAGTTATTTCATTCAAGTTTAATTACGTTATACCGTGTTGTCTCTGGCGTTCGTTCACTAACTCCTAATTCCCTTCCATAGCGTCAGTTTCCCATAATGATTCGTGTCATCAGTTATTTCCCAGTTAATACTCAATATTGTTTATTTCTTAACTTGTCTTTGATCTATAATTGATGATTCTTAATTACAGGTGTCATAAAGGTGTTAATTAGGATATCACCGACACTTTAAATCGAGTCTTATATACATTGTTTTCTATATAATGCTTCCATTAACCTCATAATAAGTCTCAAGACGTCAGCTACACCATAATAAACTAATTTACCGTGACCCAAAAATAAATAAAAATAAAAAACACAGGAAGAACAAGAACAAGAACACCCCTTCCAGTACTACACCTGTTCAACATTCCCTTGTGTGTGTGTGTGTGTGTGTGTGCGTGCTCTGGAGGACCAGCCAGCCAACCAGGCAACCTTTCCTCCACCTCACATTAACATAACGGGCGACTCTACACGACCAACCGACACACACACACACACACACACACACACACACACACACACACCATAATAACTACAAGATAATGACCCTGAATTAGAGAGAGAGAGAGAGAGAGAGAGAGAGAGAGAGAGAGAGAGAGAGAGAGAGAGAGAGAGAGAGAGAGAGAGAGAGAGAGAGTATAAAATAACCAATTACACGATACTTATCTCAACAAAGGAAGATACAGTTTATTCTTACGAGACTCGGGTTAGGTTAGGTTAGGTTAGGTTAATGCCCATCTACTGATAATTATTAAAAAACTGTTTGTGTTGATATTTGATAACCTGTGGAATGGAAGAGATATTAAAAAAAAATATAGGTAAACTTTTCATTAAACTCTCATCAAAGCTTCAGGTAAGTAAAGGTGAACTCCAGGTATATTTAACTGTACGTAAGGCATATTTTAGATTAATTACAGGTATACACAGGTAAACTACAAAAACATCACAGGTACATAACAAATAAACACCAGGTACACAGGTAAACTCCTCCATTTATAGTACCTACAGATAAAATCCAGGTATATTCAGGTAAATACCAGGTAAACTTTATCCAGGTACTCTACTCTTCAGGTCCTCGCGGGTACAAATGGACGAAAACGTAAAAATTGTGAGAAAAAATTACTAAGGGGTAACTCATGTCTCTTGTGACCACGAAATTATTCTAGTGAGGGGGTGAGGGTGACGAAGGAAGGTCAGGGGGAAGAGGAGGGTGAGGGTGGGGGTGAAGGAGGAGGGTGAGGGGTAGAGGGGATGAGGGGATGAGGGGAGAGTGAGAGGGAGGGGAAGAAGAGATGGGGGTGAAAGTATGATGTAAGGTGCTTGTATGAGTGACTGTCTAACTGTGTCATCTAATAATCAACGGGACAGGTGACTTATGGCTCCGTATTCATGAACTCTCTCTTGTAAATCAGTGTATGACGACAGGTAAGGAAGGTGTGTGACAGTATTGCATGCAGAGAGAGAGAGAGAGAGAGAGAGAGAGAGAGAGAGAGAGAGAGAGAGAGAGAGAGAGAGAGAGAGAGAGAGAGAGAGATGGTCCCAATGGCTACCTCCCACACCCACACTCCCTGCATTGTAGAAGACGTACACAGTTAATACAAAGCCTTATAATGGTGATATGTGTGTGTGTGTGTGTGTGTGTGTGTGTGTGTGTGTGTGTGTGTGTGTGTGTGTCACTGAGCCTTATCATAGTTAAAGTACCCAGTCATTACTCTCCCTTACTACTACTATTACTACTCCTATTTGACTACTACTACTACAGTTATAATATTACTACTATTACTACTACTAATAATAATAATAACTTATCGATGTATGCTAATTCACCAATATATGCAAGTCTGTGTATCAGTACCACACACACACACACACACACACACACACACACACACACACACACACACTACTGCAGGAATCCACCATAACCTAACCTAACCCCTTAAACGTGTAGACAGGCATTCTTGAAACGGGTACGAGGCACAAATTTCCCCGCAAATACCCGGACCACATCAGATAACTGACCTAATTTCCCCGCAAATACCCGGACCACATCGGATAACTGACCTAATTTCCCCGCAAATACCCGGACCACATCGGATAACTGGTCTAATTCGATTAAAACTGGCAATTTACGGGCCAATTTTTCTACCGTGACATTTTCCCTTTAAGTTAAACAGTACTGGTCGGGGCCGCCTGTAACACCCTGTTGACTAGACACCTGCCCAACGACCGTGATATTTACAGAGAGATTGAAGAACGAATATGTTACCTGTGTGTCTGTACTTGTGTGAGTGTTTGAGAGTGTGTAAGTGTTTGTGAGTGTGTAAGTGTTTGTGAGTGTGTAAGTGTTTGTGAGTGTGTAAGTGTTTGTGAGTGTGTTAGTGTTTGTGTGAGTGTTTGTGAAAGTGTTTGTGAGTGTGTGAGTGTTTGTGAGTGTGTGTTTGCGAGTGTGTAAGTGTTTGTGAGTGTGTAAGTACCTGTCAGTGTTGTGTAAACGTGAGTTATGTAAGTGTTTGTGAATGTTGTGTGTTTGCGAGTGTTTGTGTAAGGGCTTGTGAGTGTTGTGTAAGTACAATTGTAACTTGTACAGACCAGGACTCTCGTTAAACTGAACCTCTAAATAACAACAATAATAATAATAATAATAATAATAATAATAATAATAACAATAATAATAATAATAATAATAACAATAATAATAATTCTACTTCTAATAATAATAGCAATAATGAAGAAGTAAAAACTCTCTCTCTCTCTCTCAGACTAACCCCCTAACGAGTGTGGACTGAGAGAGGGGTGGGTCAAGGTGTACTCGGCGGGGCACAAGGTGGGTGTATCTAGGTCAAGGAATAACCTCGAGTAACGGGGCACGTCAAGATACCCACCAAGTTAAACAGTCTGTGATACCCGAATTATTTATTATCACATACATACATACATACACATACACCTAGTTACTTACATACATACATGAAGATAAATGCACAAACACCTAGTTACATACTCAAACACACCTGGTTAGACACACTCAGGTATATAGCAAAATTTGTCGAGTCTGTCCTTAAAATGCACACACGTGACTCTTTTAAGTTAACCTAACCCTAAAATACACACACCTGAGCCTTAAATCAACTGTTAAATACACAATGGACTTTTAAAGGACCATATATCAGATCAGGGACAACCAACCACGGCCCGAGAAGCCTAATTAACCTACCCCGTTCCTTAGGCCTCTTTCGGTTCACCTGGAACTTCGTCTTCCTCCCAGCTAGTCGATTCTACCTAACCTAACCTTACCTAACCTGATATACACCTAACCTAACTTAACCTGAAGAAAACCTAACCTAACCTAACCTAACCTAACCTAACCTAACCTAACCTGATATACATCTAACCTAACTTAACCTGAAGAAAACCTAACCTAACCTAACCTTACCTAACTTGACGTACACCTAACCTAACTTAACCTGAAGAAAACCTAACCTAACCTTACCTAATCAAACCTAACCTAACCCCCACAGGTAACGTCAGAGTGGTTGAATCCTGAAGTATAATTAGGTGTTGGGGGGAGAGAGGAATCTTCTGGTTATCCCCTTTCTCCCTCTCTTTATCCCTCTTTACCCCTCCTCAGACACCCATTCCCCCTCCCTAGACCCTCCTCCCCCCTCCCTAGACCCTCCTTCCCCCTCGTTATCCCCCCCCCCACCCCAAGCCGCTCTCTTCATGACCTCCTCCTCCCCCCGTATCAGCAGGTAATCGCCCTACGAAGGTTCATCTCGACACGGTAACAACACATACACACCTCGCCACCTTAAGTAGGTCGTCAGCGTCGCCCCCAAGTGGTCAATTATGGTGAGATCAAGTGATGGGAGGACGGAGGAGACCTTGAGGATATAGACAGACCTGGACGGGTTCAGGGGAGACCTAAAGACACGTGAGAGGGACCTGGTATAGGATTTAGTCCAGAACCTGTAGGACTAGCGAGACATCTAGTCGAACTGAGTGCGGAAAGGAGGGGGCGGGGGGAACCTGATCAGCAGCAATTACTTTATATGAAATAAATGAAATAAACAGAAGACTCAACACCAATCAGTCCGTGTTGTCTCCTCCCCAGCTGGCACCATAACCTTAGCCTGGCACTATTACCAATCATTCTTGCTATGTAATCCCATACTGACGCAGCCGCTTCCCAAAACACTACCTTTACCGTCTTCCCCGTCCTGGTACCAGCCATATTTCTCACCCTCCAAGATCTTCTCAACTAAGCACAAATTACCATCACAAATTTAACCTTTCAGAGTAGAGGCACAAGACCAATAATCGGTCGGTACGGTGAAGGAGCCGCCACCTTCGTGAGGATCCCTGGCTGCAGGGGATGATGGCTCCTCCGGGCCTATAGACACAGTCCGCGCCAGGAGAAAGGCCAAGCTATACGCACGTCGGCCCAAATTGTACATGCATTCACACACCAGTGCTTTATGGGTCGTGTCCCTGGCATAAATTCAAGAGATTAAATTATAATGCACTAAAGAGGACTTCTGGGATAAGTCAAATAGAACTCCTATATACTGTGACCACTGGCTTTTAGGAGGGTGTCTGCGGTCCCAGGGTGTGTGAGGGGATCAGCCCTTAGCAACAAGGGACTGGCAGGGGCGTCACCGTAAAGTAGGATCCCACGTAGTTCCCCTGGCGAAGGGTATACTGGAGGAGAAAGTGATGATGGGTCTGCGGTATGTAAGAGTGTCTGTCCTTACACGCGATAGTGGCCTCGTGATCACGCCCCCGTCAGGAGTGTGGAGGTCTTGGCCTGGTGATCCCTCTCTCACATTCAGTGGTGTAGAGGGAGTTTCTCTCTCTCTCTCTCTCATTCACTAAACCATTGTCTCTTTTTTATTGGTCGTCACTCCGCCTTGACAACCACGACGATGCCCATTCACTCGTTTCAACCCCTGTTAACACCCAAGCTTTATTAGCACTTCACCAGGTCCTCATGAGCGGTAATCACCTGGTCGTTTATGTAAGCTCATAACTAGTCTCGTGTACCTATTGCTACGTCGACACCCACTTAACACCCACACCGCCAGTAGCCACCACACGCTATCACCAGAATACCTCGCCACCTACACCACACTCCATCACTAAGTGTCTTCCATACCAAAGATAGTGAACGTACTCAAGTCATCATTCTGGTCATCATCATCATCATCCGTCTATATAAATCCACTGCTGGGTGAAGGCCGCCTCGCATTCTTCCAAGGGGTCACCAGTCCATGAAACACCCGAGTACCATCAGGTACTTGCTGATGTACTTCAATGTGTTTGATCAGCTCGCCGTGCATGGATGAGTCAGCCCGATCCCATGAAGCTATAGCCTCATGGCACCCCCACGGCCTTCATGACATCGACAGACTCTGGGAACTTGTGAATTGCTTCTCTGACCTGGGAGGGGAGGGGGGGGGGGAGCTGGGAACAGTCAAGGACCTCCTCAGGGGGTAGATAAGGGGATGGGTATTTAGTGTTTTTTTCAAGGGGGCTGTGAGGAACATTTTTCTCGAGCGTGTGGGGGGGGGGGGGGGGGGGGGCTAGAGAGTGTGAGAGAAGCCTACCGAGCGAGGGAGGTGGATGAGGAAGGTTGAGGGAGAGGAACGTACCTCAACTTTCTCTGACATTTCGTACTCCCATCATCAACCCCCGTACAGTGATGGGCCTAATTATTAGTGTACACGAAGGCGTAGGTGGATCCTCCCCTTCCACACCTCCCCAGCCCCCCAAGCCTCCACATCCCAACGCCCACCCCCCACCCCCCCACCCCACCTAAGCTCCCACGACCCCCCCCCCCCCACACCTGCAAGCAAACACTGGTATATAAAGGCTGGGAATATCGATGCTATTAATCACGTACACCCATTGTCTAGGAGGGCCCAAGAGGTAGTAGGGAGGTAGGAGATCAAGGAATAACTCAAAGGAAGAAGAAAGAATCTGATAATAACTAACCATGAATAGAGAGAACTTAAAGAGAAATTCAATGGTAAGAAGAAAACGAGAAAAAAATGAGAGAGAGAGAGGGTCGTAGGTCGGGCGTCTCCCTCGAGAGATAATTACGTCATAGGAGAAAGCAAAATTATTTCAGGATAGTTGGAGGTGAAAGTGAAGTGAGGGGGGAGGGGGAGGGGGATGAATGGAGTGAAAGGAATGAATGGGGAGTGAGGGGGATGAATGGGAGTAAAGGGATGGATGGGGGGGTGGTGAGAGGGAGGAATGGGGGTGAGGGGAATGAGTGGAGTGTGAGAGAGAGAGTCTTAAGTTTTATTTTCTTAATCTTCTTCAGTACATTACCTCCTCCTCCTCCTTCCTCAGTACAGGACTTCCACCTCCTCCTCCTCCTCCCCCAGTACATTACCACCCCCCCCCCCTTGCACCTCGCACGTCCATAACTTTTAATGTACCCAGAGACCTTAACGCAAGTACCCTACGGCAGGATGATCAGCCTCTGAGAGTGAGTCAGGTCCTGCTGGCGTTGACCTCCCCCTTCAGGAGTGACCGACCAGCCCTACCTACCTCAGCGGCTCCTCCCACACGCCTCCACCCACACGCCGCCATCCACGTGCCCACGGCTATGACACAACTTAGACCAAACACACTCCAGACAGAACGTTCTCACCCACGTTCCCATGACTGAACGCCCTCATCCATGCGCCCACGGCTTTACACACCCTAACCCATGCTCCCCACCGCCTGCGTGATGCCAACCCACAACAATTAAGTAAGTTAAGAAGTCAACAACAATTATAACAAAACAAATTACATCGAGAATATATTAAAGAGGCCAACAACTATGATTAGGTTAAGGAAGATTTGGTTAGGTTATGTTTGGTAAAGGCATGTTAAGGTAAGGTTGAATTAGGGCAAGTTAAGTTATGTTAGGTTCGGTTAACAGACATAACACGACACAAATAACAACACAACAAAACACAAACACAACAGAACACATCACCACAAACACAACACACACAACACAACACAACATAACAAACACCAACACAACACAACAGACAACACAAGACAACACAACAGACACAACACAACAAAACACAACACAAGACATGACAACAAAACAAGCTTAAAAAAATCGACTCTTTAAACGCCAACCACGGCATTACTCAGCAGGGCATCATGGCGGTGGCGGCTACTGAGAGGCCGCCACAACACCCACCTCTCTGCCGGCAAAATACACTTTATGATAGGTTGGCGGCCGGTTCTATGACCTCACCCCGTCCGGCAACCCCGTCCATCTCTCAGCCAATCAGACAGATGCCTGCCAGCGACCCGTCTCACTGATTACCTGGTGAATCACACAGGTAAACACAGGCTTTTTTTTACCTCCCCTCCCCATACATAACATTCTGACACACACACACACACACACACACACACACACACACACAGTTACCAATTTTCGTAGATATTTAACAAAAACAGAGATGCTTAAAGTAAATTATATAAACAAGCAATTAAACCTAACCTAACCTCTCCCATCCTTCCCCCTCACCTCCCTCATCCTTCCCCCTCACCTCCTCCATCCTTCTCCCTCACCCCCTCAAGACAAACACATTAGCCGCCCACAGAAACTCTCCCTCCATCCTTAACACTGAGGCGCAGGTCCGCCCACACCACGCCCACGTTGGACACGATTCTCTTAACCTGTTCTCTCCTCCACCATCCTCTCCCTCTTATCTACCTCGTTGGTTGGAGGAGAGGGAGAGAGAGAGAGAGAGAGAGAGAGAGAGAGAGAGAGAGAGAGAGGAGAAAAAACAAAGACCGAGACAGAAAAATTAGAAAAATACGGATATGGAGAGAGAAAGAAAGAGAAAGAGAGAGCGCGCAAAAAAAGGGAGAAAGTAGAATGGGAGAAAGTGAAAAGGACAAAGAGAGTAAAAAGCACGAGAGAGAGATGATAATAATCAGAGGAGAAAGCAAGATAGAAGGGGGAAGTATATAATAATGCAATAAAGGAACGGTGAAGAGCAAAACAAGGATGAAGAAAGGTAAACATAAACGTGGAAGAGAATAATAATACCTTGGAGGTTTAAGGAGGGAGAGAGAGAGAGAGAGAGAGAGAGAGAGAGAGAGAGAGAGAGAGAGAGAGAGAGAGAGAGTTTTATCGAAATGCCTAAAACCTCTCTCTCTCTCTCTCTCAACTACACACACGCACTGCATTACATCATGTAGTTAGGTTTGGCTAAATTAATCCAAATTCAATCAGGTCAGGTCACAGTTGTTTAGATGGTATTATGTCCAACAAGCGTCACCCTTACTATCACAGGTCGATTACTCAAACAGCCCAATTTACCTTGAGTCACGCCCCACCTGCCACCCTCATCAACCCGTCAACCTGCGGCCTTTTAAATCTTTTTTATCTCCTTAAGTGCCAGCAACCACGCCCACCCAAACCATGTGTGTGTGTGTGTGTGTGTGTGTCACCACCTGTATGGCAACCCAACCTTGCCTCACATAGGTAATGGCAGGTAATAACAAGCACCCCCCCCCCATCCCCCCATACACACAGGTGAGACGTTTACCTCCCCCCCCCCCCTCCCGATAACGCTAGGGCAGGTAATGACGTTAAATAACCCCAATGTTTACCTTTGACAAGCGTTGAGGTGCACCAATAAGCGATTACCTGTACTTGTTATACATTAAATAACACCAAGATTAACGAAGACCCAGTGTATGGACATTGACGTTGTGTGATGTAATTGAGTCATTTGTGTTATGTAATCACTAAACACCACACACTGACATTACGAGCACCAATTACACACATTACAAACACTGGCATTACACATAACAACAAAACAAACCACTTAAAAAAAAACTGTATCATGGTTAGGTTAGGTTATGGTAGCGCTGGGTTGCTTAATAATCAACTGTAATAATGTGGGGTGTCTAATATTCACGTGATCCTCTTTTAACCTACAGAGTGAAACTATGAGAATGGAGGCAGATTTCACTATATTACACAGCGTAATTATGTCTTTCGAACAGAGAAAACAAGTACACACACACACACACACACACACACACACACACACACACACACACACAGTCAACAGAAAGCCAAGTAGATGTACTATTCATGGCACATCTCCTTAACCCTGGATGTGGCACCTCTCCTCTCGAGTGGACGAAGAAGAAGACTAGACACGAGTTGGGGGATAGAGGGGAGGTAGAGAGAGAGGGAGGGGGAAGGAGGAAAGTAAGGGGGGAGGGGGGGGGAGGCATCAGGTACCCTCAGTCAGGCAAAAGTGAAAACCAGACGGGAAGCGAGACTCACTTTTTACCTTATTGGGAGAGAGAAAGCAACACACACACATACACACACACACACACACACGAGAGCAGCATGATTCATACACAGACGTCTGGGTATGTATGTATGTATGTATATGTATGTATGAAAAAGCGCAAAACATTTGATTCAAGAAATAATTTACCATTTTATAATCGCATATACACACGCAAACACACATACACAACTACCCACACCTACACAGTGAGATAACTAGCACCAGGCCACTTTCGCTCGTAGAGGGAGAGTCTCAGGTAGGCATCGCCACCAGAATGACTGATGAGCCGCCGCCTCAGTGTTAGTGCGCCACCAGAAAGTGAAAACCAGACCTACCACTACCTACCAGCATCCACCATCAACCACCACCAGTATCCCCGACCACCTACCACCACCACCTACCACTAGTAGCTCCCACCACACACTATGCCTACCCAACAAGCACACACTGGATCAGCCTTTAATCCGTCCATCATTATACACCTACATTAACTCTCTCCACTGTACACCTGGGAAAAAAACAACAGGTAAGTAATAATAACCATATAGGTGTAAACAATTAACAGGTAAGTAACAATAACTATGAAAAGATGTAAACAATAGCCACAAACAGGTGTAAACAATGACTACAGACAGACGTAAACAATTAACAAACAGTCAAAGGTTTACAATAATTCCCCAGGTGTTTCAAGAGCTAGACAGGATTCACTTATACAGACACAGGTTTAGGATAATTACGTGTACACACACACACACACCTCACTCTGGCCTCCACCTGCAGTGTTCGAACCCCTCCCTACCACTTTCTCTCTGTAGTGATGCTGCACGTTTCTCCTTCCTTCCTTCCTTCCTTCGCTTCCTTACGAGACACGGAGGAACAAACCCCAAGTGATATCTGACGGAATGTTAGCGGTATGTAAACTGGGCACCGTCTGCATACCTAGGAGGAAGAGGAGGAGGAGGAAGAGGGGGAGGAGGAGGAGGAAAAGGTGATCATTGTGAGGAAGGAAAGGAGGAGGTAGGGGACGGTAACCTAACCTAACCAAACCATGTATTGTTCAGTTGGGTATTTTTGGCTGTTCACCTGTAATAATTTTCCCCTGGTTCTCATCTCGCCCCACGAACCTGTCCACCCACAGGTGGTTGAGAGAGAGAGAGAAAGAGATGTTGAAGCACCCCCAAGAGGTCTCATTTTACCACCTGGGAACACCTCAATCTACCCACGAAGGGAGGGAAGGAGGGAGAGATGGAGGGGAGGGGGAGGGAGGGGGTGAAGGAGGGAGGGGGAGGGAAGGAGAAAGGGGAGGAGGGAAGGAGGGAGGGAGGGAGAGAGGGAAGAAGGGAGGGGGGGAAGGAGGGAGGGGGGAGGGAGGGAGGGAGGGAGACGGCGTGTTGTTGTCTCAGGTGTGTGTGATGAACTGCTGTGTAACGTCACCTCGGGTTGGTGCCTCACATTAAGGACTACAAGAACACCTCCGCCTCACCTGACCTGATTTTCAAAATATCGAGGTAGGTAAGGTAGGAAAGGTAGGCATACAAGACTCCTCTGCCCCCCCCCCCCCCCCAGCTCCCTTTCTGTGTCCTTCGGTGTCCCTCCCCCCTCCCCCCACCTTCTCTATTAGCGATGATGATGACATGTGTACCGTCAGTCTATAACAAGCAGACGGGATAAGCTTACGACAACTTCACCAGGTGGGAGAAAGTGACCGCTGATGAGGAGGGGCGGCAGGGGAAGGGGGAGGGAGCGGGGAAGGGAGAGGGAGGTATAGAGGGGGTGGGGAGAGGAGAGGCGGGAGGTGAATGAATGAAAGTTGTGGTGCGTCGTCGTGGATTATAACGCGTGACTATTATACCTGAGACGCAGTAATGGTCTGGTCTCTCTCTACTGGAGGAGGCGAAGGAGGAGGAGGAGGAGGAGGAACTCGTGACGGGTAAAGAAGGCGAAAACAATAATAAGAATGTACTAGACAGCTTCTCCTCCTCCTCCTCCTTCTCCTCCTTCGTCGAATCCCAAATTAGTTCCTCCTGCGGCTGCGTCACATGGGCTCAAAAACACGCCACTGAGGGTCACACATGAGCAGATGTCCGAGAGGACAATAAAAGACTCGAGGACCCACGAAATGAGTTCTTCCATCTACTGGGTCCGTCACCGTCGTAGGAGAAGCACATGGTGTAATCTGAAGAAAGAGACACGGGGAACACCTCGACCTACTGAGTGCCCCAGAGTACTGACGGCGGCTCACGTGTCGTCCTAGCTGGCCTGGACTGCATCCCCGGCCGGAGGAACACACACACACACACACAGCCTATACTTACAGACAATAATCATGGTTCTAACTACCCCTTTCTAAACCCGTCATTAAGTACTGATGATAACACCCCCCCCCCCCCCCCGCCCCCAACACGGTAATTAATTAAGGAAAACTTTCACCTTTATGAAGAAAGTTTCGAGAAATTATCACCCCGCATATTTTCACCTCCAGCCCAAACGTTTACAAAACACAATATGGACGTATGACTAACCAAGAGCTCTCGTTTCTATTTAAAGCAAGTTTTCTCCTTTCAAAAAATTAACCCTCCTGTGTAGTGTTGTCTGCACCGCACCTTCACAGAACACCGACATACGAACGTGCCATCATTATTACCAACTTTTTCCCCGCCGCCACGGATGAAAACAAAAAAAAATCCCGCAGAACGAGAAGAAAGTAGAAGGGCATGGGGGTGACGACGTGAGGGAGGGGGTGAGGGAGAGTTTTAGGGGAGGGGGGAGGGTATGACTCTCTCCTGGTGGTGTGGTAGAGGGAGAAAGCGAGGCATGGAGGGGCACCACTACCCACCACCTTCACTGGGCACGCCACCTGCATACTGATTAACTTCCGCATCCCCACAGGAAGTGCCCCGCGTCTCCCTCACACCTGTGGCATCTAAACGTAACTGATTCATACAGGTGCAGAGTGTGTGTGTGTGTGTACGTAGCTATAGCGTTGTGTAGTGATCTTGGACAGCAACACGCTCATCCTGGGAAACAAAGAACTGGAAAACTCTTTATTTTAACATAGGAGAAATGGTGTTTACCAGCGCCCTTACACACGTCCTCGTCTAGCCTAGATTAAAAATACCCACGTGTGCAGCTGGCAGGTAAAAACAAGGGAGTAACTTCCTTCAACCTTTAATTAAACCTTTATTGAGAAATTGTCAACTAACTATTGTGTTTCCGAGACCAAATCCATTGTAGATTTTTCAATAATTTTCACCAGAATCGTTACGGTAACATCAAGGTCAACGAGTCTCGGATAACACCTGAATATCGCTCAATAATAATGTTAACGGTAATGAGTGGTGAAGGGAAGGGGGTGGTGAAGGGAAGGGGGTGGTGAAGGGAATGGGGTGGTGAAGGGAAGGGGGTGGTGAAGGGAAGGGGGTGGGAAGGGAAGGGGATGGGAGAGAGGTGGAGATGAAAGATAAAGTTGTATACATTATGAAAAATCACACCTGAACAAGCAGCAGAGGTTCAGTGCTTCACGGGGCAGTAATTCAAGTGGTTCACGGGAGCTTCACTTCGAGTGCTTTGAAACAGTTACGAGATGAAGCCGACTGGTTCAAGTGTTCACATCTAAAAGGTTCAAATAACTCACAAAAACAGACCCCATTTTATGACAACATTTCTTCAGTTATTCATCTCAATGTCTACCATGATGGGATATTAATCCTTCCATAGACGCAAAGACACTTCACATCCGACACAAGACAACAGACACGACAGACACAAGACAACAGACACGACAAAGACACAAGGCCCGACAAAGACACAAAACCCAACAAAGACACGACAAAGACACAACAAAAACACAAAAAAGGCACAGACACACTCATCTCTCACGCTGTGCATCACACGTGGGAACCTTAGGGCGAAAAACCTAGCAGTTGACCTTACAAGAACCGCCAGAGTGTCCTGAAGGAGAGTTACAAGACGTGCTGACGGAGGAGAGTACAAGAAGTCTTACCGTGGATTACAGAACATCTTGACGAGGGTTACATGATATATTGACGAAACTGCATGATATATTGACGAGGGTTACGGAACATCTTGACGGGATTACAGAAAAGTCTTACAGAGGATTACAGAGTTACAGAAAATCCCGTAGACAATTCTAACACATATTGAAGGACCTAACTTAATATATACCCAAGAGTGACTCCCCCAGACAGACAGATAGACAGACAGACAGACAGACAGACAGACACATAACTAATAAACTTCCACGGGACTTCAACACCACCGCGAATTTCCTCAACATGGCCACAACACACGCCAGCGGCCACGGGTGTCATGATAGTGTGGTCTAATGCATACCTGTCCTGCCCCCCCCCCCCTCCTCCTCCCCCCAGGTAAAATAGATAAATAGATATAGACAGATATAGGACAGAGACAGACATTTAGAGACAGATAAACAGTGTGTGTGTGTGTGTGTGTGTGTTGACAGCGGCAGGTTGTTGAGAGAAAGCCCAAAAGAAAGCCTTGGAGTGAAAGTTGGGGCCTCTCTCTCTCTCTCTCTCTTTCTTTTTCTCCCTCTGTCTGTCTGCCTGTCTGTCTCTATTCTTTCTTTCTTTCTTCCTCCGTCTGTCTCTGTCTGTCTATCTCTCCCTGTCTGCCTGTCTGTCTGTCTGCTTCTTTCTCTCGTGACAGATAAAACCCCACAGCCCAATACATCCAGGTGAGCAACACAAAACCATTAAGGAAGAAAACTCCAATCAAGTCAGGTAAGCAAAGCCAGCCATGCTAAGGTATAAGCCGGACAAGCCACACACACATATATCAGGAACTATAGAGGGTATGACAGTGATATACCACGTTGATATAAGGACCAGAAGCCCTATACATGCCCCCCCCCCGTCACCCCCCTCCCCTCCCCCTTTCACCTGCTTGCTGTGGGGGTAGGGGGAGAGGGGGTTACCTGAGAGTAATGGTAACAGGTGTCGCCAGGTGTCACCACTAATTGTAAAGGTAAGAAATGACGGTGTTTCATCTACTTAATGTTTAGTCAAGTTAGTTTCATCTACTACAAGTCTCATCCTCTCGTCTACCACAACTACAAGTCTCATCCTCTCGTCTACCACAACTACAAGTCTCATCCTCTCGTCTACCACAACTACAAGTTTCTTCCTCTCGTCTACCACAACTACAAGTCTCATCCTCTCGTCTACCACAACTACAAGTCTCATCCTCTCGTCTACCACAACTACAAGTCTCATCCTCTCGTCTACCACAACTACAAGTCTCATCCTCTCGTCTACCACAACTAAAAGTCTCTCCCTCTAACCGACTACAACATTTCGCATCATCTTTCATTCACCTACCACAATTACCACACCGAGTTTCCTTACATTACTTAACACAATATGTACCAAGTTCCCGTATTTTCCCCCATTACAAATACCACCAAACACGTTATTATCATCATCATCATCATTTCAGGCGACGATACAGAGACTAAACATGGACTTCAGGACTTCAGGTGCTGTAGTTTGGCGAGTGTTTGATTCTCGTTCTGAAACACGTCTAAGGGTTGAGTCAATTGGCTTGCTTGTTAACACACTAATGGTCACTCAGCAGAGGCTTGGGTTTATATGCTTTGGTAAATTGTTTTCGTTATTTCGTGTGTGTGTGTGCATGGCAGGAATCTCTCTCTCTCTCTCTCTCTCTCTCTCTCTCTCTCTCTCTCAGTCCCGGCAACACATCAAGGTTCCTCTATGGTCAAGGATACCTCTGGGTTAAAGGATTAAATAATAATAAACCCTGTAAAGGATATTTGAACCATCATGTCCACGGTCATCTTCACCTTACATAAACAACGTGACGACATCCCTCCCCCTCCTCCTTACTCACATGATATACACAGACACACTCAGAACCTAACCTAACCTAAACCCTTCTCACCTGTGCAGTATACCACCTTCTCCACACCTCTCCACTAACCCCTCCCCCCCCCCCCCCACCCTCAGGAGTTCCTCACCATTGGGAGTTACAAGGAGACATCTGGCTGGCGGGCGACCACATGTTCCTCCACACTCAACCCACTCACTTGTCACACAAACCCTCACTCACAGCAGCTTCCTGTACACTCCATATCAAGCTCAAATTTTAATTAAGGCTTTGATATTCGTAAAAGTTTTGGAGGTGATAAGGGTTTGAGTCTTATAAAGTTTTGAGTCTTGTAAAGCTTTGAGATCTATTAAGCTTTAAGTCCTATAAAGTTTTGAGAACTATTAAGTTTTGATAAAGCTTTGGGTTTAGTCTAATAGAGCTTTAAGCCTTGAAAAAAGCTTAGATTCTTACATTAATAAATACAGTATATACTATACCTTGTGACCTCGAGAACGTCCATTTATTACAGAGAAAACCAATAAATACTTACAAACAGACAGACACAGACTAATACAGACGAGAGTATAATAGTTATAATCCCCCTCCTAACATCCCTCTGGACTAAAAATCACCAGTCAGGTCAGAAATGGCAGGTGAGTAAAGGCAATTAGTTCTCATACTTCGTGTCTCTTCGGCATAGCAAGACTCGTAACACACCATGAATAATGATAAGAGCTCTCGGGGTATGTATGTATGTATGTAGTCTCACACACTAGGGACAAGAACCACCAGTTTAACTTCTGAAGGAGGAGGAGGTACTATAAATTTAGGTTACCTGAAGGGGTAGAAGAGGGAGGGGGAAGTAGCCCGTCACCCCACCGGCAGGACCTGGGCAAACAGAGGTTGAAGGGGGGGGGGGGGGCACAGGTAAATACCCCCTGCACACAAAATCTCTCACACACACACACAGGTAAATATCTTCCACCTTGCCACTCTCACCTGTTTTTCCTCCCGGTTATTAAGGTGTTAGATGACTCCTTCCCGGTAGCTGTGGTGCTCCAGGTGAGGGCTGGAAAGTTCTCTCTGTACACTAGGTTGACTCAAGACTCACAAGACTCGCATGACTCACAAGGCTGACTCATGACTCACACACAAGATAAGATGCTCTCTACTCACAAGAGATGCCACGTCTAAGCTCAGGTACCCGCAACAAGAGATTGAACTGACTACATTAGAGCTAAGAGGTCGATTCACTAAAACTGAACACACACACACACACACACACACACACACACACACACACACACACACACACTACATCTTAAGACACCAGAGGCAACACGGGGCATGCATATAAGCTCCGACTTGCCAAGCTTAATCAGCGATGCATGTCAAGGTCTTGGCAAGGGTTCCCTAGCATGACGGACGTTTCTCAAACATACCAGACGACCATAACACCTGAGCCACTTTACAGAACACTATATACCCCCCACCCCTCCCCACCCCCCACCATCACCCACAAAACACACTCACTCACCCTGTCTGACTTCCAAGGTATTGTTGTATGAAAAAATTAATAAAAATACGCCAGCACGAGCAATCAACAGTGCCAGGCGTTCGTGATCACTCCCCATATGGAGGTTAAGACCAGATGAAGTAAATAATTCCAACCCGCAATGGAGTCACTGGGCACTCTTATGGTATAAACGTTTGTTCTCCGCGTGTGTTTATCTTGGGGTCCCTGGAGCTGGAGGAACCTATACCGCAGGAGGCACAAAAGGATCCCGGGGGCGGTATTGCCACAGAGAGAGACGGACTTTAAGAAGATGAGGAATGACGTGAGAACTCCTCCATTCTCCTTCCCATTGTAAGCAAGTCGGTGGAGAATGCTTGGGTCAGGTGTAGTGGTGCTGGCAAGAGGCGCCGCCCTGGTGACTTGCTCTCTGGGGGGAGGTGAGGGGGTTGTGTGTGTGTGTGTGTGAGACGACTCATTCTCTCCCTCAGTCCTCATGATCTCGTGACCAAGGAAGTGAAGAAGCAGAGGATGACAACGAGTGTGACTGGGAGCTGTTGAACCTCGATCTACCGCAGAAATCAGGCGACACGCGAAGGTTTTGACACGAAAACGAACAATAACAACGGGGCCTGAGGCATCACCGGGACTTGCTTAGGGATCAAAAACACTTTATCTGAGGCACGCACCCACTCACTCACGCACGCACTCACTAACTCCCCCAGAACAGACTCTTAAGCGTGTGGTCTCAGCGCTCCTGTTTTTTTTAATACGTGAAACCCAGTATACGTAAAAAATCAACCCGGATCGCTGTGAACACTAAATATGCAGCTTCTGGCGGGCACAATGAGCGCCTGTCTAAAAGGTGCAGCCCTCTCAATGTCTGTTATTTGTGAGGCAAAATGACAGAACGAGGTGCAGGCTCGGCAGTTCAGTATATTCACCCGCTGCGTGGTGACCCTACCTGACCTCTCCAGCCCACAATACCGAAAGCTTCCTGGTTTACCATTAAAAAAAAAAACTTTCTCCCGCTTGGAATTGAAAAAAAATTCAGCATATTATATATTTTCCCCAGAAGCCGCCATTGAAAAGATCCACGACCCATCCAGCGTTTCGCTTAGACGATGGCTGATTTAATGTCTTCCAGCGACGCTACAAGGAAATAACCACAAAAGAAAAATTTAAATCACTACAAAAAAATTGGAGTCACCGCTAATGTGCTTCAGCGAACTTTTCATTCCTGTCAATGGCAATACCTAATGACTGTCGCCGCCTCCAACACTGCATGTCTAAACGATCCTCTCTCTCTCTCTCTCTCTAACACTTCCAAGTACAGAGTGCCTCGAGGATGGTGGCTGATCGTAGTGGTTCCAGCACCTCCTAGCGGTCACATTAGGTCCTACGTGGTCTACAAGAACACCTCCAAAGGTTCTAGGACTATAACAATTATCAGGACTACCCAACGGCCTAGGACAGTACCCAAGCAGTCGTCTAGAGCACCTCGGTGTTCCTAGGAGCACCTCGGTGTTCCTAGGAGTACCTCAGGGTTACTAGGAGTACCTCAGTGTTCCTAGGAGTACTTCAGTGTTCCTAGGAGTACCTCAGTGTTCCTAGGAGTACTTTAAAGGCCTTGTATGAGTATCTAGTGGTCTCCTCGCCCGGCTCAAGGTTCCCAGGCTCCGAGGCCCCACGAGACGAGATGGTATCATCTTCATGCCCGCCGGGGAACTCCCGTCACTGCCACGGAATTACAAAGAGAAAGCAATTGCCTGGGAGGGAAGAAGCTAGAGAAGAGGAGGGAGGGAGGCAGAGAGAGATAAGAGGGATGGCAAAAAGCGGGTAACTGGAAGGAATGAAGGATAAAAAAAAAATACCCCGAACAAGAAGATATAAATAACATAAAATAACAAAATCATTTATCAGAGCCAACCAACCAGACAACCGAGCCTCGTTACATCCCCCCCCCTACTGACGGTAACTAAAGGCGGGGGGTGGAGGGAGGGGGGGTGACGAGCAGCCAGGAACTGCAGGCAGGATAAGTGTATTATAACCGGGTATTAATTACAGATGAGGAGTATAATGAGCAGGTAAGATAGCGTAGGTAAAAGACCTAATGGATGGTTCATAACTGTAGGTTGAGGGATTATAAGCGACCATTAAGTGAAGGCAGCCATTACGTCCTCCCAGCATCAAGGATAATCGCTTCTTGGAACGACCCAGTGGACCAGTTACCAGCCTGAAGAAGGTGGGCCAGGTGGCAGGGATGGGTCAGGGTGGCAGGGGTGGGTCAGGGTGGCAGGGGTGGGTCAGGCTGCAAGGGGTGGGTCAGGCTGCAAGGGGTGGGTCAGGCTGCAAGGGGTGGATCAGGCTGCAAGGGGTGGGTCAGGCTGCAAGGGGTGAGTCAGGCTGCAAGGGGTGGGTCAGGTGGCAGGGGTGGGTCAGGGTGGCAGGGGTGGGTCAGGCTGCAAGGGGTGAGTCAGGCTGCAAGGGGTGGGTCAGGCTGTTACGGGTGGATCAGACTGCAGGGAATGGGTCAGACTGCAGGGGGATGAGTAAAATTTCATGGGTGGACTCAGACCAGTTGACTGAGGAGGGATGAACAGGTAGGGGGGGGGGATGTTGGAAGGCAGGTGAGAGTAAAGAAAAAGACTGTAATTAGAAGAAACACACAGGTGAGTCTATGGTTACTGTTTAACGAGAGAGAGAGAGAGAGAGAGAGAGAGAGAGAGAGAGAGAGAGAGAGAGAGAGAGAGAGAGAGAGAGAGAGAGAGAGAGAGAGAGAGAGAGACAAAACTGGGTGGTGGTGGTGTAGGTGGAGTAGGTGGAAGGTGAAGGTGGTTGTGGTTTAGGTGGAGATGGTGGAGGAGGGTAATGATGTAAATGCAGGCAAGACAGTCCTCAGGTAATCCCAGGACAGGTAAGAAGAAAAGTTGTCCCAGACGGTGAGTGGAAGTGTGGGGGGAGGGGGGGGAGGAGGCGAATACCTTAACCAGACTCATTCATTCTTCGTCCCCTTCCAAAGACACTGTTGAGAGGGAGTCCGCCGCCACCTTCTTCACCACCTCCTCTTTCTCCATTATCCTCTTCATTTCCCCCTCTCCCTCCTCTCCTTCTTACTCCTCCTCCAATCACCATCTTCCTCTACTCCACCACATGATTTCAGATTCAGATTTGCCTGGGGTAGTTAATTGAGCACCCCTTTGTATCCTGTGTTAGGCGAAGGGCAACAGTGTTTTCAGAGGGTAATAGGGAAGCATGCGGAGTTTATGCTTGCCCTCTTGACTTGTGCATTTAAGGGCGTAAGTGCCTTGGATTGTATGGGCAAGTTGAGTGTGTGTGTGGTGGGGGGGGGGGGGGGGACTCGCAAGCAACGAACACACGAGGCCAGAGATGAACCCTGGGAGTCACCTCAAATTTGACGTGAGCGTGAATGAGTGTGGGATTGACTTGAGTGTGTGACATGAGTGTAAGTGTGAGGCTTAGGTGAGGGTGACACAGCGATTGTTGGTGATTATATACATGTGTACGTTTCTGCTCGACCAACTTTCACACACACACACACACACACACAGTTTCCACAGTCTTTCTCACCTTATGTACATTATGACTTGATTCGTATAAGATTATCAAGTAGAATCTCTCTCTCTCTCTCTCTCTCTCTCTCTCTCTCTCTCTCTCTCTCTCTCTCCTGACCCGGGTGTGGACGGTGTACCCGGAAGTGGTCGGGTTACATAACAAGTAAGACGGAATATAATTTAAAACTTCAACTACATCTCCTTTAGTGCCCTGACTACCCCCCCCCCCCCCCCCAGGCGTCCAGAGCAGTGTGTTGGGGAGTAGGGGGAAGTAAGGGGGCGTATATAGGGGTGAATAAGGGGTGTAGGGGGGAACATAGGAAGTGTAGGGGAGTAAAGAGCGTTGAGAGTGTAGGGAGTGTTTCAAGAAGACTCCCATGAGGTATTCCCTGTCATCTACACCCCCCCTCCCCACCCATCAAGGGATCACCAGCCTATACAAGTATAAACAGGTTTTCATCCCGTTACCATGTTTGTCGAGGGCGTGGATCACTCAATCGTGTCTGCAGCAGCTAATGTCTACCGGTAATGACCTGAACCAGCAAGGATTCTCATGGAACTCGTAACTCACTGCCGTAACTCATGAGGGATGCATCAAGTTACGGCAGGTACAGGTGAGTCACTATTGGATTTCTTTAATTAAAAAAAAAAGGCCTCTCATGTTATTCTCACAATACCTATTAAGGTTAAATTAAACGTAAGGATGTTGAGGAAAGATAAACATCCCCCCTTACCTCAACATCCTTTGTTGACACTCGGTTCATTAATTACCCAGGTAAAGGAAGACCGCAGGTGTAAGGTGTTGATGGTGTTGTCGCTTGGTGTAGAGAGAAGAAAAAAAAAAGACAGAGGCAAAGTAGATCAGGTTAAGTTTATCCCGAGGCAACATCTCCCCTTCTCACTCTGTCACGACCCTCCAGGCCTTAATTACTACTGGGTCAGTATTAGTTCCGGGGTGATGTGTGTGTGTGTGTGTGTACCACCCGAGTGTCACATTGCCCTTCCTTTTGTAACTTTCCCCCACCTCTCTCTCTTTCTCTCTGCTTTCCTTCCTTCTGCCACCTCTCTCTCTCTCTCTCTCTCTCTCTCTCTCTCTCTCTCTCTCTCTACGTCTCTCTTCTGTCCCTCATTTCCTTTGACCTGTCTCCGGGGGTTCTCTTTCTTTCTCTCTCTCTATGTTTTCCTTCCTCAATTTGCTCCACCTTTCCTTCCTCTCCCTCCTTTTATCTGTCCTTGTTCTATACACCTGCTTCCTCCCTTTCTTCTCTCTATTTCCTCCCTCCATCGTTCCCTCATTTACCTCCCTCCCACCACCCACCACCACACTCTCCCACGCACCCCACGTAAACCCCTATCGCAGGACGGACCGTGGGAGTCTCAGCTCAACTCCACTCATCGCTTGACGTGCTAAATACCCTGTGGCCTCAACACCCCAGCCAAACCACGAGTCCTATTAAGAGTTATCCTATATTACCTTAAGACATTCCTAGCTTAACCTAACCGCCTAACCTTTCTTAACCTAACCGCCTAACCTTTCTTAACCTAACCCAACCTAAAATAACCTAACCTAACCCTAAACTATCCAGGTAACACACATCACCACAGACAGTCACACACGTTACCACAGTCAGCAGCACAACAAGACAGTCACAAACACGACCAAAACCAACCAAAATCAGTCACTCCCTCTGTCAAACCAACCAATCAGCTTAAGCAGCTCCCCAACCACACACTGACACCTGACACCAACCATGGCTACGTCAGCACTACTACCGCCCACCTCTCACCAACCTTCCTCTCCCTCCACCCCTGGCTATTAGGATCTCCTCGCGTGTCTTGTCCTCACCTCACCCCATCAGTTCAACGAGTGTTCCAAGGTGATACATAGTTGACAATCAAATGGTCGACACTGTGATACATGGTCGACACTGACACATGGTCGACACTGACACATGGTCTACCTGTGACACCTGGTCGACATTATACTGACTTAATTACTACACCTGATATTGACTTTCTGATATGTTTACGCTGTTCCTTGAGTGTTGTTGATTCTGGGTAAATATATTAGCTAACGGGATGACGACCGATACAGTGATCTATTGAGGTTAACGAGACGATGAACTATTGGAGTCTGGTGAACGGGAGAACCACCAAGGCTATTAGAGGTCAACACCCTAACTGCAAGTGACCCATTGAGAGATCACCACCACCACCACTACTACTACTACCACCATAAGCACTACGGCCGTTACCACCTCTACCACCACTACTACCATCATACCACCAACACAACTATAATTTTGTCTCACGCAACTACAGGAGAGAGAGAGAGAGAGAGAGAGAGAGAGAGAGAGAGAGAGAGAGAGAGAGAGAGAGAGAGAGAGACTGTTGTTGCAGCGACGTGCCAGTCAATGTCCCAGCAACACCACCACCATCAGACACGGAAAAATATGTCAACAAAAGAACTAACAACGGCAACATAGCAACAAGGGCAACAACAACATAAACAGTAATAAAGACAACTTCAGCAACAACGGTAACAACACTAACAGAAGCAACAACAACAGCAGAACAGACAGTATCTAAAGCAGCGACTACAACAACGGTAATAAAGACAAGTAACATCAACAGTACCAAAGCAACAGGTAGAGTGCAAATAACATCAACAGAAGCAATAACAACAGTGAGAGTAATAACACCAATGGTAACAGACTAACAACATCAGCAACAGGAACAACAGTAGCAACGGTAGAAGAGGGTGGGGCGAAGAGGGAGGGTGGGGCGAAGAGGGAGGGTGGGGCGAAGAGGAAGGGGGAGGGGGAGGGCGAAGAGGGAGGGGAGGGCGAAGAGGGAGGGTGGGGCGAAGAGGGAGGGGGAAGAGGGAGGGGGGGAAAGAGGGGGGGGAGGACACGTCTTTACCCCCGCCACTACCTTATATAGCACATTGAGGACGATCACCCCCCCCCTCCCCCTCCTCCGAGTTTGTTTACACACACAGCTTGACCAATCACACGGGAGGGTTCTATTTTTTCCCAACCAATAGGACGAGAGGATTACATTTTTCCACAAAGGGTTCAGGACAGAAGGAGGGGGGGGGGTGGTGTGAGTGTTTACACGTACTGCAGCCACACCCAGCCACATCCAGCCACACCCTTGTAGATATCTCGTTTACCAAGGCATTACGTCTGGCGTGTAAAATATGTGTCAACGTAAAAAAAAAAGCTATGAAGGAGAAGTGTTGGAGTGTGAAATGTTGGTGGGAGGAAGAGGAGGAGGAGGGGAAGGGTAGGAAGGGGAGGAAGGGGAAGGGGAAGGGTAGGAAGGGGGGGAAGGGGAAGGGTAGGAGGATTAAGAGTAGAAGTAGTTTGGTGGGTGGTGGAGAAGGTTGGCAGGTGAGGGAGGGTTGGAGACGGTCGAGGGAGTGTGAGTGATGATGGCGGTGGTGGTGATGATGGTGGTGGTGATAGGTGGTGATGATGGTAGTGGTGGTGATGGTGGTGGTGATGATGGTAGTGGTGGTGATGATGATGGTGGTAGGTGGTGGAGAAGCTGGGAGTAGGTTCTGGCTTGGCCCTGGAGCACCGCCCCCACACACCTGTGGTCAAGGCAGGTGAACGAGCGCCTCCTCCACACACACACACTGCTCTCGGTCTTAATGCTAATGTTGCTGCTGCTGCCTCCTGTTGCTCTTCCTTCTGTTACCGTTTTTTTTTTACTGTTGTTGACTCCTACTGTTCCTGACGACTGCTGTTGCTCTTACTGTTACTGTCTCTTCCTGTTGCTGATTCCTCCTCTTGCCTACAACTCTTGCGTATGTGATCTTTTGTCGACGGTGTAATCCTGGTTTTCTCACTATATCTTCTATGTGTCTTGTTTATCACCGTTTTTCTATTCCTTCTCTTCTTAGCGGCCTGTGTTCCAGTCTATTATTTCCCTCTCTAATTATTTACTCTCTTATTCCTTCTCTTATCTCCCTCTTTCATTGAGACTTTTATTTTCACTTTTATTCTTATTTTTACTAATGTTATATTGTACACCCTGTTTATCTTGTGTCTTTTATTTTCTTTCGTAATTCCCGCTTTTGTTTATTTAGATCTTCGTTAACTACAGTGCAGATAATCTCTCTCTCTCTCTCTCTCTCTCTCTCTCTCTCTCTCTCTCTTACCAGGTGAAGATTCGACACGCACACACACAGCTCACCTGTCATTAAGTCTTCCATCCTCCCCTGCATTAGTCTCTTGCTTGCAGGTGAGAGCTGCCACATAGGTCAGGGTTAGTCAGTCTTCACCACTGAGGTCAGGAGCACCACAATGAAGGGTCACAGGTCAGTTGGGCCCCAGTCCTATTAGGCCCCAACCTGAACCTGAGCTAATCTGACCTATCCAAACCTGTCCTAACCTACCTCAACCTAACTTAACTAACCTGAGGTGACCTAAGCTAGCCTACAATAATCTGACCAGACCTAACCTAAACTAACCGATCTAACCTTGACCCCGTGACAACTCAAAGGTGGGGGGGGGGGGGGTTAACCTGTAAGATTACTCTCTCTCTCTCTCTCTCTCTCTCTCTCTCTCTCTCTCTCATCCTCGAGGTGTCATTCCGATCTCAGCTAAGAATTGTCCAGGAGGTGGCCATTTACCGTGGAGTTTGTTGTTTCAAGTGCTGTGCTGTGCTATGCTGTGCTGTGTTGTGCTGTGCCTGCTTCCTCCTTTCACCTTTGTTATAGCTGTGTTCTGACTAGATGTAACTGTGTCTCCCTGTTGACTGTATGACTGTATGACGTCTGATGCTGTGTTATCCTGGTGTCATGCTGTGTCATAATTACGTGTTGCTGCATTGTAATTGACGCGGTCGGGGTGATGACGATGTTGGGGTGTGTAATTTGTTCTGATGTAGTGATGATGATAATGACTGGTGATAGTGATGATGGTGGTGGTATAATTTGTCATAAGTTTGAAGGTGAGTGTTTACAAGAGCATGCAGCACACTGATGATAGTGAGGTGATGGTGAGATGGTGGTGGTGGTGGTGATAGTAAAATAAACACGACAAAAGAGGTGGTGTTTTCAGATGATGGTAATAACAGTGGTGTGGTATTCAGATGGTGATGATGGTGTTGACGATGCAGACGAGACAGTGAGGAACACACACACACACACACACACACACACACACACACACACACACACAATGAGCCTCGGTAAGTTGAATGGTATCATTTATATGCTTGTGGGTCTTCTGTTACGATCGAATGACTCCGCCTTACCACACACACACACATAATATATATATATAGGACGTGTGTAGGTTATTCGCTGGTGAAAGATTACCATTCAGTTAAGGGAAAACATTTATTTGACGAATGATTCACTACTGACTTAGAGAAACAACATAAATTACGGGAAGGATAACTTGACTTGATTCAGGGAAATGTCAGTAATGATTTTAGGTAAAAGACCAGATTTGGGGAAGGACGATCATCCATTTGGGGGAAAAAATTGGTAAGTATAAATTATTGGACGAATAATCATCACCAATTTTAAAAAGGAATTATTATCATTGATTACCACAAGACCCCGACGTAACAATATTTGTTTTTTTCCCTTGTTTACAAATTTCCTCCGTGATGTAGCAGTAAGGAAAACTTTATTGAGATGCTAAGAAAATTGTTTTCCTTGAATATCCTCAGTGAACCTTGAGCTTGTATGTGTGTACGAGTCAAAGCGATTGCCTGGCCACTGCACCCACCTGGCCACCGTACCCACTTGGCCTCTTGACTCACCTGGCCACTACACTCACCTGGCCACCGTACCCACTTGGCCACTGCACTCACCTGGCCACCGTACCCACTTAGCCTCTTGAACTCACCTGGCCACTGCACCCACCTGGCTACACCGCCCAATTAGTTAGGGCGACCAGGTGGGCAGAGGAGCCGTGATGAACAAGATGCTGTTTCTTACCTGTTTGAGTCCTTCCATCCTCCCGACGGTGCGTGAGCCCTCCACCCGGCGGGCTGCGGGTGTAGGCGTGTCCACCTTCCTCCTGAGCCTGGCAGGCACATCATATATATTTTCTAGGTCCTGGTGGGCGGGGTAGGGCTCATCCACGCCCGTCCTGCCTGTCCTGCCCGTCCTGCCCCGCCCGATGCCCTTTCCGCCAGCGGCCTTGTGAGGGGGGGCACTGGTCTTGCGACGGTCCCTGGTGGGTCCGTCATACTCCAGCTCGGGTTCACTCTGAACCTCCCGCAGGTCCTCCCGCGAGAACCCGGCATCTTTCCTCTTGCGGGACTTTCCGAATCCCAATCTTTTGCGGAGTTTGGGGCTGGTGGAAGGGGAGGTGGTGGGGCTGGCCAGGGGGCTCAGCGACTGGAGCTTCTGGACGAGGCTGCCGAACATGGTGACTGGAGGCGTCGACCTTTGGGCCCGGCACTGTCCTACCACCTCGCCACTAGCAGCCCACACTCATGTAACTTCGCAATACCTTTAACGCACTGACACTTGCACTTAACACTTGAGGGAGAGTTACACGGCTCCCGTGGTGGCCGGGCTGGGGCGTCAGTGAGGGCAGGTCAGCACAGCATGGCAGGGTCGGGGCAAGGGGGCCGCACACACTGCAGGCGCCCGCACCCTGCAACACCACACCCCAGCATCTCACTCACACTCTCCTAGTGATGCTGCTGATGCTCACCACTGTGGTAGATCCCGCCACAGTCAGGCACGCTCCTAAATAAACATAAAATCACTACACGCTGGTATATTCCAGTCGTCTCCCGGGTGCGGTGAGGGCAGGGCCACGGTAATAGCACCGACACAAAGCCACAATGGCACCTGTGCTCACCACACAGCGTCTCCACAACTTCTACTGCACCACTCACAGCTCGCCCAGCCAACCAGCCCGCCGTCAACGTCGCGAGGCCAACTCACCCACCCTCCCACTCATCATCCCCGCCTCGCTACTCAAAATTCCTGAGACTTTATGGTCGAAAATTATCTAAATAAATATCCAATCCCACATACCAATACACCAGCACAACCAGAAGCAACATAACTATGGTACTCAAAGCCTGTGTGCCTTGGTACTGTTTGGTAACCTCAACACCATTCCAGACTCGAAATTTTTCACCAACTTTCGCTCCGTTTTAAAATTTTCCGGACGCTGATTTAGTTTACAGTTCAAACTGCCACGAGAGGCGGTGTATCCTTATTATAAATCAGTGACGGTATATTATTGTATATAATAACCAGAGAGTGAGGCTGTTAGCGGACACAATCAAGGTGTGTGACAAATGGTTAAAGCGGCAGCTTGAGGGGCCAACGTGTTTGGTCCGTCCACCTGGCCGGCCGAGCCCACCTTAACCTGTCAAATCTCAGCACTCGAGAAGAAATGCTCGCCTATTGGCTGCCGCTGATAAGATTCACCTGCAGTGGAGGAGTCTGCAGATGAGACTCTCATCAGTATAAACACTGACATGGTATGTGTTGGTGTCCCTACGCCTTTTAAGCTTGGACATGGCCACGCCCACATCAGCCCACAACAAAAGGGCGTCGATATATGTGTATGTGTGTGTGTGTGTGTGTCTGTGTCCTCTGATTGACCACGGGACGGGGGAACACGGAGGTTGGGTTGAGTCCTTATCTCCGGCGGTGATACTGCGGGCTGAAGGCGGCAGCCCTGGGCACGTCAGGTCGACCCTGGCCTACCACAGTACCTCCCAACCCAGGCTACTGTCCAGACCCACACTAGGCTACTGTCCAGGCCCACACCAGACTACTGTCCAGGCCCACACCAGACTATTGTCCAGGCCCACGCCAGACTACTGTCCAGACCCTCATCAGGCTACTGTCCAGGTTACACAAACAAGCCACCATGAAGTAAGACTGACGTTCCTCTATGGTTCACTTCTCAACAGTACTCTGAGACACACTTGGGATTTTATGTCTCAGTTCAGGCCTAGTA